>OZ010572.1:92109481-92386981 GCA_963932145.1 Acanthosepion lycidas | reverse complement strand
ACACACACATATATATATATATATATACATATATATGTGTGTCTGAGTGTGTGTACATATATATATATATATATATATATATATATATATAATCAGATTTACTGGGGTTGCAAATTCAAAATGTGTGTACATCTATTAATGGGATTTAGAGTAGAGCTTGCAAAAAAATAAGAAAGCATACACTCGTATTTTCCTGTGTTACTCTCTTTTTATTATAATCGATGGAAAATTTCGGTCGGGTACAGTTTATATTTCGATTTAAAGAATATTGGAAAAAAAATTTAACATGTATAAACAAACGTTCAACATATACCTATATCCTACATGATTATTATACCCTTAATAAAATTACTTAAATATGTTTATCTGCTTGTAAGCGCATGTGCATATATGGACACATTACGCATAAACACACAGCTATGTGCGTCTAAGCGTGTGTGTACATGTGTTTGAGCGTGTATGTAAACAAGAACCTGTGGATGAGCGTGTTGTTGCCCGTGTGTGAGATTTGTAGACGAAATTTAATTAAGAATGATTTCTCTTAAATATTCGCTTTATTTATATTTTACAATTAAATTTATCTTCTTTTTTATTTTCTCATACGTTTTCCCAATCTAACAAATTACTTCCCTTTGGAGAGAACTCTACTAACGCTTGCCATTGCCATCAAATGCACAGTGATTGCCAGAATTCCAATTACCTGGTTTTCTTATCCAGTCTCAAATTATGTTTCTGTGTAAAGTGAAATTAAAACACAAATTCTATGACAAAAGAAACCTCAACTCTAAGTTTTCTAAGTTCTTAAAAAATAATCCAAATAATGATGTTGTTAGAAAAATATTTAGCTTTTTCTTTGACATGACATGTCTTCTCCTATGTTCGATGTCAGTTGCATTATTCCGGTACTAATATCTCGGCACGATGACAGAATAAAGACGTTAACTGATATCAGGTTGGCTGTAAGATACTATTTTCACACACACACACACACATGCTTTTTATTTCTATCTCGACATCCGCACTAAGCCTTATTCTCTTACAAATTAGATTTTTACTGACTTAAATACGCCAGATAAAATTTTTTTAAACTAAAATTCTATTTAAAAGCTATATAGCAAGAAATAGTTGAGTTTGTTTACATTTTGCACAACTGACCAAATAAACAAGGATCAGAACTGAATTTTCTTTGAAAAGCATCAGTCAATAAAGTTTCTGAAAAGGTGTACATAAATTTCCAAATTATTGCATTGGGAGGATAAATAGATTCTCGTTTTTATTGGAAACATTTTGTGAATTGATTTATACTCGTCCATGTGAGCGTATGCATTAATATAGATGAAATGCTTTACCAAAATTATGTCAAGAAATTTCTCTTCCTGCATGAATATTATTTATTGTGTTATTTTATGCGTCCAAACAGCACCATAATTTAAAGTTTGTCTGCCATAAATTCAAATAGCCTCTGTTAGTGTTTGATTTGACTCGTTATTGCGATCAAAGACTGACGTCATTATATGCATTAAATGACGTTTCACTGGTTTCCATGGCTTCTACGCGTTGATTGATAGATAATGCTATTTCCTGCTTGATTGCTCAAGTGGTAGGTTAGTAGAATAGCATTATTCGGATTCTTGGTTATCACCTTGGAGCTGTTAAGAAACAAAATTAGCCACTGGCTATGAAGTAAGGATCGATAGTAATCCTGCCTCAAGATATTGATGTTGTAGACAATATTTGACACCAACAAAAAATTCCTGTAGGAATATATTTGTGAACTTTTATTATCAAATAACCCAGTTATTTTAATATCTTATTTGATTTTTCAACAATAACTACTATCCCTGAAACAAAGGAAACGATGTTAAACAATTGGTCATGTTTTAAAAAGTAAAGGGCCAATCTTTTTACTTTTAAAAGTTATCTTTAATCGAAGTGATTAATTATTTCGCGAACACGCATTTATTCTTAAATATTTTCAAGTATTACACTAGGACAATAGATGCATTCCATTCCTTTGATAAACTTTGACTAAATATTTTAAATAACTATCATCCTTAAATTTCCGATATGCACTAATTATTAATATAAATCATAAAGAAAATTTAAATTAGCTTTTTTGGATTATTTTTTATCACTTGCATAATCACAGTAGCCATGTGAACAAACTTTTTTTAGGTTCCTGCCTCTGCAATTTCGGTCTTCACCATCTCTACTTTTCGCTGTACACATTCCATCATTTAGTTTATTTTTAAGATCGTGAGCTGGATCTCAGTTCATACAATCTTCTACTATCATTACTATACGGTTTAACAAGGGATTCTCATGCCTGAGGCTGTAAGATGACCTTTGTAAGGAGGCTTATTCTTCGCTCTTGCAGAGCAACGAGATTCAACTTTTTTCCGCTAATCCATTTTTTCTGTCCTGGTCGTTCCTGTGTACAATGTAGCTACTCTACTTCCGGTAAAGCTAATTGCAAGCAGGTGGTCCTCTTCCGTTCAATCTTCAGGTCAGTTTTAGACATCGATATTACTCAGTATTCATTTCGCCTTTATTTCTATTTGAAAGAAAATCTCTCAGCTAAATAATTGCAAATTTTCTTAAGTAAAAACGAAATTAACGTTCATATCAGAAGTTTTATTTTATTTTTATCTCTTAAGTTTTATTTTTAGTCGCAAGATAAAATGTTTAATTAGCAACACGTAGACTCGTGAAAATTCAAATTAAGCCGAAAGGGTTCAAATGTTAGTTATGACGAATATTTTCACAATTACTTTAAATTAAGTTTTTTGAAAACACGTTGTTACATTTTTCTGTTTAGGCGTGAGATGTCACAGATGGCATTAGCTACTCAGAATAATTAAAATATTGTGCATTGTATAGTTTTCAAATTATGTAAGCATTTAGTTTAATCATTATGCAACTTAATTTTTCATCTTCATTCAATACATTTTGATTGCAATTGATTCAAATTAAATATTCAACAAGAGTCCAACTCATTTACGAGTTTACAAATAAACTATATTTTAAAAATAGTCATATTAAATTAAGATTTAAATTACATCTATTTAATAATGATAACACATACAACGGCACAAATCTTGTAAATAGTTGCGGCATATTTCATATGAAAGATTATTTGTTTCTAAATAATCAATCTTTTTTAATAAACTTACTTGGTTCATAAAATATTTTATAATAATATTTTTTATGCGATATTTAAATAAAAAAAGATATTGGATAATTAATTTCATAATTTTCATTGATATTGAAGGATTCGTAGTTCCTATAGAATATACTTCAGGTACATCTTGATTTTTATATCACTTGGGTGGCAATAGCGTGTGAAAACTTGGAGATTCATTTTAAAGTTTTCACTTGACCAAACGAAAGCTTAACAACTCAGGCTCGAAATTTATTGCTTGTACGAACATAGAAGATATCACATCAAATCTCAATTTTCGCTTGTCTGAACAAAGAACAAATTCATATTTCATTTATTTTAAGTTATTATTCTCTACACAAAAATAACTAGATAAAATGAAAACGGGTTAAGTTTTTAATAAAATAAGTGTTTATAAAATAGAAAAGACGTTAAAGATTTTTAATAAACGTCTAATTTTCTCTCTTTACAAATCGGACATATAGTTTCCTTTATTTTTAACAATTTTAAGCGGGTTAAAAATAAAGGAATTTATGATACAAATAAAACGTTTTATTAATTTTATTAAAGTGAAATTATTAAACCATAGTTTCCTTAATGAAACAATAGTAGTAGCAATAACAACAAACAATAATAATAATAGTAATAGTAACAATAATATAAATCTTTCTTTAGAATATTCGTTTCAGTTGTGAAAAGAAATGCTTATCCAAACAGTAAGTTTTTTAATAAAGCCACATTTAACACTTGGAAACATGCAACGAATTTGTAACACACCTGAATTCTTACACCTGGCCGTGTTTTTTTTTTTTGTTTTGTTTTTTTAACTGTGTCAGTCTTAATTTACATTTAAAGTTTTTATACTTTAATTTTAAATTCCCTAATCAAAAGTTTTTTAAAATATTTGTTAGTATCTTCTCGTATGGTATCTTTAAAGAATATGCGTTAGTATTATTAATGAATAAACTGGTAATGTAAATAGTGCTACGAAAATATGGAAATCAATTTTACACGAACAAATATATTAATAAAAGAAAAGTTAATAAAATTATTAGTATGCTAAATATTATACTCTTGCCAATAGCTAACATTCGAAATTAATATTTATCGGTCTACGCTAATCAAAACTTTTATTCATGTTTTACTCATTACAATTATAACTTCTAAAATCAGCAAATACATGACAAAATATAATCTGTATGGAAAATGAATCATTTTAATGTAAATTCTAATTTGGAATGATGTAAATATAAAAAAAAAAAACATTATTCGAAAGTATGAGCATTCTGTAGTAGAAATAAGAGAAAACTTTAAAAAGCGATTCCCAGTCATCAATAAAATTTCTCGGCGGCTTATTATCGCAATTATTTTTATAGAAATATGTCAAGAAAGTTGAGTTATTCTTTTTCGTATATTTGCAATCATTCATCCCACTCTTAAACCAAATCTGCAAACAATTTCAAGAGAAATAATCGATATTCGATTAAAATACAAGAATTTTGTTTGTGTTTAGCTTTATTACTACTTGTTTAAAGTTTTACTTTATCAATGTGTTTTAATTTCCTTTCCTTATTATTTTTTAGTAGCTTATTTACTTATAATAGAAAAAAATTAGTTCTTGACATATTCTCTTTCTAAATAAATATCTATCCTTTACTCAGGTGTTTAATTAAATATTTGACTATGTTTTTCGAAATTACTTTCATCTTCTATTATATAAAGGGTTTTTTATTTATAATTTTTACAACTATGAAATAACTATTAAATGTCATTTTGAAAAGTGAAAGTTTTTACTTATTCTTTCATATCAATGAATTTCTATGGAATATTATGTCACTTTTTACAGAAAAACTTTTCTGACAAATTAAATATAATTGTATTTTCACCTGTACGGCGAAGTTTCTTCTTTTCAAGTTGAGCTTTTCTTTTAAAAGAGTTACTTCCCCTGAAAATGCAATTATAGTCATATTCAATTACCTGGAAATAGTGAAATAGAAATACTGAATATTTTGTATTTATGGGCTTTTTAACTTTTTAATTATATTTTCTTATTTTAATTAAAATTAAACTGGTACAATATCATTAACTATTCTAAAGCATTTAAAATAGTGAAATTTATAGTATGCTTCTAATTATTACTTTGTGCGTTAAATTACTACTTGGATTTTATGAATATATATTTTGACATAACAGACCATATGTGTAATTATCAGTCTTGTACATGTATGTTTATAATTGTGCGCGACACACACACACGCGCGCACACACACACACACACACATATAATGAATATAATGATTTTGTAGGGCTTGTTTTTCAAAAGTTCTATACAAATGTCTGCATGCGTGTATGTATCATGACTTAGCTTATATATTATTTCGTTTCGTTTTTTGCGAACAATTGATAATTTGCTTTCATTCTTTATACTTTTATTTATTTATTTTATTAGGTAAGTTTTTGATTTGAGCCCGTCGGAAATCCTCCTTCACAGAGCATTTGGGATAATTGCCAGTGGTAGCCAATCGATATGCTGGAATCAAATGACCTCAGTTGGGTAAGTATATTTATTGGTTTCTTATGAACCCTATATGAATACCAATCCAGGTATAGGAGCAAACATTCTAGTATACATAAATATATGTACATACTGAGAAGTAGGAAAAATTATTTGTACTTTTAACATTTGCCCTGAAGCAATATGTGGTACAATATATATATATATATATAGTTGTATATTTAGGCAGCAATCCTTCCTTTATGCATGTTTCATTAAAAACGTCAGACAATGTACTACGGTTAAGTTTTTTATTTAATTTTTCTTGTGTTCTAACAAGAGCTTACTTTTCTGGGCAAAGGGTGTGTAAGAACTGTCCAAATGTTTTATATTTCCGAGCGCTTTCGGCTATACCTTTAAAAACATCCCTACCACACACTAAGACATACACAGAACGCACACACTCAATTAAGCTGAAAATCGAATCATCCTTGATAATGGCTAAAGGTATAGCCGAAAGCGCTCGGAAATATAAAACATTTGGACAGTTCTTACACACCCTTTGTCCAGAAAAGAAAGCTCTTGTTAGAACGCAAGAAAAATTAAATAAAAAACTTAACCGTATTACCTTGTCTATCGTTTTTAATGAAACATGCATATATATATATATATATATATATATATATATGTATCCGTGTATGCCTGTCAGCTAGGGGGGCTAGCCAATCTCTGTTGCAGGCAACTGCTCAGGCGCATTTATGTAACCATCAACAGAGAGTACCTGTAACTATGCTGAACGGATTTCAGGCACAGAAAACGCATTATCTCAGTACGCTCAAATATTCGATGACGATGACTTTTGACTTCGGGACATCGACGGCTCCCAAAATAGAACCATTTATCCAATTTCACTCACAAGGCTTGGGTCAAACTATAAAATGATTTTCAGATACTATCCATAGGTGCTGCATACTGGAATCTCCTCAAGAAGGCACCTTTCTGACAAAGATTTGAACTCTGGCTTTATGGTTGGAAAGCAAACACCCGAACCGAAATATATTTAAATTATATATATGTGTGTGTGTGCGCGTGCGCGTTTGCGTGTGTGTTTATAAATATGCATACACACACACACACATATATATATATATATATATATATATATATATATATATATATATGGTATAAGAATGACAATTGGAAAAAATCTTAGTTTTTGCCGACGCGTTTCGTTTCCCGATTTTATCAAACTAAATTTTTTTCCAATTATCCCGGGAAATTTTACTATATTACAAAAAACAAGTATAAAGGAAGTTACCATTAGCCAGAAAAGGGCTTACGCAGGGTTTTTTTTGTATGTTCCATGTGTGTGCGTGGTATTGTGTTATATGTAAGATTGAATGATGAATGTTAAAATTGTAATGACTGAATGGGTCGTGAATCTGATTAGCTAGGTATAAGATAATTAGTGTCGACCCATCCCTCCTTTTAGTCTTTTGCAACAATTGTTGTATGTTTTCATGCGCAATAAATCACGACAACAATAACATTTCGCTTTCATTCTTTGCCTTGATAAACTAAAACAAAACGCGTCGGCAAAACTAAGTTTTTTTTTTTCCAGTTGTCATTCTTATACCAATTTGTCTTATCCACAGAATTGTTCTGGGAAATTTTATTATATATATATATATATATATATATATATATATATATATATATATATATATATATATATATATATGGGTGGGTGCGCGCACGTGTGTGTAAGGTGTATTTCGTCAGCAGGAATTCTTTCAAAGTTACTTGACCCTCCAATTTTTTATTTACTTTTTCAAAATCATGTTGTAGTCATTATTACTATCATATACAACATATATTTCAAATGTCCGAATTAGTTGTTGAATGTAATCGGTAAATTTGTCAACGTTCATATTTATTTTTATTTTATGTTTTTCCTGTGTACTTTCGAATGTTGCTGCATTAATTTTCAAGGATTGTGTTTTTGTAAATGTTTATGCAACTGTTTTTGGTCAATTCCGGCCTTCTCGCGTTTGCGAGAAACAATTTCAAGTCACTGACGTCATTTAAACGAGAATTTTTATGTGTATTTTTATACGACCACTACTACTCTAGTAAAAAATAAAATAAATATGAACTTTGGTGTGTATATAGAAATACTTTTATGCATATATATAGATATTTTAAGATATATATATATGTATACATACATGTATGTATATAATTATGATAGTAAAGAAGAATTTCACTATAGCTGCACTTTTCCGCACAAAGGTCATAGTATTGATAACATTAGTTGCGTTCTCTTCGCGTCTTCATTTAAATGCCCACAAGAACGCCGAAAGTGATAGTTAAAATACATTTTTATAATAAATTCCCATATTATATGTTTAAATAGTAATTTAGGCATACTCAATGACTAAAGGTTCTACTAAAAGTCTTCTACAATAAGTGCTTATAGAAGATCTTTTGTAGAAACTGTAGTATTTGAGTATAAATTCCTATTTATGTCTTGTCAAAAAATAAGTCCCAAACTATTAGATCTCATTAGTAATATAAGAATCCTCCTCTAAATCGCACTTCATTTTTATTTCTCATTTAAAAAGGGAACAGGCGTGTCTGAAATATCAGATTTTTAATATTTTTCACATCATACTTCTGTTTGGTCAAAATGCCTACCAATATACAGTAAATATTGTTAGTCGTATTAGCTATATTATTATTTTTGTTGTTCTTTATCTCTCGAATTTCTTTCATATATATATATATATATATATATATATGAATATATTATAAGTATATATGTGTATCAGTATATATATATGTGTGTGTGTGTGTGCATATGTGTATATATATGCGTGTGTATGTGTATATATATAAGTATATAGATGTATGTATAATAAATGTCGGATTAAAAATGAATTAATTCTTTAGCGATACATACACACACACACACACATATATATATATATATATATATATATATATATATATATATATTATATCTCACCGATATATAGCACGACTCGGAGTTTCATGCACAATAGAAGATTGCCTTTTGCATGAAACCGTGCTATCGGTGATGAAGAGTATGTATATTTGTTAATATATACTTAATAACTCTGTTGTATTACATCGAACACTTATTTATTAACACCAGAACTGTATGTGCGAGATATATATTTGTGTGTGTGTGTGTGTGTGTGCGTGCGTGTGCGTGCATAGATATTTTCTTGTAGTTTATTTTTCCTCTTTTCATTTTTGTTGCAGTAACAAAAAAATTATAGATTGGAATATAAAAGCTGGATTCTAAATATTTCATAATTATTTTTTAATTGTGGAAACAAATTACCTGCAATATATATATATATATATATATATATATATATATATATATATATATATGCGTGTGTGTGTGTGTTCATTCAAAACCTGGAATATCAATTCAGCATTATAATTTAAGAAATAATAATTATTGCCATTACACTTCTTAATCATATATTGAAAATTAATTGACACTTAACGTTTCAAAATGTCTTATATTTTATCAGTAGATTACCTTTACTTTAATCGAAAAGAAATGATTTTTTCTCGATTTTTTTGTTAACAAAAATTTATTGAGTATTTCCTAAATTGACTAAACTTTTTCTCCGTATATATTCTCCCCTAATTTCCTTTATTCCCATTTCACCTGTTCACTCATCAACCCTTCAATACATTCAAGTAAACAGAGATATACACCAAACCTGTGCGTTCCGTTATGGAAAGAGGTATCTGTCCCTCTTGTCAGTCTCTACAAATCTCTTAGTGTAAGATTAAATAGGTTTTCACCACAAAAGACAGCATGCAATTAAGAATTAAAATCTTTGATGTCACTCACAGATATGTAAATATGAAATGCCAAATGCAAAAATATAGGTGATAGCAGCAGTTTTCATTTTAATTTTGTTATGTCAAGTCCCTTCAGGACGTAGGCGATCGTGACTCTCAACAAATTTTTCTTTTTTTTTTATCTCTGAATAAGCCATGCCTACTTAGGGAAAGGCCGTGACTTCTCTACGGTTTAGAATACAGTTTTTCTTCTCTTAAACTGGTTGTCAAGATCAGAGAGCTCAGTCTACCCTGCTGCTCTATAGCTGGATGGAGAAGAAATGGATTCATGCCTTTCTCAAGATCATTTCTGAGAGAATGAACGCAACAATCCCGGAATTTGAATTCGACTCGAATTGAATTCTACTTCATGAGACGACATTCATTATTACTACTCGCACATCACATCCATTATATCAACTTATAATATTTTTTTTAAAAAGCACACAGTAAAAAATATTATTTATTAATCTTCAACCTTGTCATAACATACCATAAATCCTTTTATTTTGTAAAATGAATTATTCCACTTTATAGTATGTTCAATAGTCTATGCCTTCATGCTATCACACAAAATAAAGCTTTCAAACGGTCAAGTTAATCAATAAAACTATTATTTTATAATAAAATTGACTTGAGTATTATTTATTTTGTGATTTATTGGTATCTTATAATGAAGAATATTTTATAAACATGATAATAACACACTGTTCAAACACTGTAAAGAAACTATTGGCAATGAATCCTTAATAGCCGGCTGTTCTGAAACCACCAAATTGGACGACACGTTTTACTTCTATTGATGAAGATACACTTGCTGTTAAGGATAAATATTTTTTTCTTAAAAATGCTAAATATTTTAAAAACATTTAAATAATCTTCATTTTCGCACAATCAAAACCACCCTAATAAGGAGAATTTCAGAAGACAACAAAAAAAGATGAATGGAATTATTTGAGAGCGTTTAAAAGAATACGCAAAAGAATCAAATATTGTCATCAAAGACAGGATTTATAAATGCATAAAGATCTTGGTTTATCCCGATTTGAGAAAGAGAAGGAAAGAAACGAAAAACTGAAAAATGTAGACAATTTTATCGGTGCATCAAAGCGTAATTAAATATGGTATATATAATACACGTGTATATACATGTATATGCAAAAGCAATTCCATATTTGCTTAAACAAAAGAAAATAAGTACACTAATACTTCATAATAAGAACAAAACTACACATTGCAATAAAAAGATATCAATGTGGATAATCAGCATAAGAATAACTGGCACAATTGCAAAAATGAACATTTCTCGGCAAATAGCAGTAGTGAAAATCTACTTTCATGGATTAAATTGAAACTTTATGATTGCCAATTATGTTTCTGCATTATATGATCAAACTTAATTAATATTTAATGATACAAAACTCTGTAAAACAGTTTTTAACCTCTGAGCTGTTTCCAAAAAATAAATACTAAGTTTCACCATAGCAATGACCATTAATACTTTTGTAATTCCTGTTTCTTTCGTTATGCATTTTATAATATCTATCTATCTATCTATCTATCTATCTATCTATCTATCTATCTATCTATCTATCTATCTATCTATCTTGTATGCATGCGTAAAGGTGTTTCAAATTATTTATATCAAATCATTATATTATTTGTTGCGTGGTTCTATATTTTTATTTGTCTAAAATATAAAATTTGTATTTTTCAATGCATACGCATATGTAGTACAACATACGCGTATATATGTGCATACGCGTGTATTTTACGCTCGATGATTGCCTCGTATATGAAACTTTGGGTACCATTGTGTGGTAAGGAAAAACAATGAAATTTGTTTTAATATATATCAGCTCTCTTTTTTTTACTAGAATTTTGTTTACTCCCAAATAGAGTAATAAACAAAATTACGCACTATATATATATATATATATATATATATATAAGGGAGAGATTATTGTTGTTTCAACGAGAGAAAAGTGTATATTTTAAAGAGAGAAAAAAAGAGAAATCAAAACTGTATATATATATGTGTGTGTGTGTGATATATATATATATATATATATATATATATATATATATATATACATACATACATATATATATATATATATATGTGTGTGTGTGTATAAAGTTGTATTTATTGAGCTAATAAGTCCTGAATACACGTGTTTCAAAAATAATCTTTTTCACATGTTGCTTTAAACTGGAAAATATATACCCAATTACTAAATTTTAGTTTTGATAGGATAAAAAGTATGTTGAAAGTGAAACTTTAACGTAAATTGCATCATGCATATTTATCATGACTAATTTTTCTTGTATTTGAAAATAAATTAAACTTTTCTCTTTTTATTTTTATTATTTTATTCATTTATTTTATTTATTTGTTAAATGAGGTGAAAAGGATTCCTTCCTTACACTTTCATATTCAGTGAATTGTGTATTAATATTTCTTCCTCTTCTAAGCTTATACATCATTGCACGTCTTGGAAAGCTTTAAATTTTATTATCGTCTCAAAACATGCACTTTACTTTGGTAAACTTATTTCGTAAATCTCTCAATTTCTTCTTTTTTCATCAAGGATATACATCTATCATTTACTACCTTTTGCATCACTTATCTGAAGAAATGTTGGATTGTAAATTATGTTATTCAAATTTTAATTTTGGAAATGTAATGAAATAGATTTTTGGCACACCGTTTAAGAATGTGAGTTTTTTCTATCTCTTTAAAACTAGCTGATTTATTGAAATGAAATATGATTATTTCTTCAATGAATATTTATTGTACTGAAAGGATTGATGCTATATCAAGTCAGGTTGTTGTTGTTATTGTTAAATTACTTTGTAACTACCACCACTGTCATCACCAGGAACACTCCCTTACTCCTACTGCTACTTCTACAGTTACGACGAGGCAATGTCTTTTATTAATTACTCAAAAGATGCATAAAGTATAATTAGCGTAGTTCTTTATTCAAATATTCCACAACCGAGATAAAATAATGTGAGAAATTGTAGTTGCTAAACAAAACTAATAAATATTATTTCTATACTCACGCACAAGACCTATACTTGTTTATTTTTCATCAGAATATTTTTAAGTGGTAATTAGGTTTTGTAATTTTTAGTTTAACACGTCACAAAATATATTCTATAAAAATTGAATCGTTCATTTATTGATTGCACTATCTATATATGTGTACAGAATCATTAACCATATTTAACATTTGAAACGTTTTCGGAACATTCTTAATTCTTTTCAACAAAGAAAATGATTCAAAACTTATGCAAATATTTTTAACTCGATTGTGTTAAATCGGACTAAAAATGAAGTATATGAGTTCAGAAATTTAATTACCTTATATATATTTTTCACGTTTATATATATATATATATATATATATATATATATATATATATATATATATATATATATATATATATAATATTTATTTAAAAATATGATTCCAACACGCTCATATTTAAAAAAAAAAAAAAAAAAAGCGAATTTTTTGGGGAATTCCAAAAAAAAAATTTCGCTTGAAGATGGAACAGAGCTTACTTTAACTCAATTAAATTCAAATAATTATATTGAAGTTTTCGGCTCTTGTTTTGAAGCATGAGACCTCTTATGTAGCGTGTTGGAATCATATTTTTAAATAAATAATTATATTTATGCTCTACTTTTGTATCGAGCACTATTTTTTTAAAATAATAACAAAAATACTAAAGAACTTTGGATTATTTACCTAACCAGTTCTTTCCTATTTTCTATATATTTTCACACACACACACACACACACATATATATATATATATATATATATATATATATATATATATATACATATATATATATATATATATATATATATATATATATATACATATATATATATATATATATATATATATATATATATATATATACATATATATATATATATATATATATATATATATATACATATATATATATATATATACATATATATATATATATATATATATATATATATATATATATATATATATGTATATATATATATATATGAACGCATGTGTGTGTGTCGCAGTTTTAGCAGCAGAGAAATAGAGAAATGCATATAAAAATGCAAAAAACAATACAAAAATAAATTGAAAGTCATCTTAAAGAAAAATAAACAAAGTACAACGTAAGAGAATTGGCAATACTTTTTCGAGTATTAAAAACAATTATTACAATTGTTGGAGATTGAATATGATAAAAGGATATAAGGAATTAATGAGAAAGTGGTCAAAAGAACTAGGAAAAAAATTAATAAAACATTTGGATTGAAGAAATACATATGTTTTATTCACCGTTCTCTCTCTCTCTCTCTCTCGATGTGCGTACGCACGAATATATCTAATTAATACATGTAAAGTTGTAAACATATTCATAAAAAAATGTGTACATGCACTCACATACAGGTATGCAACATGATGCGCATACACACGTACACAAAGTATGAAAACAAATTTATCTCTTTCTTTCTTACTCTCTTAATGAAATGAATATTTATCAATGAAAAATTTAAATTACTTGATACTGCTCTTAAATAAATTTTGATTCGTACCTCTTGGTTCATTTTGATGGTTATATGCCCTGATATATGCATTTATTTTTTTATTTTTTAATTACTTCTCAAAGGAGAAAGATTAGTCTCCCATGTACGGAACTTGTAAAAAAATTAAAAGAAAAAAATGTTAAACTTTTCAGAAAGCTCGCCGAAATTTATGCTATGCAGTTTCCATGCTAACAGTAAAACTTTACACAGTATATTCAATAACATGTAAACTTATACATCTCATTATTTACATTATTTGGACTATTGTCCTCATCTTTGTCGCCATATTTATTATAACGTTTCAGCCGTTGTACGCTCCGGCCTTCTTCAGGTGGTTGGAATGTCCTCAAGTACACATGGCACAGTGGATAAAGGCGTTAGTTAGATCCAGTGACAGGACCCAAAGAGTGTGAGTTCAATACCCGGTTATGGCAATGGAGAACTTTCAGAGGGAAATTAACAGGAGATAACTGATAACTGACATCCATTAAACATGGCACATGGAACTAGAACAGTTTACCCCAGTGAGCAAAATAAAGGGTTCAGTTCGAAATTCGAACCACCTGAAGAAGGCCGGAGCGTACAACGGCCGAAACGTTGTAATAAATATGGCGCCAAAGATGAGGACAATAGTCCGAATAATGTAAATAATGTACATAATAGCTCATCTCAGAAATATAGACTTATATACATCTCAGTATGAAAGTTTCGATCATTTATTATTTTAAATAACGAAAATGCTCATGCTTTTATGCTCAACGCTACTTGTAAGCAAACATAAAAAACTCACTCGAAAGTGCTAAAAAGAATTTTTTGTTTCGTTTTTTTTATTCAATTGATAGATGGTACGTGTTTTTCTTTGTATTTTTTTTTCCGTTCATTTTTGTTTTAATAAACGCATAGAATCAAATTAAAAGAAAGAAATTGTAATTATACAAATAAATGAAATAATGTTTATTTTTATGTTGATACCATAAAACTAGTTTTGCTTTTGAATATAAATTGACACAGAAACTAAGCATATAGAAGGTGGGAACCCAAAGCGTAAACATTTCTCCTCCCTTTTCGTTTAGTTTAATTTCCACCCTATCACTCTCAGCAGTTCTTTTCCACCTTCCCTTTTTCTTTTTTTCCTCCTCCTCCTCATCTCTCTCTCTCTCTCTCTCTCTCTCTCTCTCTCTCTCTCTCTGCTACTGCTGCTATTGAAGATGAAATGCGCACGCGCATGGCAATTTTGTTGGTATTCATTACCGACGCCCACCATCCAAGAACGCTCAGATACTAGCTCTCCGAGAACATAATGCCAAATGTCACAGAAGGACAAACTTGATAACGATGCTTTCAGCATTCAATTTCAAAATGGAGAAGTATTTTTGATGACCAATCGGCGATTAGAGAAATTAAATTAAATCGAGACTGTACAAGAAGAAAAATAATATTAATGATAAAACTCAGCAATGTTTTTAGAAAATTTAAGTACCCGACAATAACCTATAATCTGTTTCATCTATTTTTCCTCTCTTTAATATGAAACATACAACCAGCACATTAAGCAAACCAGAGGGAAATAAGGAGTCAGTTAAGAAATTTAAACGAAGAAATATAGAGAACAATGAAACCATTTACGGTTACCAATAAGTATAACAGCTCGCTGAGTAAAGGTGTTTTTTTGTAAAACCCAGCCTTTCATTTAGTCAATTTAAATCTACAGCAATATTTCTCGACACTTTTGAGAAGAGCCGCTTAAGTCTGTGTGAAAACGTATCCGCGTATAGAAATGCGCCTTCACGTGTATGTTGTGCGTGCACTTATAGTTATACATGCGGGTGTGTGGGCACGTGCGTCTGCGTGTGTTTGTGTGTGTGTGTGTGCGTGTGCCTAACATCTCATCAATTTGGTTAATCCTTGTTCCCTGGCAAGACTAACCAATATTAAACCGAATGCCGAAAACTGTTATTTGAGACAATTTTATTTGAGCAAAGGATTAATTTCCAGTGACATCAACTGACAGGATCAATATTTGGAATACGACGATTTCCTGAATTTTTATATTTTTTAAATTTATTTTTTTCTTTTCACCGAATTCATTCTTTTGATTATACACCAAATATACGAATGTGACGCTTCCAAACAATAAACCACGAAAAATATTCGAAAGCGAAAAATTATTAATTCCAGTGGCTTACAACAAAGGATGAAAACATAAATACTACATTATTGATGAATGTTCTTTAAATTGTACACACACACACACACACACACACACACACACAGACACACACATACACACATACACACAGACAAAAAGGCGCATGAGCGCATGAGCGCACGCACTTATACATCACATCTATATCTATCTCTGTCTTTTTTCTCTCTCTTTTTCACTTTCTCTTTCTGCTCATTTCTATGAGCCAAACCCTACAGGCGAGGAACTTTGTTTTTATTCAAGTTTCTCACCGGGAATTTCATGTACGATTTGGACGCAACCACTGCCTATCAGGGCACACACACTTCATCGTCGGGGAATCAAAAAATCTACCGATATTTCATGGATGAAGACGTGCGTTGGTCAACGGCTGATATGGTAGATATTTATCTTTTTTTTTTTCTTTTTGTAGATAATTTTTTTAAAAATTATCTGACACTTTTCGTTTTCGAAGACAATTTTGAATTTTATTTATTAAAATACATATTTTAAGTTAAATGCTATTGCGTTTCGAGTGCATATTAATTCCTCTAACAAAAAACTAACTACGCTTTATTAAATCGTTACATTGTAAAAGTTTAGAAAATAAAAATTGCAACTTAGTAAAACAATTTACATGTCTTATATTTTGCTTACCTGACAATATCATTCATGTAAAATTCATTGTGAAATTCCAAATTTACTTAAATATTGCGGAAAATATTTTTATTTAATTTTAAATGAAGCATGAAGTATATTGTTCGGTTCGAATATAGTCCTGATACTTTCAGAAATGCTTTTTTAATATTTAGAAATTTTTAATATCTAAATAAAAATCACACACACACACACACATGCATAAAAACACACACACGTATGCGTGCGTGTGTGTGTTTATGCATGTGTGTGTTTATGCATGTGTGTGTACCCGTTTTGGGGTCAGTAATTTCGAAACTTGACATAAAGTTAATAGCTAATTTTTTTTTTTTTGATTTGATTTGTGTGATTAATATTCCTCACTAAAGAAAGTATATTTAGAAAGAAATGTTTAAAATGTTTTCCATGCATTTCCATCATTACGCTACGGATAAGTACCGATGTATCATTTTTCATTTTAACATTTATATTTTTATCAAACATAAACGTATATATTATTGCCGAAAATAATATTTTTTTAAATAATTAAATATTATTTTTTAAGATGAATAATAATATATGCAAAGTATTCGAAATACAAAAGACGAATGTGTTTTTTATTATTTCAATATTATTTATTTTGAATGACATTTTTATTTAGGATGCAAGTCATAACTGTGAAGGGAATATAATTCGTGCTAATTGTGATCTAAAACAATGAGAAATGAATAAACGCGCGCCTACTCAGTCACACACACGCGTGTGAGCACGCATATATATATATATATATATATATATATATATATATATATATATATATATATATATATATATATCATGGTAAGATTTTCAGGATGTAGTTTTATTGTTATATTAGCAAAATCGCATGTGCATTTCACCTCATGTATTTTTATTGAAAATATTTATAATAACTTGTTTAATGTTTTGTGTTAGAAGTTTGCCGAAATAATCCTATGCTTCAGAAACACAATTAACGTTATATGCCAAAATACAGAATAAATTTTTATTTTACAAGTTAATGCGGGTTCTTTGAGATTCTATAATCGTCATCAGTTGTTCATTCTTTGATTTTGTTACTATTTCTTATTATTTTATGATGTTTATTTTAACATGATAGTTGGGTTTTCTTTCATGTCTTTAGTCAATTTCCTGAATATTCTGGCTCTTTCTTTTCTGTTTACATTACAACAGCACTTTTAGAAATCTTATTGTTTATTACTAGTTTAATAATGAATGTTACTCAAATCTCCTTGTATGACATTCTTAAAGAAAATTATTGTTATTCTTATCTGGCTAATGTTTTCAATTTTATTTTTTATTGTTCTGTTATTTTTATTTTACTTTTTCGTAATTTTCAATGTTATGTTGCTATCACTGAATATTGTATCTCTTTTGAGGCTATATATTGCTATGACAAAAGCCGAAATTTAAAAATATAACTCTCTCTCCCTTTCTTTCTCTCTCTCTCTCTCTCTCTCTCTCTCTCTCTCTATTTCGGTACAATAATAAGCATATTATATATTTCAGAGCATACTGTTATATACAGAAAGCACATTTTCTTAATTAAATTCTTGAATTCACGGGCCGCTAAATGCAATTCACATTTTTAAAGAAAAAATAGAGCGTGTATTCACTGAAATATATAACGTTTAAGTAATAAGAGGTAATGCCGAATTAAAAAATATATTAATTCCTTATTATTATTATTATTATTATTATTATTATAAATAAAACTCAAGTTGCATAATAAAATCTCGAATCTTTAGGGCAAGATCCGTTTAGGCGAAACCTAGGTTGGTTTCCCTGACTCTTTAGCGTTTATTTTAGTTATTCGCGCTTTACTCTACGTTTTTAGTTTTACTACTCGCTTGGGTTTTTCTTTGGACTAAAAACTTACGGCACTGGTCAATTTATTTCGCCCTGTTCGGTTGTTTTTAGTTCTTTCCTTTTTAAAAAAAAATTTTTATTTCCAAATTTTTCCTCGGCTACTGATTTGTTTCAACATATCTACAAGTTGATCTATCTGAAGTTTTTTACCAAACGAGTATTGCTATTAGTACACACACACACACATATATATATTAAAACAAAATGCAGGTAGGTCTTGACATTCAGCTGCGTTGAATCGATGTAGAAACCCTCGGAAAGTACAAAAAAACACATATATTATTGTTGTATTTCCAAACTTAATACTGTTGACCATAATTTAACAAAGCGGAACAGGAAAATATCCTAATTAATCTGCCACAAACAAAATAGCCTTCCGAAAGAAAAAAATATGAATTTAAAAAAAAAAATGTATGAATTTGAAAAAAATTTTAAATTTAAAAAAATTTTAAATTATGAATTTGACAAAAATATAATAATATTTTTGCCAAAATCCAGTAATATATTGGTTAAATGAAATATTATTGAAAAATACGTTCGTTTACGGCTTAAGTCTATTTTCCTGAGAACACAATCTCACAAGACTCCTTAAAGATAATTGCTCATAAAATATTTCAGCAGTTACTAAAACTTAGTCTTTCTATTTTCATTATATTTTCACGTGTACGTGCGCTTGTCGTTTGCGATTTTCCACAGTAGACAACAAAATTCCCATCTTCTATTGATGGTAATCTAGCGAATAATCCAATCCGTGAAAGTCATGGTTTATTTTACTTACCAATAGCGAAACAGTACTGTTTCGATTACGTTACTTACCAATTTGTGTGTGCGTATGCGTTTAAATGAAAACAGACATAAGCAATTTTTTTTTTTTTACTTGGGATTAAGTCCGCAGCCTAACGACGAAAAGAATTATTTAACACTACTAATTTTATAGTTCACCTAGATGTCAATTGTCATAGTAAAATAACTTTTTCACTTTATTCCCAAAATTTATTTATTATATTTTTAAAATCATAAAATGATTATATTGACATTGAGTAAAAACATTTTAACAACATAAAAGCCTATAAACTAATTTTATGGATTTGTGAAATAAAAAATAGCTGATATTTTAAAAGGTTTTAATTAAATTTATATTAGTGGGAAATGTTTAGCAAAACGAGCAATTTGCCATTGAAAACTGGTAACAATTCAAAATAATTTGATTTTTTTTATTTAAAACGTGAAAACAATAAAAATCTAAATAAACATTGATGTTTTGATTTCTGAAATAAAGTTACCTATCATGGGTCGTTAAGACAAAATAGCGCCCAAATAAACCAAATGTCTGAAACTCTGAGATGTGCCATTGTCATTACTAATTCTGTTTTTTAAAATTTATAACGAATCTTTTCCCTCTAATTTGTATTTCTTCAATTAGAAGGGGTTTTTCACTCTAGAGTATTCTCGAATTGGACATAAAATCTACAAAGTAATATCGTGAGTCAAGCATAGCCAAACATAAAAGAGAAGGAACAATATTTTGAAATGAGATTTACGAATAGGGAACACCAGTGGAAAGTGAATAAGACGAGGGAAACTGCTTCTATGAACCACATAATTCAAGCTAATATATATAGACTTCAACTTTGCTTAGCAACTTAAAAACCTTTCCTATAAGGAAGAGAGCATCAACCGAAGAAAAGTAATAAATGTAAAATGAACTCGTAGAATAAAGTAAATGGTTTTGCTATCTGCTTAAGCTTAATTATGTGTGTTTGCTCACGAATTTGATTTTTACAAAATGCTGATGGGTAGGACCATGTTTGCATAAAAAGATAAAATAATTCTTAAAAACAAGAGTGTATGTGTGTGTGCGAGGCTTGTTAATTTTTAATTTAATTATTTTTTCCAAACTTGATAATCATAATGATAGAAACAGTCTCCTTGGTGAAATGAAAATTACAGAGTAAATAACAGTAAATGTTGACTGATATTAATACAAGTGAAATATTTAAGATATTTTAGACATGTTTAATTTACTCGAAGTTAATTCAATTGTATATTTTTGCTTGAAATATTGTAAACAATGCAAAACTATTTTTCTGTATAGTATTAGAAACAAAAACGATTAGAAATTGGAAATAATAATGATAAGGGAAATGTCATAAAAAATGAGCGTTCCACACCCATACCCGCACGCAAAACATATCTTATTTTTTTTCTTTTTTTTTTTAAATAGTGTGGATTACATCTACCGGACTGTGCATTCGACAAGGCACACTTTCTTTATTAAAATTCTCGAATGTACAGACCGCTAAATGTAATTTACATTGTTAAAGAAAGAAAAAAAAGAGACCATCTACTCACATGCGTTTATTCATTAAAATATACTGTTTAAGTAATAAGAAGTAATGTCGGATTAAAAATAAAAAATACATGAATTCATTATAATATAGATATGTGTATATATATATATATATATATATATATATATATATATATATATATATATATATATGATATGATATGATATGGGATACACTCTGAAAGTAATGGCTCTTTTTTTCCAATGGAAACTGTAACGAATACAAGTAATCCACTGCCCGTTGTATTAAAACAATTTTTCAACTAGAAAACACTATATTTTCACATAGTTATTATCATTGGCTACGGCAAACATAAACCAGTATGTCGCGTTCAGAATATAGCTAGTCACATACATCGCTATCGCCCCTGTTGAACTACAATACTCACTGCTTAACTGTGCTTACATCCACCATCTCTGTAAATGTTCATCAGACTTCGACGAATATCAACATCCACAGTCTCTGTAAATGTTCATCAGGCTTCGATGAATATCAATGGATGTAATTTTTGCCGCATGAAGGAATTCAGGGACATACAGTAGCTTCATACATCCTTCCTTGTCAGACACCATTTTACCGGACTGCCGCTCAATTACTTATCTCTAACAAGGCAAAAATGTCTTATGAGAAATTGGCGGCAAGCTTCAAGCACAACTACCATTTCACAAACATCTGTTTCTAACGGTAGGTAAACATAATAAAATAAGAGATATTCATTTTGGAGCGTTTCTCGTCTATACATACACGCGCGCAGACACAGGCAATCATGGATACATATAGTTTTATATATTAAAATGATCGCCGTTATTTCACAAATGTTAGCTTAAAACGTAAGCAAGATCACTATAAAATACACTTACTTTTAAGTGCATTTATAAAATTGAACTAATTAAAGAAATTTGAGTTTCTTTATCAGGTGACAAACTTTGAGCAATAACCGAAAAAATCGCAAAATTTCAACTTCCGAAAAAATATACATTTGCATCTTTATAATGTATAGCCTGATTATGTTTGATGTTTAAATTATCATGAGATTTTTTTTTACCTTTTCTACAGTAAAGTTATAAGTAAATCCCGAAAATTTGTTCGCAAGAAACATTAATTTAAAGAATATTGCAAAAATTTAACTTTCGTCTTTAATTTATCACAGATCTCATAATCTTTGAAAGATCACAAACACTTCGATTCAGTAACATTTTTTTTATCAATTAAAAGCTCGATAACATTTTAAACTACAAAAATAATTTCAAAAGTGTGATAAACTGATTTTATTTTAACAAACACATATGCTAAAGAATTAATGAATAAAAGACAATTAACCATTTGTGTAAACCAGATTTTCTTGAACGTTTGTAATCAAACACAGAAGTATTTCGGCCAACAGAATAGTTTATAATTATTCGATCATACTTTGAAATATCACCCGTTTTCTTGATTCAAGAATCAACAATGCATATAAATATTAATATCACTCAAAAATTAAAATAGGTATAAAATTATTAATAAAACAATATTGGCTATATTTCCTTTGATCTTTTAAGAAAGCATCCTCTGTTTGTTTTCATTTAATTTCAGTTTTAAATTTAATAATTCTGACAGAATTTAAAATATCTGGACATTTCCTTTTTTCCTTGTTTAAAATTCTAAGATTACAAATTTATATCCTTCTATGCCTCGTGTGTACAGTAACAGTTTCGTGTTTCTTTTAAAACCTCAAAGTTATATTTTATGATATTATTAAATTATTTTCGCAACTGTCCTGATGTATTGTCTACATAAAAAATATAACTTACTATTTGAAATTAATGTTAATGAAGAGCACAACGCAGCAGCGGCAATAACAGGGGTTGAATACCCTTCATGTTTCGTATAATTCGTAGTCTTGTATTACATATACCCCATTATACCATCGAAACAGTTATTATATAATTATTATATATTTATATAGTTCCATTACAGACAATTGCAAATCATTCGATTCTATTTAATAAAAATGCTTATCGAACTGATTTTTCGCAAAATAAAATAAAAGCAGAGAAAAGCCTAAAATTTCTTTTTAGCGTGGACTTTAAAACTAGTCGCTAAAAATATAGTTGGACAATATGGAATTGACTGTTTATTTTATTTACTTAATTTAATTTTAGATCTTCAAATGATCTGATCATCATAGTCTCCAAATTCGGTTCTTTATCGCTATCTAGCTAAACAGTTTTTATTACTGCATAAAATTATACTTAAGGATTATATATCTATACGAATGTTTTATATTTTATTCCACATAAAAAATTAAGTCGGATTTTTACAATACATTTAATATCTATTATTAAAAATATTTGTTTTATAAAATAGAAGACCGTTAATCTATAAAATTTTATAAAATAGAAGACCTAACCGTTAATTTGATGTCCGAATCTCGAAAAGTATATAGAATTAAATTTTTAAAATGTAAATAAAGTACTGACTATAATTAATTTATTGAATTTTACTAGTACTGGCAAAAATGAACATCATTATTTTTCTTCAAGTCTTCAAAATTGTTTCTTAAATTGGAAATTAGAATGTTTTTCTACCTTATTAGCATATTAGTTAAAATGTTTAATGTTTTCATGTCGGTTGCTCATATTCTAATAAATGAAACATTCACTCATATACGAATAATCACAGTCGCTTCAGTTACTTTAAAATGCTAAATGTCGGGTGGGATTATCGCCTTGGTGTTACTTCGTTCGTCACACTTATTTCATAGTCAACCTAGTTTCTATTGCTAGATTCTACGCCTTTCCTTCGCTCTCCTAGATCACCTCACTTCCAATTAACCTACTTTAATAGTTCATGGGTGATAACCAAAGTTTATAAATATTTGTATTAATGCATCATTTGAAACTATAACATATTTCGAAATTGATTGACTGGCACTTTTGTATTAGATTTTGTATGGGGAAAATCGTTTTTCTAATATTTTCTACCACGAGATATTTTTTTCACATTCAATATATACGTTATTGATAATTACATTTTATGAAAATATATTTTAATGTTCACTATTCAGAGTGCACATAGAGTGCAGTTAATGTCAATTTAAGATGAAAAATATTGCAACGAGGAAACTTGAATTCGTAATAAAAGCAAACAAATTATAAGAGTTATGATGTTTAAAATTTCACGTATTCACGGATTTTAGAGTATTGGTAATTATCAATAATCAAACAGAATTACACTGTTTTTTTTATAAAATATAAACAACTAAATACGGCATAATTAATTATTCTATTAAAATACTGATATTAAGAAAGAAGAAACTTACTAGAAGATTCGAACGAGCATCCTATTTTAATGTAGGATATCTCAATCGGACAATATCAATAACAATCATCAGTTTCATTATTAATAAACATTATTGTGATTCAATATTTTATTTTCATAAAGTAAAATTTTTACTGTACATTTTCATTTATCAATAAATATTTTAGTGCGTTAAAGGTAGATGCCTCCAAAAATTCGGTAAAAAGGATACACCATGAAAAAATGTCAAAAAACAAATTTTTTTCGTCAAAATCTTTGCGTAAAAGATCAAAAATGTTTTATGTAAACTTTTTTTACCTTTTTTAAAACCTTAGACATTTTGGTTAAAATTTTATTTTTCTGGTGTCAATACGGGAGCTTTAAGTGCGGGAAATTTGAGCATCTTTTTGTGATGAAAACATTGATTTGGTTACAGAAAATCTTCTCTGACTCGTAAAATAAAAAATTCAATAAAATTAAGACATTATCTAATTATAAAATATTTTAATTACTTTAATGAATAAAATACATTATGGACACTATTGTCTTAAGAAAATAATTTTTTCGGTAAATAATAAATTTTTGAAAGAATAGTTTTTATTTATTTTTATAAAGTTTAAGTAGAATGATTTATAAAGTTTGGAATCTTTTAAAATTCTATATTAATTTTTAACAGTCAAGTAATATTGTTATCAAATGAAAACTATTTACTGGAACATCTCACTAACATTCATTTTTTTAATTTTTTTATGCATATATAAATGTGTCGATCTTTAAGACAGAAGCCCACACACGATATTATGAAAAAATAAGGGAGATACCTATACTAAATTTATTGTTAATTTTCTAACATTTCCTCAACAAGAATCTTCGTAAGTAAAACCATAAAACCAAAGCACCTAAAATTCAATAAACTATAATATTTTTTGAATATTAGGTAATTTGTCTTTAAAATTCTTAAAATATTTAACATTTTAAGATTGCAGTGTAGTTATATATAATATATATATATATCTAATATATATATATATATATATATATATATATATATATATATATATGTGTGTGTGTAAAGACGTTCATATTGTATTCGTCATACCAAAGTTTGTCAATAAATTAATCAACTCTTCAAAAAACACCTTCGTCATAAAAAATGCTTTTTTGCGTTGATAATTTAAACTAAAACTAATTAATATTCATTTCAGTTCCGATTATTAAACTTTAAATCAGTTAATTTTTCTCAAAACCGTTTCAGAAAAGCAGATTTTATTTTATGTTTTGCTGACAGATCTGTCAATATGAACGAATTTATAGATTTTACTGCTAAGGAGGAAAATAATTCGGTTTGAAATAAACCAAAATATTTTTCTTATAGGAAATATTAAATTAAATCAGCTTGGAATTAAAGAACTATTTTTCGTTTTTAAAATGTATTTTAAACTTGCGTAACGATTATTTTTGGAGGTACCTATTTAAAAGTATAGTTTCTTTTATTCAAAATAATATCTACCGAAATAGGTTACAAAAATAATTAAAGATATATACAGTTTTTAAAATTTAGTGATTGTAAAACGATATATATATATATATATATATATATAATATATATAATATATATATATATATATATATATATAATATATATATATATATATATATATGTAAGACCTAACGAAGTTACTATGACATTTTCGATCTATCATATTCATAATCAGACACAAAGACTTTATTATATTCTGAGCTCACCTTGCTGCATTAACTGATCTCTAACTTATATACCACGAGAATGATCTCCCTTTACAGTGAGCGTAAGTTTGAGAGCAAATAGAAAAGAACACGTTCCACATATTCAATCCAATTATTAATATGTACCTATATGTCCAATGAGTTTTTTTTTTTGTTCCTCCATTATATCTAAAATTATCATTTGCACTTAACGGTAGGCAGCATTAATAGGCACACATACACGCACGCACGTACGTACACAGACACACACATACACACGTGTGTTTGTACGTGTGCATGTGTGTGTTTATCCAGGATTTATATATATATATATATATATATATATATATATATATATATATATATATATATATATATATAGCGAGAGAGAGGTAGGGAGATAGTTATCTGGATTTGTATGTCCAGACATCTATAGCAGCAGCTATATAAGCAGTGTCACTAAGCATTCATCACATGCTGACCCTGGAATTTGCCATGGTTGTCAAAGTCGAAACATCGTCACCACTAACTTATGTTGACCCACGATATCTCCAAAATTTATTGGCGTTCTGTGACAAACCGAGTAATATATATATATATATATATATATATATATATATATATATATGAAGAAATATAGTAAGATGTGCTATATTTATAGGATAAAGTGCTCAATATCAGAGATAGAGCGTGTGTAAATATAAAAGTGAACATAGAAGTCAACACTTAAAGGCGACAGTCTGCTTCATGCTATGATATATGCAATCGTCAGGCCTGACGATTGCATATCGCATGAAACAGAATGTCGCCTCTAAGTGTTGACTTCTATGTTCACTTTTATATTTATATATGTATATATATATATTTATATATACATACATACATACATATATATATATATATACATATATATATATATATATATATATATATATATATAACGCAATTAATGCTTTTTTTTATTCAACATTATTTATTATTATTAACATTATATTTAGCGTGTTCGAGTAGAAAACACTGGTTTTCTTCTTTCTAAACAGTGAAATTAATACCTGTCGAACTAAAAATCAAACGTCTTAGTAAAGAAAGGTCCAAACTAGGAATGATTTTTTAAATAGATAACTGAGCCTTGCTTTGCTCTGATGAACTCCCGTGGGTTAAAGGTAAAGTATGATTTAATTGAAAGTGGTTTACCAGATTAAAAAGTGAATACCGGTTTGATTTTTGTTAAGAGGTACATTTTCTTCAGTAAAACTTTATATCTCTAGTGTAGCAAACATTAATTTCACTGTTTAAAACTTAAAACACAGATGTCTACTCAAATACCCAGGAAATATAACGCTTATAAGAAAAGTCGCCTTTCATTCAGGGCCTACTTTCCGCACGACTTATGAGCAGCCACAGAAATCCTAGTGGGTCAGTGACAAATGGAAAAATATATGTATGATGAATACGTTTGCATGAGTGTGAAATTTTATGCATAGAATTTACCTATTGTGTGTTTGTATCTGTGTATGTGTATGAAAATATAAAATTAAGTAAAAACTACAATAAAATACAAAATTAAAGGAGAATGTAATAAGAAAAGAAAGAGTCAGCGTAAGAGGAGGGAATAATATAGCTTCAGGATAATTAAAATTTGGTGAAGAGTCATTGGCATGTTAAAAGCAGAATCAGTCTTAAAATTTGAACTTTTTTTTATTTTGTTGAAGATGTCACACATTTTAACTTTTATTAAGTGTCATGGCATTTGATATTACTAACAACTCATCTTTGAGGCGGAGAAAAGTGTATTAAAAAGATTTCTCTCTCTCTCTCTCTCACACACACACACACACACACACACACACACACACACACACACACACACACAGAGCTGAAAATTTGGGAAATATGGGCAGAATGTACCTTTGGCCTGATGATGTCCATTTGCATAGAAATATCGCCGCCACCAAAAAAGCCATCTATATTAGCAATGTGAGAAACACGAACCTTTCTAAAACAACAAGATGGTAGACGGGCCAGTAAAGGCGGATAATCAGACAGTTTATTAATGAACATTTTCATGGCTGAAATGACTTTTTTCAAATCCTAATAAGAATCAGAAATAGAAAAAAAAGTTCTTTTTTCTTTTTAATTCATCTTTATTTTTAAAAGAAAACATTTTCAAATTAACGAAAATCTAATTCCACTTAAACTAGATAAATGCAAATATGTTTTCTATTGGTCGACCTATCCTAAAACAATTTTCAGTCTGGTTTCTGTTCAGGCTATCACTCTTACTATATATATAAATATCTATATTTATTTTCAGTCAGATTATTAAACGTATTTATCACGAGAAACTAGCTTGGCTTTTCTCTTATAAATAATTCATGAGCAGATGTCATTTTAGCACAAATGGAAAGTAAAATGAAATAAATTAAGATATGACACTTCATCAATCACTGAGACAGAGTTTGATCTAGATAGTTTTGAATACAAGAAAAGTAAATGCCAGTTTATTAATCATAAAACAAAGTTTATTATCTGCAATGTCTTTTATCTTTTTATCTCATGTTCTAAAACCTCACCTGTTTCTGTATAGATATATATGTGTGTGTGTGTGTGTGTGCGCGCGCGCTCACGCGTGCGTGCTATTACCAAGTCAATAGTTTAATGTTGGGAATTAAATTCAGAGTAAATCGGTATGCAAAGCTTTTTATGTAGTCTCAGTTATAAACCAAGCTTTGCAAAAAATATCATAACGTATTTTATTTCATTATTTAAAAAATAAGTTAATATTAAACACTTTACTAAAAGTTTTGAATTCGCTATTGTATTATATTTTCAAAATATAGCAAACAATGGAAGTATATAATGAAATTATTTTACCAATAATATGGATAGTGTGGATATATAGCTGTAATTCAATGGATATTATTAGATTGGTACAAAAATAATGACGTAATAATGTCGTTTTTTGAAGTTAAAAAATACGTCAAAAAACGACATTACTACGTCATTATTTTTGCACCAACTTAATATTCTTATCCCAGTGACCTTTTATGGCTGAAGTGCATTTATGGTACCCAAAACTTGCGGTCCTGTTCCTCTAATCGCTTTGTATTCTTAGTAAATAATGATAATGTTTATTAACTATTTCTATTGGGCATATTTTGTCATTGGTTCATCTTCTTTCGATAGACAGACTTTACATTAATCACAAAGACAATACCGATGGTAAATTGTCTATTATTCCCATTCTTGAATTTGTGCTACGGTAAAATAATTTAAAGTATTCGGTTATAAAATTGTTCAAAAAGCCAACTATTTCTTATAATTAAGGAATTATTATTTCAAAGCCATTATACGTTTTGTTTTATGTTGAAGTGCTCATTCTGACATAGATTTAAATATTAAAACTATTGTTACCACTTTATTCACTTTATTGACAAACGTTATATGAAAGAACATTTTATAGGAGTAGATAGGTTCGCCTATCGTCCAGTTTACAATCCTCTCAGGTCTCTTGAACAGGAGTAAAGGTTTTTCCTTGTTCCCCCGCGTAGGATGGGGTTCCTTCTAAAGTCTTTTCAGTGTCTGTCACTCCTAGTAGTCCCTTGCGTCTTCGTTGCATTATCCCTTGCTTAGAATAAATCGATTAAAACAATGTGAATAACTAATAACCATGTTAATTATTGGAATAAAAGCGTGAATTGGAATCCACAAATAATTAATAAAAAAAAATTAACAGAATATGAAGACATACTAGTTAAATGTTACGAATTTCAAAACAATGAAAACAATGTAAGAAGAATGTAAAGTTTAAACTTGGTGAGTAGTAAATGAATAGATATTTAGACAATGCCAAAATATAATTTGAATTATCCATATTTTCCAGAAAGATCCTTTAAATGAGATTATTATTGGTAATTGTTCTAACATAGCCTTAGAGTGCTACAATCCAGTATTTTAAAACAATTATGGTCGGTTTTCCCAAAATGTTACTAAATAAATTTAAAACGCAATCAGGCTAAATTGATTTTGATTATGCGAGGTTTAGGTCATCCAGAAATGAACGATGAAGAAGCTCAAGATTATATTTGTTTATGAAAAATATAATTATATATACGTGGGATAAAAAATGAAATTATAATGCGACAAACATGCTTAATGCACTAGTAAAATGAAGGTTTTTAGTTGAAAACAATAACAGCACAATTACAAACGTCTAATGCGATATCTTTAGAAACATAAACAGTTTTTATGTGCACTAAAGCATTGTTGCTGCGTAATTGTAAATAAATTATTGCAAACAGCATGTAAAGAAGTATAAATTACAATTATAATTATTTTCATATTTAGTGAATAACATTTTTAACATTCGTCATCACGTGAGATTTTCTCAATTGGTTCTCTAACGACAATGCTGAAATGAAAACTTTTAACGAGCACGCGTGTTGATGATAGCACATGTACTCAATCTTTCTAGATCTATAATCCATTTAAAGTTGACCAGAAAATGGAGTTTACTTGGCTGTAGTGAGAAGCATGTATGAATCCGAAGCAAAACAAGCAGCAGAAATATAAATCTACTGCTAGCTATGGCACTCACGTTCGGATACGTCTAATTCTCGTCACCCATCGGTAAATGTCGTTGCAGTATCGCCCTCTAAAAGGCTGTGATGCCCCCTTTTGGTATTCTGTTAATGTATCGCCTCTGGCAATTTTCCCTACTAACAATTTCACGTCAGGGTGTGTAATGGGAAGCTAAATGGGACTCTCCCTGCTGCCTGGCCGTAGTAATAGGAAAATACATAGCTTGGTCTTAAAGTTTCTAGTCGTTCTCTTTGATTTACATGCTATAAATAAACAGTTTATTTCCGGGGCTTCACACAAAACGCGGCATCATCACTATAAAACCTATCATTTTCCGATCATCATCAACATCATAATTTACAAAACCTCATTAACTATATTATCATCATCTCATAAACAATGTATTTTTTTTTATCGTGGAATGTAGTTATACAAATATATTCAATTCCCAAGATTGCAATTTTTCATATATGTCCATAATACATACAATAAGTATGAGAATTTAATTTAATCTCCAAGAAATTTGTATCTTGTTACTCTCCACATATATTTTATTTATAATCTAACGAAAAGTTTGGGTTTTTTTTGGTTTTTTTCGCGTAAAGATTTCATTGAGGGTTTTAATGCTTAAATCAAACTCTTCAACAATGCTCATTTTATTTTAACACTTTTTAAATTAATTAAAATACCTATAAGTGTAATATTAAATAAAATTAAGTATATTCATAAATTGTTAAAATGAATTACAGCAATTAAAATTAATTATTTATTGTTGTGAAAAGAAAACATTGAATTCCCTTAACAAAAAGTTTAATGAAGATTTTACTTTATAAAAGTTTGTTGGGCGCACTCGCGTGTCTGTAACTTAGCGAGGGTAGAAAATTTTCTGTAATAACATTATTTAATGAATATTTTCTCAAACTGCTGGAATATTTGTTTCTAACAATGCAATTAAATAATTATTTGTACTGTAGGCATATAGTTTAGCTTCGCTGCCTTAGAGTGTCTATCAAAATTTTTCAAAGAAAATTATCCGATATTTTAAAATTTTCACACACACACAAAAGAGAAAAAAGAAAAGAAAGGCCATCAAAATTATTTTTTTATTTTTATAAAAATTTTTTACAGGTATTTATAATCAAAGTAAATCTCTGCTAAATGTAGAGAAGTTGGTAAAAGAGACAGGTTTACATCTAAAAAAGCTTCTCTTTTGTTTTAAATGTATATTATTTGATTGAGACACATTTACCACTTACTACAAATCAGGTCACCGGAAGATAATCTTAAGAATTTGATAGTTTCCTTCTTCTCGGTAATAGTATAAAAATAATAAAGCCGACAATAAATTGTGTCACTATCATAAATTTATATTCATAAGCGTCATATATATCCCATAATGAGTTTTACCTACATAACGGATTATGTGTGCATGCGTGAATGTGTGTATATATTGTACATGTGTAGTAGACACATATCTGTACGTGTAAATATATACTGCGTACACATCTGATAATCTCCATATAAAGCGAAGAATTGCACATTGAAAACAGCCATTTCCAATATATATATATATATATATATACACACACACACATGTGTGTGTGTGTGTGTGTGTGTCCAACGATCCAGGATTAATACTGTCAACAAAAAGAAAACAAATCACAAATATATTTATTAAATTGTTTTTCTGTAAATAACGAAATAAATAAGTTTTGCAACTGATTCGAATTGCAATAGGAAAATTCCAAATGGGTTTGTTTAAATTATGTACATAAAGATATTTTACTATCTATCTATCTATCTATCTATCTATCTATCTATCTATCTATCTATCTATCTATCTATCTATCTATATATATATATATATATATATATATATATATATATTATAATATTTATATTTTATATAAAATATATATAAATATATATTTTACTATATAAATAAATATATATATATATATATATATATACTATTATTATTACACAATATGTATGATTAACAATATTTCCCAATTTAGTTAAACTTGTTTCTCATTTATATTTAATTATAACGATATTTCTAATTACTCTATATCTTAAGAATATTGAGTTTCCGAAAAAAATGTTTTAATCCGATTAAAGATTATTTTTATATTTATGTATAGTTTTGACCGTATTCTTAGTAATTTAATCCAATTTCTTAGGAATCATTAATTTCAATTAAACGTTGTTTATATATATGCAAAAAAAAATGATGGTAAAAAAATAATAATTTAAAAGAAAGAAAAACGAATAATCTGTACAAATATCCAACGAGTAACTGGTATGAGAACAGATTGATGCGTCAATTATTAAATTTATGATTCAGTTATACTATTTTATTTATAAACATTTGTCAGAAATGCTTTCAAATTAGAGGCTATCACTTCGACAATTTATGAAAAATATTGTTGCTTAAATGATAATCATCATAAAAGCAGTAATATTTTTCATAAATTGTGATCACTTCTTAATTTATTAATTTTATGAAAAAACAGACATAACATAAAATTGTATTACATTTATCTTGTTATGTATTCTTACAAATAGACATGTATCATTGAAACTGATCAAGAAATGTGTAAACTCTGTATTTGTACTGCAATATGTTTAATTCCCACATTTGAGATGAAAGTATTTCCCTTCCACTCACAAAATATTAACAACAAAGCACGTTTTGAGTCACATGTTAGTTTTGACAGGTTTAGAAAATGGACATGAGAAAAATTAATAATTACACGTTTAAGCTATACTATGTCTGTCTAAAATACATTAATCAGACGTATAACACCAGATTCTTTATGTATCTTTATTTTTACACGTTTGTGTTTCAAGGCATAACTACTACAGTAAAAGAGTCTTGAGAATAATTTAATTCATTCAGTAGGATATTAACAATTATAGGCAAATTTACGTTAAAAATTCAAAATGTGAAATACATGAAAGTATATAAATGTGTTTGTGTGTATGTGAGTATATATATATATATATATATATAGAAAGAGATAGAGAAAGACAGAGAGGTCTAGAATTATTCATTATAATGGTGAAGGAGTAAAGTGGTTTTCAAGAATAAATAAAATAAGAAATAGTATCTACAATTAGATTTGCTAAATATTTTCTTAACGCACAGCTAATAGCTTCACTTTCCCTCTTTTCCAAATCTATCTCTCGCCTTTATTCTGTTTTCTTACTCACACTTATCTTATGATCTTAACGGTCAGTTCATCTAGACTCTTAGAGGTAAATTGGCGACAGTGAAGTGGGCGGATATTAGCAAAGTTATTTTGTTCATGTTCAAGAAAATTGTATTCTTTTGCTCCTGGATGAATATGAGAATACATTCTTATAATGTTTATTTATAAAATTTGTTTATTTCTCTTTAGACATTATTTGGCTCATTTTGAATTCATAGGAAATTCCATTAAAGGCATACATACTTTATTAAAATTATATTTGATTCAATAATATTAATCAACATTGAATAAATATTATTTATAGAAAGACTCAAATAGTTTATAGACAATTTTCAACTTATTTTTCCTGTTTTCTTATAAATTTCTTTTTATTAGATATCGATTTAAATAGTTTGTAATACATCAATTCAACAACTGTCTATGGAATTGAATACATCTGCTTCTTCTATATGCCACATCCCTTCAGGACGTGAGTGATAATGGCTATCCACAACTTCCTATTCTTTATAGCTCTTAGTAACTTTTGCCTTTTCGTTATCTATCCCAATCAACATAACCTGAAATAAAATTATTTTCCTCTTCAGTAAATATCCTGACTCATACAACTTATTTTTGAACTTCGTGTGAAAATATGATACATCGAATTGAATATTCTTTTTATTTTAAAACTGAATATTGCATATATATTTTCTCCGAGAATATTTAATCTTCTTTTTCCACTCTATAACTTTTAACCATATCCCATCCTTGTAAAAGAACAAAATTAAATTATCAAAAGTCCCAATGCGAATTTCATATTGCTACTTTTTAAAAAATCAATATTAGTTTGTTTGCCAAAAAACACAAGATGGGATAATTGTTTTTTTTAACGTAATTGGAAATAATTAAGAAACAGTAATAACTAGTGTGATCTGTCGGATGCTTACTCACAGAACTTCGCTGATATGAATCAATTAGTAATTCAAACATGTCTTCGATATAGAAAAGATATTAAAAAAAACAATTTAATCCTGAAACATTTGGTAGTAATAAAATGTTCTTTAACTCAAAACAATAGGAAAAAGTGCTATTGATAAAGTACATAAAAAAAAACCTTCATATGCAATTGTTCTTTTCTCCGTGTTAATTTCAGGGGGTATAACGAGGAAAAAATAACAGGTCGCAAAAGTCTTTTATCGCAAATATGCATTTTAATACAGAATGATGATTTAAAGAACAAATATATACATTTTTCATTTCGTTTTTGCTCAAAAATATTTCTGGTGACATCTCTTCCTATCCAAACTGAGACAGGCAACATATCCACGCATAGTTATTTTGAGTAATGCTAATTGTTCACCACTGGAATACATTTTTCATTAGTATAACATTTTGATTGTAAGCTCCAATATCTGCTAATTAGAAGGCTGATATTGGCGGTACCCTCCGGTTACAGACACACCTGTGTCAGTGTACTGCACGTGACCGTCTCAAAAGGTTTTCACTGTTCTCTCTTTCCCAGTGTGGGTCAAGGGAGTACATTCATTTGATTGACAGCTACCTTAGTGTCCGGTCTATAACACCCAAGTGAGAGAAACAAGAGAACTTTTCATTGTTACTAGTTTTCTCAAGTGAACTGCTCACTTTTAGAGAGCGGAGTCGAATGGCAGGTATATTATCACCAGCTTGTTACCAGGTAAAATAATATTTTTAATTCAATTATGAAACTGCAATCATGTCTTAACATACTCTAGAAGGTTCTGACAGACAAACCTTCATCACAAATTGATACACAAATTATATAATACATTTTTAAACATTTATTTTTTTATACATACATACACGCTAAAACATTTTTGATGGTACTTATTTAAACAGGCGATTCAAAATAATATTGGGTCCGTAATAATTTGTTCTAAATTTGTTCTTCTCAGTCACAGACGTTCTTTTTCCATTTTTAAATGTATTCAATACAACCGATTAATTCTTCTATGAGAGTTTTCGTTTTCATGGAATGATATTATCCTCCAAATTATTTGATTTGATTTATGAGAAGAAATTAAACAATATTACAAATAGGTAAACAATAAACATATCTTTTCTAGTAATCACCAGCATGTATTACCTTTCTCTACTCACAGATATTTGTTTATGTTCATAAATGCGCTGAATGCATTTACTTTTAGCCTAGGTGTTCGGATTTTAGATCTATTTTTTTATGTCACTTGATTTTTATTAATATTTCTTTAAGTCAAACGAAAATAGAACCTTACTTAACCGTCAAACCCTACAAAGGAGGACGCAGGTTCGTATTCTGTCAGAGGATACATTTTCATCATCAAGTTTTCTGGAGTGCGCCAGCCGATAGACAAAATAAACACTGTTAAAAAAAATGGAGCTCTACTGAGTAGAGCTACTCACATACGAGTATCCATTTATAAAAATATAATTGTGTGTATTTTATATTTTAAGACGACAAGTCCTAAATATTTTTCTTGTCGATTGCATTGTGAATCGTTTTCCAATCAAAAAAATAGTTAAACTTGCAAATCAAATTGATGCATTTACTTTCAAAGTTACATCCACCTGTAAAAAACATGCCCCAATGTATGTGTATTTATGTGCGTATATTAAAGTACTCGACCCGACCAACCTTCAAAAAATTGATCAAATTGCCGTTAATTTCTGCATCGAAGGACCTCTTTTGTCAAATTTTAACACTGGAGCGTTTAATTCAATATGTCAACAAAACAATGTGTAATCAACAAATAAGAAGTAAGATGATTGGACGAATCAAATATAAAACTTAAAATCTATGGAACAAAATATTTAATAGCTTGTTTTATCAACGAGCAAGGAATTTGTAGATAACTATAAGAAATGTTTACCAATCTTAAGCTTCATTATCCTAGCGTTATCCTAAAGTTTTTAGTTCAAATCAATATTTGATTTAAAGCAAGTTGTTAAATGTTTACAATTACAGTCAAAATTAAGGTTCGTCTATATTCGTGCATTGCTAGTTTTGAATTTATTTTTAAATTTATTTCAATGCATGTTTTAAAAAAATTAAAGTTACACATTCATAATATGTTGTCATTGTTTACGTTAAGATAGGTTTCGTTAGTAGAAATGATCGCTCGAGAAAAATCGTCGAACGTGTGTGTTTATAAACAGTATTTCTGACTTTACAAACTAGACGCTTCTTTGTAAATGAATGGTTAATAGATCGTCAGATCAAATGACGGTTACCATTAGCGTTACAGGTTCGATTCTCGTCGGAGAGCGCGTATATTCTACAAAATTCCTCAAATATTCAAGCCGGTAAATGTAATTAATACTGTTTAATTAAAAAAACAGAGCATTTACTTAAATAAATTATAATATATCTATAAAAATAACGTATAAACAGAATATATATATATATATATATATATATATATATATATATATATATATATATATATATATATATATAATCAAATAGATTTTATATATTACATACTTGTTACATATAATTATTTTGAGCACATATATAAATATATATTCAAATTGTATATGAATATCTATATTTCTTAATGGTCGCTGTTTAATTTTATAAAATTCAATTCAAAATTCAATAAAAATAAATTAATTTGAAATATGAAAATCTAACTATTGAAAATATTATTTATTTTATCTTAAAATCAACATTTTTAATGAGTTTTAGTTTTATCCTAAAAAGAATTCACTATAAACTTTCCTTTATTAACTATATAATTATTTCCTGCAATTTGTCAATACTCTCTCTCCTTCTCTTTCTCTCTCTCTCTCTCTCTCTATATATATATATATATATATATATATATACGTACTTCCAAAGAAATGTGATACCTACGGTTTAAAATGAATTTTTAAAAATGAAAATATTTCTCGAAGCTTGTATTCTAGTTTTAATTTCAAGCTAATAGATTCATTTTACTATTTTTAATATGCAAAATATTTTATTTCCAAATGAATTTAAATTGATTGCAATGAGTTGTTTTTTTCGTTAAAAATGGCATATTTTAGACATTTTTAGCCATATTACATTTGTTATTACAAAACGGCACACCGTAATTTTTTTATTCAAAACCTATCAAAAATAGAATAAACTTTTCTGAGACTTTATTTGAGGAAGGTTACCTGATTTACTGTTTAATTAATCTGATTTGAAACAAATATTACTTACTCTTAGTTTAAAATAATACAAAAGCATTTTTAACACGGAAGTGGGTTTTGTTATGAGGTATTGACAACTATCTCTGTAGACTTATGTTTGGTAATTTTTTCTATGGAAGACATCTGACAAATATAATGTGAGCGCCTTTTGTATATAAATTTTTAACTACAGAGTAATCTGAATTTTTTTTTAATATTCTTAGTAATCTAAAATTTTATTTAATTTTATGTACTTTGAATTTAAATTTACTATAGTTACCGCTCTTATTTCTGATAATGTCGCGTATAGACCTCCGTATGTAAAAAATTATACACCTACAAAATTCTGGGTATTGTTTATGATCTTTTCTGGTTATGATTAGTAAATATAGCTTAATAAAAAATATCACGAAACCACTACAAGTTAATACATTTTAAAAGATTTCAAACTTTATAAATTATTCTACATAAAATTTAAAAAGAAAACTATTAAAAAATTTTTGTAAAATTGATTATTCATTGAATTTTTTTAAGACAATATTGCCCATGATATTTTTTATTCATAAAAGCAATTACAATAAAAAATGCAATTAAACTAAGACATTATTTAATTAGGAAATTAAATAATGTTTTACTGCATTTTTTTATTTAATGATTCAGAACAGATTTTCTATAACTGGAGGTCCTATCCAACAAAAACAAATTGATTATTTAAACTCTCCAATGACTAGTGCTTATAACTAATATAAACATTAAGCCCTACAAAAATTAATTTTTCGAAATTTTATAAAATTGAATAAGTGTGTAACAAAAAAAAAAAAAAAAAAAAAAACATGTAACAGATAGAAAAAAATATTTTTATAAAGTTTTTCAAAAAAAAAAAAAAGAAACGTTTCTGGAATAATTTCATTCACTGTGAATAAGTCATGAAGGTTAAAATCTAATAATTATTTGATTTTTGCAAGAATTTCCAAATCAGTGTGTTTTTTCACAGCAAAATGAGCCTAAAATTTCCTATACTAATTTATGGTCATCTGCCGACGCTAGAAATAAGCATTTAACCAAAATTGTGAAAGATCTAAAAAGGATTAAAAATGAATTTAATAATCATTTGATCTTTCGTCTTAAAGTAAAATGACGATAAAGGATGGTTTTTATTAAGTTTGGGACATTTTTTTTCGTTGTGTATACTCATTTTTTAGCGAATCTTTGGCGGCGCGCGCACACACACACACACACACATATATATATATATATATATATATATATATATATATATATAAAGAGATAGATAGATAGATCGATAAGCTGTCCACTCGTATTCGAGGATACTAGGGCGGCTAGCCAATCCTATTGGAAACGCCCGCTCAGGCGCATTTGTGTTTGTACAACACTAACAGAGCCTATTTGTGGTTTATAGTGCAACGATGCTGAGCAGACCTTAGTTACAGTTTCTGTGAGAGAGTGTGTTATCTAGCGTGATCAGCAATCTGAACAAGGCTAGCACGCTCAAAGTCTCGGTCACGATGACTTGTGATTTTGTGTTAGGATAGCCATCGACGTCCCCAAGTGTTCCCGCTACCCATTTTCACTCACAAGGCTTGGGTCAACCTGTGGCATGGTTTTCAGGCACTTTCCAAATATGTCGCACGCTGGGATCGTCTCCCTCCAGACCGATAACATCAGAAAGTCTCCTTCCTGACAAATCGACCATGGTCAGAAAGCGAACATTCTAATCACCCATATATATATATATATATATATATATATATATATATATATATATATATATATATATACACACTCATATAAATATATATATGTGTGTGTGTGTGAGAGAGAGAGAGAGAACTGAAAATTTCTTGGTCTGATGCAGTTCCCAAAATCAGAATTATTGGCGGATAATTCCCTTCTTAGTCGGACGGACGGACTTCTCTGTGCACACACACACACACACACACACACACACACACACACACACACACACATACACATTAGCGTGTGAAAAATAAAACTTTCGTTTGACTTATTAAATAAAAAATATTTTTGCAGCACTATCTTTACTGAACAATTTATTTACTGTTTTGTTCTGTTGTCTTCTGACATCTGTCATGCAACCTCATAATTCCGTACTTTCAGAACATTACCTTTCTAATCAATAACTGTTTTAAGTGTCTTTTGCAATCTTTGAGAAAGGAGAGATTTTTCTTTCATTAAGGGGATTCAATATAAACTGGAATAAATAGTATTTCGGAAATGCATTATTTCGTAAATATAGTGGTTGAGTGAATACTTTATTGCTCAACTATGACAGTTTTTATTTGGTTACCAAAGAAACATGCGATCACGCCAACGTTATCTTAATGCAATATTACGCCCTTTCTCGTTCTAATAGGAGGTTTTTTTCTTTTCTTTTTTTTTTTTTTTTGTCAACTCTGTCTTCAATTGGTCTAATTAAGGGCGTTACTTGTTCAAATTCATCTTCTGGTTCTCCGAAATGTTTTAAGAGTAGAGGACTCTCTTTAAATCCTCTATAGAATCTTGAATCCACACTAACATCCTTTTGGTACTGTTAGTGTGATTTAATTTCCTCATGCTACGCTCCCTTGCGTGTTCACAGTGTAAAATACATATAACTTAAAGAAGCAAAAATAGACATACTTTAAAAACTTATGTCTATGTTTTCTTCTTTAGGTTTATGGAAGACACAAATATAAGCAAATTGATTTTCAGTGCTTGATTTGGATATTTTCAGGAGGTTGACTTTTTTCTGCCTCTTGAACTTATAAATTTTCAAATAATATTTTAATTTGAGCGATACCAGTTGGTCTGATCATGGAAAATCATTCAGAAAGAAATCACAAACACGAAATTTTGTAAACCACGTTTTCGATCATATACGGTACTTACTTAATAAGCTTCACAGTTTTTTCAGTCGGTGTCTCATTTTTCACTTTCTTAAAGATAGGAACTCATAAAATATCAAATGCTTATTTTTTCCCCCTTTTTCCTGTCAGAATCAGTCAATAAAAATACACCAATTTTCATATACATAGAAAAACATATGCTGATATGACAGCTGTCAGAATACAATCAAAAGCGGTATTTTTTTATAAAGCTATTGGAGATTAAACGCTTCTAATGCCATCTACCAAAACATATATAAATAGCCTAGACGATACACACACGCATGCATATATATGAAATACAGTGTGTAATAGATAAATTGTCGTCTAAATGACGCAGACATTAAAATAACACTGACATCTCATTTTAACATATATTTACCAGAATTACACAAAAATATCTTGAAATACTAAAGAGTAAATTTATTCAATAAAATCGCCATTGACTTCAAACACGGTCTCCAGGTGAATTCGGAATCTCCTGCAACGCTTCTGGACGGTCTCCTGGTTTAAGTTGGTGAATGCTGTCATAACCCAAGGGTTATGGCCGCATTCACCAACTTCAGTTCATATTTAGTGTTGGTCTCTTGCTCCAATGCGCCACACACATACTAATCAAGGGGGTTGCAATCTGAGGAGTTAGGTTGCCAGATATAAGGGATGATGTGGTCGCAGAAATTGTCTGACAACCATGGCTGAGTTCTTATACTTGTGCGGCATGGTGCGGAGATCTGTTGCCAGATATAGCGTCCTCCAGCAGCCATCCTCTTGACTCAGGACAGCACTACCTCCTCAAGGCACTTGATGTGGTCCTCCGTTTGAGTCTGAGGCCACGAAAGAAGATGAATGGAGATATAACATCGCTATCATTAGTGATCAGTCCAAATACCTTCGTAATCACACACATATATATATATATATATATATATATATATATATAACATAGAATAGAAATCCAAGATTACCTCATTGGAATAGCTATTTCGACACACAAGATTTGCTTGTTGACCTTATCAACACAGAGGTGTGAAGAAATAAAATACACTGAGCTCTTTTTTGTGGATATTTTATATTATTAGGATTCACTTGGATTATATACCAACGAATTATTACCTTTCTCTCTCTCTCTCTCTCTCTCTCTCTCTCTCTATATATATATATATATATATATATATATATATATAATAAACAGTGTATATTTAAGCAGTAATCGTTCGTTTAGAGAAGTTTTCTAAAGTCGAACAGATAAGGAATAACTGTTAAACATTTTGACACTTTTAGCTTGCTTTTCTCGATTTTCTGGCCCATCTCAAACTTTAAACTTAATAGCACACACACTATACTGAGAGTGTTTCGACTTTCGACTTCCTTTCCACGGAAACAACCAACGATTGTTAAAATTACTCCGAACATTACACATAATTTTGTTAATTTCCTCTACAACATCCTGACATCAAATAACTTATTAAAAGAAACCAAAAGGCTCAACTGCTATTCCCTACTCATTGTACACACACACATACACAAACACAAACACGCATACACGCACACACACATATATATATAAAGAAAATGGATTGTCCGACAATAACGTATAAACAGAATATATATATATATATATATATATATATATATATATATATATATATATATATATATATATATATATATATATACGACACCAAACGTTATTTTTGGTATACCTTTGCTTGAGTAGACGCCCTGTTTTTATAGGCATCGTAAGTTATGTTTACTGGCCTGCACGTTTGAGAGAAAATGTTCTTTCTTCATTAAGTCTCTCAAATACGTAAGCCGGTAGACGTAATTTACACTGTTTATAAAAAGATGTCATCTTCTCAAACATGGGTATCCCAAAAATGACGTTAGGAAATAATGTCAAATAAGAAATCCAGTGATTCCTTAGTAATTTAGGAATCACTAGATTTTATATATATATATATATATATATATATATATATATATATATATATATATATATATATAAACGAGTTGGTAAACGAAAATAAATATATTCAGCTTGCGTTTATCCACTAAAAATAACGTTTAAATAGTTATAATCTGTAGGATCAATAAATAAAAAAAATCAATTACTTCTTTAGTAATTTCTTTGTTTACGTTTGTATACGGAGCTTAGCAGATATGAAGTTTTGAGAATCTGGGACGAGAATATATATATATATATATATATATATATATATATATATATATATATATATATATATATATATATATATATATATATATATATATATATGTGTGTGTGTGTGTGTGTTTGTTTGTTTTTAAATATTGGCTTTTTATTTCTTTGCACTTTCCAGCGCATCTTTATATATGTTTATATCATACAATAATGAAATATTTACGTGCTTCTGTAGATGAATTTAAACAACTATTGCGCAACATGAACCATTCACAAAATTTCAAAATTATCTACCTATATAGCGCTTAAATTTACATTCAGTAATTAATAATTAAATTCTCATGAAGTTTAGTGCTCTGACCACTCAAAAAAATGTGAAAATAGGCATAATATTATCCTAAAATAGATAACAAACTACTTGGATAATATCTATATGAATGTGGTTTGTTCATGGAAGTTTCTATTAGTTACATATACCTGACGGGTTGACGGAGCGATTGCTGGGGGTCCGTTTATGAAATTAGAATTATGAGTCCGAATGCTGAAGGTAACACGAATCATCTAAGTGACGAATTTTATATTTGTATTGATCCTAGATAGATAGATAGATAGATAGATAGATAATTTTGATATTTTGTGCATGTAAATAGTTCATGTTATGTTCAAATTCATCTACAGAAGCACGTAAATTGTTCCGGGATATATTTTCTTTCTTTTGATTCGAGGAGAACCATATACCTAAATCGAAAATCGTTCAATCACTTTGGGCATTTATCAATCTATTGTTTCCGTAATTAAAACTAGCTAACAAACAAGTAACATTTCAAATTGATTTAAAATAAAAATATCTCTGACAAAAGCCTAATTGTTTAAGGTACATACTTGCTTATGAGCATGTTTTATTTGTAGATAATATTTCTAACTATTTATAAGACACACGTTTATGTAAGATTTTGATTTTAACCACACGTTTTCTGTCGCTATTCCTTTTGATCTCGGAAACAATTTTTTGTCGAAATTATATACTTTAATCTCAATACTTTGAGCTTCCTATCGTAAGTATTCTTGTCTGTGGTATATATTTGTTGAATAAAGTTCTCTTTGTTATGAAGTAAAATTTATTAAACTTTCGGCGATGAACGAATTCGGTACTAAATGTTATTTGTTCGGGTAGGGTAACAGTTGTCGACTCTGAAATCGAAATCTGTGATCCGAATTCAAATTCTGATCACAGATATAGGTTAAGTAGTTGAATAAACAGTCAAAAAGGAAAACTGAATTTAAAACCAGCCTAAAGAGAGATGGACACCGTCCGGCGAGACATACCACTGCTACTAAGTCTGCAGTATATGGGGATGCCCTAACAACCCGAACACGGGAATCGTGACGAGGAGACCTCTTGGATTGTTTGTTTTTTTTTTGTTTTTGTTTTTTTTCTTCATATTTGCATTTTTAAGCAACAGTAAGTAACTAGTATAAAAATGAATAATTAATAATTTATCTTTAATCACTTTGGTATTCTAGTACTTTTATACAGAGTACGTGTGTGCGTGTGTATTTAAAATGATATCGGAAAGATAAAATAAAGTTAAAAAATAGAGTAATCTGTTTATACTTTTGCAAAGGTTATCTATAATTGTTTCTGATTGCTTTGCATTAATCATTTTATAGTTTTCATTAGCATATGTCCTAAAAATACGCTTTACGTTTTCTGTATTTCTTTCCTATCATAAAGGCACTTCCTAATCTGCAACGGGATCTTTAAACGAATAAATGTACAATTGTTAACAAAACTTAAGGTCATGCAAAATCCAAAATTAAATTTCATGACTGGAGCCTAGTGTCAAAGTGGATTTTTTTTCTTTTTAATTTTTCACACAGCACTGTCGCGTGCAATTTGTAAAACAATGCCATCTGAGTCACATTTCTATTCAGTTATTGTGTGGTACCATTACACAAATTTAGTTTAAGTAATATCAAAGTAGGTACCTCCAGAGAAACGTGATACCTAAAGTTTAAAATTAATTTTTCAAATGAAAATTCTTTCTTGAAATTTTTGTTTTAGTTTTAATTTCAAGATTAAATTTAATATTTCCAAAAAATAAAATACTTTTTTCTGTATTTCAAAACTAGTTTAAAGTGACGAGAGGAGGTTTTGTATAGAAATCGCTAAAATCACCGATTTTAGCGCCATTTTTAGTCACCTGTCATCACAAATTATTAAAAAATGTATTTAAAAAATCTTTCAAAAATAAAATATACTTTTCTGAAAGTTTATTTGAGGAATATTAGCTGATTTAAAGTTTAATTAATTTGATTTGAGACAAATATTACTTAATTTAAGTTTAAAATATCACAGAAATACATTTTTTAAAACGACGGTAGGTGTTTATTTAAAGTGTTGACATGTTGACTGACAAATGGAAGATAATCTCATTTTTTTCTACGGTGGACATATCTGTAAAAATTACTTGAGAAATATAACGCTAGCACCTTTTTAATATCATTTTTAACTACTCAGTAATCTCAAAAATTTAGGAAAATATTCTCCGTGATCTAATGTTTTATTGAATTTTATGTACTTTGATTTAAAATTTACTACAGTTATCGCTCTTATTTTCTGAGTATGTCGTGTATATACGTCTGTATTTACAAAGATCGGCACGTCTATATCCCCCACACACGGACACACGCACACACAAATTCAAAATTCTTTATAAAATATTCGGGGTTTCCATTTATGATTAAATATAGTTTTTACTTAATAACAATATCACCCAATCGGTACAAGTTAATTCAGAAATTTAAAAGATTTAAAACTTATAAATTATTTTAATAAATGTTTTTTAAAAATGAAAATAATTCTTATGAAAAATTCATTATTCATCGAATTTTTTTCTTGAGTCAATAGTTTTCATAATATATCTTGTTCAAAAAAGCAATTAAATGTTCTTCTAATTAAATAATATCTTAGTTTTATTTTTAATATTTTACGATTCAGAACAGATTTTCGGTATCTGGGAGTCCTGTTTTATAAAAAAAAAATTGATGATTAAAGATTTTTGCATATAACTAATATAAACATTATAAAAATTAACAACTCGAAATTTCATATAAAAGTGGGTAGGGGAAACAGATTCAAATAAGTTTTTACCAAGATTTTCTAAAGAAAGAAAAGACATTTCTAAAATAATTTCATTCATTTGTGAATATGTTCCAAAAGTTTCATTAAAATCTGACAATTACCTTATTTTTGAAAGAATTTCCAAATCAATGTGGTTTTCACCGCAAAAAATACGCTAAAATGTCATATACTAATTTTTGTTTACCCCTACCCCACCCGATGCAAAAAGAGGATTTTAACTAAACTTTTGAATGTTCTAAAAAGGATCAAAAATATAATTTAATAATCAAAAAACCTTTATTCCTTCTTAATAATAACATAAAGATTTTCATGATAAAACTCTGTTTTCATTAAAAATGGGGCATTTTTCTATCATGGTATGCTCATTTTTAGCGAACCTGTGGAGGAACCTACATTAAAGATAAAAGATATCGTGTTCAATAACAGTCTAAAAACTTGTGTGTAGTGATCTTAATTATGCCAGTCTCCCGAATAACAAATCTCTAAAGACTTGCGAAAACTATTGTAATCGAATTACGGCTATATGGTCTTTTCAAAACTTCATGAACATAAAAAAAAAATGTTTTGAATTACAATGAATTTTCAAAAAAGAAAATGCCGAGATGTCCAGCCCAGTTCGAGCTAGACTAGTTTGACTGAAATAATACTATTATTCATTTTCTGCCACATTACGATCACTACAAGTTGTACAACTACTAATACTACGACAAGACAATTACCACGATTACTAATTTTGCTTCTGCTACAGCTATGGCAAATACGACTATTGCACCAACAACTATTACCTCAACAACAATTATTACTATTTTCCGGACATAGAAAACAGTGTTGATTTCTTTCTTTCAATTCTTTTTCTCTTCCTACTCCTCTTCATCCCATATAATTATCTTTTACACTACTCAACTCGTGATTTGCAGTAGAACTATCAGCTAAGTTGACAAAACAAGTTCTGTTTTATGCGTCTTGCCGTAAAATAAATTAAAATTGACTTACACTTCTGGTGGCAAGTTTCTATTTCTTGATGAACATTTGAACTTCATTTCGACATATACTTTGGACACATTCGGATTATACGAAACCACCAATCAATTGTATTTAAGAAGACTTGCGTAATTTTATGGAAAGCGTGTCAAATAGCAAAGCTCCAAACTACAAGAATCGTCAAGAACACTAGGGTGAGGTGTTTACAGAAATAATTGTTCATAAGGTCCCTTATAATATTTATCAATGTTTCTGAAAAATTTTGTTTAATGTCTACCTGACAAATCTGAAATCGTATCAAAAAAGCAAATAACAAAAACATAATTTTAAAATACCTATACAGTTATTTGCTTAAAAAAATTCTAATATTTCTTGAATGAAAGTTAAAATTTTATAAATGCAAATATTATTATGTAATTATTCCTACTTTGCAGATTCCTTAAAATATTGATTTGTTGTTTTGTTATTTGCGAACGATAGAAATAGATTTCGGTTTCTCTAAAGCAGTGTTGTTATCGATACATTTAAAATTAATTCTGTCTGATTATATTAAAATGTTATTTTGGAAATCTATAAACAATAACACCAACAAAATACACAAAGTTCTTTATCAAAAATTGCTAGCACAATACCGATCAATTTGGTTCCTAACCGTCAAAATCAATGGGTGAATACACGGATTCCAATTACTATATCACTCAGGTAAGACTAATTTGATGTTATCTTTATAAAAAATTTTTTTATAAAAAAAAAACTGTTTGATTTGATTCTTTCCTTATTTGATTCTTTGCCTTGAGATGATTTCACTTCTTTATCAGGTCAATACAGTGCATAGCTACAAGTTATTTTTTCGCATATAAACTTGTATGTTTTCCGTAACACTTTTATTATATGTTCTTTGCTGAATATTTAGAAATAATTTCTTATCATTTATATATTTTATATATATATATATATATATATATATATATATATATATATATATATATATATATATATATGATTATGCAAAATGTATTACGAAAATGCATATTTACAAATAGATTTTATGGCATTTTAATGCAAGTAATCAGGCACTCCAAATTTCACATTATAGACACTAATAGATTTCAAATTAATGTTATTTGTATATTAAAACTTAATCATTACAGACTTTCAAGTGCTGTAAAAATTGTGCTACATAAAATCTTGTACTCAAAATGTTACATATGGAAACAATACATTCTTATATACTATATTTCATAGTGTCTGAATAACCACTAAATCAATTATATCACGTTATAGCATTATATAATAAGCCACATTAACTTTATATCACATATTCTCACAATTAATCACTACCAATTGTGTTGCGTGTAAAATAAAAAAATATTACCTCCACTTTTTATTAAATCATTCCTTTTTTTTTTTTTTTTGGTTCTCACAATAGTAAAAATAATCTATGTGTGTGTGCACGCCCGTGCCCTGTGTGCTTCCGAATAATTAGTTTAACTTATTGTTCTTATAAGTTAAACTAATTTGGCTAAACTGAAAATGTCGAACACACCTGCATTATAAAGTGTCTTGCTCAATTAATTCTACTGTTTTTCTTTTTGTTTATCATTCAGTTTCGAATTCAACAGTCTTTTAATTATTGAAAGATAATAAATGAGTTTTGTATTTTCTAACTTATCAGCTCATAACTTTTTGTCAATAATTATTATAACGTTTGGAGTAGTAGGAAATACTCTATTTAATAAATAGTTTTATTATTAAAAAATAACTGATCTCTTACAGATTATCTTTAGCAGTAACATTTAGTGGTCATTTCCGCAGAGAGAATAATCACTCTCAATAGAATTCAAGTAAATTTCAGTAATGTCTTCACTGTTTTAATTCTTCGTACAATGTTAAACTCTTCCAATTTACATGTGCTTTTAGGTTTGTTCCAATTGAGTTAATAATCATGTGCATTATCTTCACCCTCATATTCCACAGCTTTAGGGATTCCTGTAAAATGTCTTGACATTTATTATTATTGAAATTAGCTAAAAAAGTTCTTTGTGTATTATTTGAAGAAGTATTTTCATTTTTCTCTTTAGATCACAAAGTTTCAGTTGGTGCGCTCTTCCGTTTTCCTCACCGAAACTTGTGATCGACGTTATTACGAATGAGACACGGGAGAATAAAAATGCCTCTCCTCGTGAGTTTAGATAATATTTAAATGATTTTATTTATTATTCATGTAATAACGTTATTTTTTTTTCCTATTTATCTCATTACAAGGTTATCCTATATTTCCCGATAATAAAGAAAGACTTTATAGCTTAAAAATCGCATAATGCATATCTGATTACATAATTATGTATAATGTTTCGTAAATATTAGCAACAATTCTATTATATAACTGACTTTCTTACATTACAGAAATATTTAAAATGATCACTTTACATGCAAATTTTGCTCGATTCAAATACAGCCAACAAGCTTTTTTTACTCTCGTGATCTTGTACTAATCTTTAGCGTTTTATTGCTTCAGTCGAATAAAAATCCAAATAATACATCCGGGCTATTCAACCCGCCATGACAAGTCTTTTGACAATTTTTAACGGTAAAAATCATAAATCATTTATATAAACTATATCATCAACAAATCAACAATTTTACAGATAACAAAATTTTTGAGCGGTTTTAAAATTATGCTTATTTTAAATGATTTATTAAAGTTTCTACAACAGAAAATTAGAAACTCAAACTTATTTTTTATTTCATGTTCTGAAAATCGTTTTTTATTTTCTTATATTTCCAGTTTTATTTCAATGTCTTTTTCTAATATAAGTCTAATGATCGATTTATATTTTTATTTTGTTTTGGGGAATCATTTTTTATTTTAAATAAAATTAATTATATTTCCCTAAAAGATTTTAAATTTTCATAAATTATACATAAATATACACAAGCACACAATGCACGTGCGTACATACACACATACCCACGCATGAACGCACACACCTACACATACACACACATGTATATGCGTGTGCACGCACGTGCGTTGTGTACTTATAGTTTTTCTTATTCGACCTCTATCTGATCTATTGTTTGGGCCGTTTTATTACATTTTTCCAAAGATTCTCTCAAAGAGAGGATACATGATGATTACACAAAATATAATAAAAACAAAATTTTATCGATAAAATGATTAATCAAAAGATTTTTATGTATTTTTCTTTTTTTTTTATCCTTTTTAGAAATTTAAAAATTTTAGTTAGAAATCATGTTTTTCTAGCATCAGCTCGGGACCACAAATTTGTACGGAGAATTTGAGCGCCTTTTTGTGGTGAAAAACACATTGATTTGGAAATTCTTGCAAAACTCATATAATTGTCGGATTTTAAGTAAATTTTAAGGACTTATTTAGAAATTAATTATATTATTTTTTTACATGTTTCTTTTTTAGAAACTCTTGTAAAAATATTTTTTACAGCTATTACTTCGCCATCCGCGACTCATTTAATTTTATAAAACTTCAAGAAATTCTTTTCGTATTGCATAATGTTTATATCAGTTATAAGGACAAACCCTTGGAGAATTAAAATCATCAAATATTTTGAGTCAAACAGGACCCTGGGTTACAGAAAATCTGCGCTGTCTCGTAAAATTTAAAAAATGCAATAAAATTAAGATATTATTTAATATGAAAAGCTTTTAATTGCTTTTAAAACATATCATGGACACTATTGTCTTAAGAAAATGTTTTTGATTTATAATAAATTTTTACAAATTTTTTTTTAATTTTCTTTAGAATAATTTATAAAAATTCTGTATTAATTTGTATCGGCCTAGTTGTTATTAGATTAAAACTATATTTAATAATCCTAAAGCTCACCAAAATTCAAAGACCAGTATTTTAAAAAGAAATTTTATTTATTTTATGTGTGCATAAAAGCGTCGATTTTGGTAAAATCGTCCATACACAACATTATCAGGATATAAAAGCGGCAACTATAGTAAATTTAAAATTTATTTGGAATTTTCTAACATTTTATCAACAAGCTTCTTCGTAGCCAAAGTACTTAAAATTCAATAAAATATTAGTGCTTTAAATACTTTAAAATTTAAGCTTACAGGGTAGTTAAATACACACATACACATACACACACACACACAGATATATATATATATATATATATATATATATAGAGAGAGAGAGAGAGAGAGAGAGAGGTTTATGTTGTAGCTGTCATGTAATTTTATTTCAATTATTTGCTCTTTACATCAGGCTGTCCAGTGATCTGTCAACACCTCCTCAAAACGCACACCTTCGTGTTAAAATACTGATGCTGTGATATTTTAAACTGAAAGTAATATTTATTTCAATTTGGATTAATTAAACTTTAAACTCATTTTTCTAAAATAACATTTCAGTATATTTTATTTTGAAAGATTTTCTTAATAAAGAGAATTATGATGTGTTGAAGGATTTCTAAATATAGACAATTTTATAAATTTTACTGATAATCTGAAAAATAAAATCATTCCAATCAATTTAAATTTTGCTAACCTATAAATATGAAATTTAATATATTAGTTCGGAATTAAAACTAAAATAAAAGCTTCAAGAAAGAATTTTCATTTTTTTAAATGTATTTTAAACCTTAGGTACTGCTTATTTATTGTTTAGTTACCTATAATTTTGTAATAAAGCTCAGTTGAAAATTATACATTTTTTATAACATTTTAACTGATTCAGCAAATTCTGTTTTCCTTTTCTTTATACTTTTATTGTTGCTGTTTCTCTTGATTTCCTTTAAATCTTATGTCGCATTTCATCGCACAAATTTTCTTAATTTATTTAAGTACAATATATCATTAAAATGCTGACATTTTTCGTTTTTTTTTTATTTAGACTGTTGTTTACTTGAGTCAAATTTTGGCGCGGCTTACAAACACAATACATCCCACTCAGTATAATCATAATAATAATGTGATTTTGTTTGAACTTTTTCGTCTGTTTTATGGCCTCAGTGTTCTGTACGTTGGTGTGTGCTTACTTGCTGATACATTTTTTACGCTATCTTATGGAAATTATTAATAATTTTATCTTATTTGTATTTATGCAAGGAACCCTAAACAAATAAAACTAAAAATATGCACGCTTATATATATATATATATATATATATATATATATATATATATATGTATATATTGTATGAATGATTCATGAATTTATAAATTATAATTGCACCATTTAATTGAAATATATATATATATATATATATATATATATATATATATATATATATATATATATATATATATCCGATGTAATGAGAACGAAAGAACGTTCACTGTTTTTGTCTATATGATAAAATTATAAATAACATATATACATACATACATATATTACATATATATATATATATATATATATATATGAACAAATATGAGAATTATCAGTTTGTAAGTTTAATCTACATGTATATTCCACAATTATAGTCTTCTACCAAACACTCTTCTTATACATACAAGTTACAAATTATAAATAGAACTCTACAACCAAAAAAGTGTAAGCAGCTAATACTCACATAATTTATCTATCTCTTTATGTAAGTATGCGTGTAGCTATCCGAATATCGATACGCGTGTATGCATTTTTGTCTACAAACCTATACATGTGTGTATGTACATCATATTTATTTGAATGCATACAAAAATATACTGTAACTTACGCACACAGACATACTAGGGAGTGGTAAAAAGCTCTCGGGGCAACCCACTTCTCAAAATCAGACCAAATAAACAAACATCACAATTTGCGAGCTAGGGAATAAACTGTAATACTCTGTGTATGCACACTCATACATACGCTCCTTTGTATACTGATGCAAGCACCCGCACCCGCACCACACGCAGGTGCGAACACATACACACACACATAGACTCTGTGCAATCATAAGTAAGTATGAAAGTAATGTCAAAAATCATACATTTTAGGTTTTATTATGACTTTAAAAAACGAACATTTTAAAAGTATATATTAGCATAATATATAATTTTGAAACGTCCCTTTTTAAAGCGGTAATAAAATGTTGTATCCACCAAACTTTTTTTTTTTGGTGGGGGGGTCCTTGAAAAACAGCTTGATTTTGCTACTATTAGAATTTTTCAAATATTATATTTTGCTATTATTACAATTTTTCAAATATTACCATAGTGTCATATTTTTCAAATATTATCGTAGTGTCATAGTGTTAAAAAAAACTTATGATTTTTTCATTAAATATTTATTTGACTAAAGTTATGTTTTAAAATTTTGAAATGTGTCAGCTATGCAATTTTCTGTCCATATATAGTGCCTATATATATATATATATATATATATATATATATATAATTTCCTTCTCACTTCTCCTCGTCCTAGAAATTATGCTCTTTTTATCAAGTTCTATAATTTAAACATATTATGCAATCATTTTTGAATAAGTATTCGATTGTTTTGTTTCATTATCCTAAATCAACTTTTCACATTAAAACACTTTTTTTTAAAGTAACATTCAGGAGCGTGAATTGAAAAAATAACATGGTTGAAATACTACGGTAAAAATAGCCTATGTGGAAATTCTATGGTAAAAAACTGATAACATCAAACAAACGCACGTTTAATAAATCGTGGTTTCAATTTAGCATGTCGATTGAAGAAATATTCGATGAAATTAAAACAATTTTTCATGAAATAAATATAAATTCACTGGGTACGATAACTACATATCTATATCAGTTTTTAGCCCAGCTGTAGCGATACAATGCATTTCTTTATCTTTACATTTTGTATTTCCTTCATGAAATCAGTTTAGGGTTGAGCAAATGTATCAACAACAATCACTTTTTTTAAAGACATATATGCACTATATCAGAATGTATTATCCAAGTTAATGTTTTCACAACAAAATTGGTATTTACCAGCAGGATATATTTCTGTTTATATAAGAAATATGCCATGTAAATTTCAATTTATATCTGATTTATTATAAATATGTACTGTGTCATGTTTTATTATGCAACCCGACTGTTGTAAATAAAATACATATAATAGCATAGTTACTGATATTTACTCTTTTTTAATTTAAGATATTTAAAGATTATCAAGTGTCGTAAGATATAAAACTTAAAAGGGAAAAGAGATCATAAACTTATTGAGTGATGGAAGCACAACGTTGGAGATTGGCAAAACGTTGAACAAGGTTCACAAAAAAATAAAAATATGAAAACATTGACAAGAACAAACAGATGACTTTAAGAATGTTACAAACAGGCGTTTGAGGAAAATTAATACGGCTAAAAACAAAAGAGAAAAAATGGATTAATTATTAAAAATTTGAAGAACTCGAATTTGAGAGAAAAGAGGCAGAATATTAGGAAGGTTGGCTAAATAGATAAAAACAGCCAAACTACCATATTTAAGAAAACATCAAAAAGAGAAATGCGTAAGATGGTCGAAGTACAAGAAAACTTAAGCGTAATTCTTATTGTTGACTGTAGAGCTACATTGGATTGACCTAATAGCCGAGATTGTGTTCTTCATAGAAACACCATTTACAGACAAACAAGAGTGGTAAGTGGGATAAAGTTGTGGGTTTATCAATAAAATTATAGGTTTCTTCAAAGTTGATGATGGTGTTAAGATAAATTCAGTAAATTATTGCAATATTTTGTTATTTTATTTTATTTGAATGGTACATGTTACAACCAAGAAACTTTAATCATTTAGCCAACACATGATCGTTAATGAATCTGAATAATTATTTACCACAACGATTTAGATTTGTAAATCAATTTTAAACTAGACATTTAGCGATTTTAATGCCTAAAAAAATTAAAAAAAATGTTCTTAAATTTATATATATTTATAAATCTATATATATTTTATATATATAAATTTATATATATATATATATTTATATCTTTATAAATTTACGTATATATATATATATATATATATATATATATATATGGCCAGTTCACCCTAATGATCTCATGTAATGAAACCTAGGTAGGTAGTACCTGGCTCATTAGGATATATATATATATATATATATATATATATATATATATATATATATATGTATGTATACATATGTGTGTGTGTGTTGTGTGTGTGTGTCTTAATTCTAATATTTGTGGAATGAATAAAATATTGTAAGTATATTTTCTTAAAATAAACAGGTTTCTAAGGAAATTAATAATTATATATAAATTACGAATAATTTGCATTTTTATAAATTCTGTACATATTTATGATAGGTAATTTTGCAAAGCGAATTTCAATATGAAAGAAAAAGACGCAGATGACTAACTTACTAACTTACTTACTTTCATACTTTCATTGTATATTGTAATAATTATATAACAATATTTACCTCTCTTACATGACTTAATATCCTTCCATTTAAGTTTCCTTATAATTTTAGCGAGGTGTATGGAACATTTCTATCATCATTTTTCCGTCATGTCACTGTGATCATAGAAATAGACAAATTATGTTTACGAAAATGAAGTGGCCCATATAAGATATTTTTGCACAAGACTAATTTCGTTACAAATTAGATTTAAGATAATCACTGAATTTTCCCCTGTTTAATTTCTTTAATCATTTAGTATTTTCTTCTTTTAATTAAACCTCAAAAAATACTATATCAATAATTCGAAATTTGTTTTATAATATGAGATATTTTTGATAACAACATTCCAATTATTCTATAACATCTAAAATGATATAGTTGTTTTACATGTTTGTATGCAACTGTACTGATAAAAAAAGCTTCCTAAACTCGTAATGACTATCAACAATTACTGCTTCTTCTTGCATTGTGATGAACAATAATAACATAGTGATAATTAATCTTTCTTCGTTGTTAACCTTTTCTATTGGTAGAACACTTTTCTATAAATATTGCTTTATTGTTGCAAATACTCGTTTACTTCTCAGAAGGAACTATACAGCAAAAGGTAATATATAAATTATCAAATTTGTTTAATTTTGACATTGTCTTTGGAAGGTTGTGGTCTACCAAAAAGCATATCTTTCATGCATCTTTGGTTTTGCTTTTTGCTTTATAGATTTTATTCCGAATTTTATACAGATTCTAATAATACTTGTTAATTCACTAAAGTTGTGATCAGAATTATCGAATATTATTTGTATTTGATAACTCGTACTGGAATAATTTCAACATGATTCACATTAATCTTTTGATTAAAGGAATAATCTTTTGAATAAAAGTTTAACTTTCTATGAAAGTCATTACTTATTAGCACTTGTGTTTCTAAAGGTTAACAGTTTTGAACTGTATTGGATATGATTGAACTTTTAATAAATGAATAATATTTCACAACTCACTTTAAGAGTATATCGAATCAATTGCTAAATCTGCTGCTATGAAAGTCCATGCACTGAATACTGCTGTCGCATCTTGCTTGTTGTTTCTACTATGTATTTAGAGATTACTGATAAAACCTAAAGAAGAATCTGCAGTGTTATCTGTTCTAACATGGCATCTCGGTTTCAATCATTTCCCCACCGTTATAACGTAGCTTTCCTGTGCATTTTCTATAAATATTTCCATGGTAATTGTTCAAACGAGCTTTCTTCTTTACTACCTAGACTTTAGGAATCCAAACACAGCGTTTTATCATTTTACAGTTGAAATTGCTAGATGTAACCGTAAGTTCTATGCTAAAAGTTTCTTTTTCTCGCACATCCCGCATTTTGAACTCACTTCTGGCTTTTTGCATCAACATTGATCTTCAAAAATGTAAATGCAATGTCTATAATTATATTCTACCTTCTTAATTCCGCTCCTTTTATTATTCTCTCTCCTTAATAATGTTTTTCTTTTTCTCATTCTTTCACACTCAGTAACCCCTCCTTGCGTCTTAGTAGCTTTACTGCCTTGTTTGGGTTGAAATAATTAAAAAATGTCAATGCTACAGTATTTAAAGTAATATCGTCTGAAACATTGACAGTGTGTTCATATAAAGCAATTTAAAATTGCACAGTATTAAATTCATTAACATTATAAATAAATTGAACTTCGATTAGTAAACAGTGTATAATAAAATTAAATATTAACTTATCTTGTTTTCTCGCTGAGTTTTGCGGAATTACAACCAGTCTTCAGCAGACTTAAAATGCCATCTTCCAGAAACACTCATTTTGGCAAAATAAAACTTTATCACACACACATGCGTGTGTATACAATTAATTGGAGAATTGATTATCTATAATTATAATATTAATTGGATAATTCACTCTTCATTCTTCAATATAACATTTCACTGGAAAAAATTAAATATTTTCAATGTAATTCAATAATATTTTACTATATTTTAATTTTATATGTCGATATTTTTAATCTTGTCAATCCCTAGCAGTAACGTATATGAATTAATTTTGTAATTATAAGATGGTACTATATATTATGAGTTGGCATACCACAAATCATTTAAGAATGAACTTGGCATTGTGAACAAAGCATTACCGCTCTCAGAGCTGATCGAGAGGTCAATATATTTAACAGTACTTTAGCATTTCTTGACGGAAAGATTATTTTAAATGAGTTTTAAAAGATTCGCAGGAGTGGAAATATATTATTTCTCACTATGGGCATTTACTTATGCATGCTTTCAACATTTACTTATTTTCCTGACCAATTCATTTTTCACTGATATATTTTGACATTTCTTTCGAACAACTTATTTCTATTGTTTTATGTCAGTATATTTTTGTTCTGATTTAAATTCTGTATATGTTTGACGAACTAAAGTAAAATTTGTAATTTCTTTTATTATATGTATTTTTCTTCAACTCTATCTTTCCATTTCTAAATGGAATCTATATATTTTAACTAAAGGGTAAAGTCTAAAAGGAATCGCTCGCAATTAATTTAGTAATTAATGCAATAGTATAGCAATAAAACAATAACTGATGTAAGATACGAGCTTCTTTACTATAAGAAAAGTAGATTTTAAAGGCTATTTCTAAATAATCTTTGTATAGAGAAAGGAGGAAATATGAATCTTATCTAGTAGATCAAGTTAAAATTTTAGAAAATTACTATTAAAGTAAAAGAATTTCAGTGGGAATTACACTAATTGCAATTGAAGGATATGACTTAAAATTATTTCATTTTGTTAAAAATAGAAAACTAAAAGAAAATCAGAAATTCAAAATTTATTGATATAAGTAATTGCTATTTACATTATTTTCATTCGGACTAATGTCCTCATCTTTACAACAAAGATGTGAACATTATGCAAATAGTGATTACTCCTCATCCCAGAAATTCAGGCTAAAAATAATTACTCAACAAAATCTACTACACGTTCATTGCTAAAGAGATTTAATATGTGTTATTGCCTTATTTGGACTACGCTCTTGCAAATGTGTATACATACAGATACAAAATGACAAAATAGTTATGACCCATCTGACCCAGTTTCCCATAAACTAAATAAACTGAAGTATTGTTTCCCCTTCGCTACTTTTCAAGGTAGTATGAAGTTTTCCGCTCCTAATGTGACTTCTTGTTCTTTTTCTTCATAATTAACCAAAAAAATCTTCTTATCTAATACACAAGTAATAAAGTAAATACTACCACTGATCCACTAAAAATTCATCAATATATGCTAACACTGACGAAAAAAATGACCTAAGCTCAATAAAAACAAAGTTTTATCGTCAAAATCTTTATGTTCTCATTAAGAGGAAAGACCAAAGGATATTTTATTATTGAAGTATATTTTAAAGTATATATTATATTTTTATACCATAAACGTCCGAAATTTTGGTTAAAAACCTTGATATTTTTGCGTCAGCGTGGTGTCTAAAGATTCGTATAGGAAATTTTAGCTTCTTTTTTGCGATGAAAAGCACATTGATTTGGAAATTCTTTCAAAAATTAAATAATTATCTGATTTTAATGAACATTTCAGGACTTATTCACAAATGAATAAAATTATTTATTTTAGAAATGTTTTATTTTTTAGAAAATCTTGTTAAAAATATATTTTTTTACATGTTCACCTCATTTTTAATTTTATGAAATTTCGAGAAATTCAATTTTGTAGAGCTTAATGCTTATATTAGTTAAAAACAGAAGTCCTTGGAGTATTTAAATCATCAATTTCCTTTTGTAAAACAGGATCCCCAGTTACAGAAAATCTGTTCTGAATCGTAGGATAAAAGATGCCATAAAACTAAGACATTATTCAATTAGAAAAGCTTTTAATTGTTTTTATGAATAAGATAAATTGTGGACAACATTGTCTTAAAAAAATAATGAATAATGAATTTTTACAAGAATTGTTTTCATTTATTTAAAATTTTAATTAGTATAAATTATAAAGTTTGGAATCGTTTATAATTTTATTTGAAGTAGCAGAGTTTAAGTGATATTGATATTAAGTAAAAACTATACTATTGATCATAAATGGAAAAGCTTAGTACAATTCATTGACGCTCAACATTTAAAAAAAAATTGTGTGTATATCAACGTGTGTCGATACGGAGGTCAATGCACGACATTGTCAGAAAATGAGAACGATAACTGTAGTAAATTTAAAGCCAATGTACCTAAAATTCAATAAAATATTAGATTACGGAGAATATTTTCTAAATTTTAAAGATTACTGGGTAGTTAAAAAATATATAAAGAAAAGACGCTCTCGTTATATGCCTCAAGTAAATTTTACAGATAATACCCACCATAAAAAATACCCACCGTAAAAAAAAAACATTAGATAAACTTTCGTTTGTCGTTCAAGCTGTCAACATCTAAAATAAACAGCTACCGCCATGTTAAAAATGCATTTCTGTGATATTTTAAACTTAAAGTAATATTGTTTCAAATCAGATGAACTAAACTTTAACTTAGTTAATATTCCTTAAATAAAATTTCAGAGAATTACATTGCAATGACAAATGGCTAAAAATGGCGCTAAAATCAGCGAATGTTGTTGATTTCAAAACGAAAACCCCTTACAAACGCTTTTAGTTTTGAGATACATCTAAGGATTTGCTTATTGGAAATATTAAATTTAATGTATTAACTTGAAATTAAAACTAAAATAAAAGCTTCAAGAAAGAATTTTCATTTAAAAAAATCATTTTAAACCTTAGGCATCGCGAATCTACGAAAATCTACTTCCAAAATCACGCTTTACATCTAAAAGAATCAATTTTTTCTCTAGACTAATTTCTGCAAGAGCTTATGAATTCTCTTTAAGACTTACTTATTAAAAATGAAAACCAAAATATTGGGTTGCACATTTTAACAGTTCAGTGGTAATGTAGAGGGAAAAATTACATGGGCGAAAAATGCGAATATTGCTATTAAAGAAGAATTGTTTCATAATAAACAAATGGTGGATATAAATGCAGAATATGGCATTTACATTTGAAGAATAAGAAAATTTATGCGAAGTACGGAAGAGCAAATTGTGAAGTTGATGTAAAGCAGACTGAAAGAAAATATAAAATAAATTAAAATAGTGCAAAATATATAAAAATATCATTAACTTAACTTTACAAAATTATTTTTTAAATCTTAACAAAAAATTATTTTTAAACAAGGAGAAATAGTATATAAGTTAAGTGAGCTACACATAAAAGATTTACATAAGTGTGTAATGAAATGGTTCATATGGAATGGTTGTATCAGAATTTTGAACTGAAAAAACAAGGATGCGGCAAATAGTAGTTTATAGGTAGATTGTCATCAGACTGTCTATAAAGCAGTCTCTCTCTCTCTCTCTCTCTCTCTCTCTCTCTCTCTCTCAGTTTATGTGGACAGAATATTCTGGTAGCAACTTCAATAACTTTACTGGAAATAAGTCTTTAGTGTTTATTTGTTAAAATTAGCTAACAAATTTTAAAGTAAAAATTCAAAACTATGAAAATAAGCTTGCTATTACAACTTGCAATTATACATTTTCTAGTTAACTAAATGGCATATTCCGTTTTGAATTTAGATGTTTTATGAGCTGTTACTTTTTGTCATCAGTCAGTGAAAGAATGAAACAGTGAAAAAGTGACAGGTCAGATAAAATTTGAGGGTATATTTTTATAACAGTTGGTATTGCATCACGTGATGTGTCAAAACTTCTCCACGTTATTATTTACCTTTGTTTTGTTTTTGTTTTTTTTCTTTTTTGAAGGGGTGGGTGGGGTTAATAAAAGCTTTTTATTTTAGGTAAGATCTTTATATGGATGAAATCCTTGAGAGAGTGCATTCCACTGATCGGATTTCTTCATTGTTTTGAAATGGCAAATACGCGTCACTTGTTAGGTTATTCACGCATTTCATCAGTAATTTTTGCTTGGATCTTTTTTATATATTCTATGGCGCTTTATGTTATAACATTTAATTTAAAAAAATTATCATATGTTTTATGAAATTACGAAGAGAAATATTTACTTGCTCTGTCAATCAAAATTGGTTAACATTAATTTACGCATGCGGATTAATTTATAAAATTAACAAACTGTAATTTTTCGTTTTTAGTGAGTGTAAAAAACTATCCGAAATCAGTGTCTAAATAAGCGTCAGATATTTATGAGGAAACATTTTCGACTATTTAGAAACCTTCAAGAATTCAATCATATCACAATATTTAAATCTAATGGGAATATCTAAATGAAATGACAAAATATTCTGTTGCTTTGCAAAAGCTTTACAAACAAAATTTAGTGTTTCCCGACACTTACTTAGAACTTAGAAGATTAAATAAATTTATATGGTTATCGATATAAAGATATAAAAATGTGTTAAAAGAAACTATTAAAAACATTTTATTTCCTTTTGAAGCAGAAAAAAATAGGTATTCAGCATCTTCGCTTAGAGGAGAACATGAAAGTCCACAAGTTATATATGTGCCTATATATGTGATGTGCGCGTGCGCGCGCGTATGTGCGACTATATATGTGCATGTGTGTGCGCGTGCGCATAACCTACAAATGACGCGTTACTGGAGTAAATGAAACTATGCTTAGTTTTTAGTCACAACCTACTTTATAAACATAATTAACATTTAGGAAACCTAATGAAGGTTATATATATATATAATAATAATATATATATATATATAATACTTTATTATATATTTTAATAAAAATAGCAAATATACATAAACATACGTTTTTAAATTTAAATTGTACTAACTTCAAAGGTGTCGTATAAAAAGTAGTCGATACTGATAATCATTTATTCTTAGATATTAATTATGAATAACAACTAACAAGTTTTACTTCATTATATACAAGGTGCGATGGATAAATTGTCATCTAAATTACGCAGAAATGAAAATAACACTGACATCTCTTTTTAACAGATATATTTACCAAAATTACACAAAAATACCTTGAAATACTAAAGAATAAATCTTTTCAATAAAATCACCATTGGTTTCAACCACAGCCTCCAGACGACTTCGGAATCTCCTTCAACTCTTCTAGACGATCGCCTTGTTTAAGTTGGTGAATACTGCCATAATCCTTGCATTCAGATCATCTTTGGTGTTACAGGGAGTTTTGTTGGTCTCTCGCTCAGCTGCACCCCACAGATAATAATCAAGTGGGTGGCACTCTGGGGAATTAGGTGGCCAGATGTAAAGGGTGATGTGGTCGCAGAAATTGTCTAACAATTATGAGTGTGTTCTCCTGCTTGTGTGCCATGGTGCAGAGTCCTATTGCCGGACATAGGGTCTTCCAGCAGCCACCCTCTTGACCCAGGGCAGCACTACTCCTTCACGGCAGCTGACGTGGTCCTCCGTTTGAATCTGAATCCCTCACGAACAAATTCGGGAGTTCTTTTCTTATCAGAACGATCAGAGTGAGTTTTCCGAGCTGCCGTAACTTCGTAATCACCATTAGACATCCAACTCTTTATTAATCCTCTGCACTGTCCTCAGATTGACACCCAAGCACTGAAATATTCTGAAATTGGAACTTCCGACTCAAATGCCATGCACTACAGCATGCCGTTTACAAATTTCTGGCGGAGTGAATTGTGTCATGGCACTCTTTTTTTCACAGACTTTGCCCAACTGTCTCTTCTATGGAGTGCAGTTGACTAAATAAAAATTAAAAAAAACAAACAACGTGCTTACGCGAAATTAAAAATATAAAATGGCGTCAATTTACGAATCGCATCCTGTACATTATTTACACGCGCACTGTTGTCCCCATTTTTGTTGTCGTTATTACAACGTTTGGGCCTTATGCCCTCTGACCTTCATTAAGTGATTATCCATCCGGGTAACCTTCAGAGAATTTCAAACTGAACCCTTTTTTGGTCTACGAATGTCCAGGGATATCTCGTTTAGTTGTTATTTAGTGCGGCTCAGTTATAGTCTAGTGGGGTAAAGCGTTTGTTCGTGAATTTGGTGACAGTAATTACAAGTTCAATCCCTGGGTCGGGCAGTGTGTACTTGGACTCAGTGGAATCGGAATGAGAAACAAATATGTGGGCAATAGCCTGCGTGTAAATAATGATAACTCATCATCCAAGGAATTCATACATAAGTTTTACTTGATACAGATTACCATTTGTGATTGTATCTTCTCACATCATTCATCAACTCCTTTTGTTATCTGGTTATTGAAAACATTTTATTTCTACTAAATTATTGTTATATCATTAGAATAAAATCTTATACAGTTTGATTTTAATTTCAAACACATCTAGTAGGTGCATTGAAGATTTTTTATGAATCACAATTTGTAGAAATTATTGAAATAATATTATTGTTTCTTTTTAATGAAAATATATAATGATTAAAAGGGTTTCAATGCTAACTGGCAAGTGTATATTTTATTTCTTACTCTTAAACTAAAATTTTGTAAATTTTGACACCAACCGAGAATATCTGAGATGTCCATTGTTTCCTTGATAAGAGTTTCTCAATTTTCCCTCAAACTATTTTAAACAATAATTTCGATGGAACGAATACGCTTTTTTTCAAACGTTGCTTGAAAATATTTATGAACATCTGCAGGTTTGGTTGTAGTAATTGCAATTTTTCACTTGCTAATATTGAATGATTAAGATAAGTTCTACTTTTATTGACGTATCTTTTTTTAAAATTCAGTTGATGATTATGCCACAAAATACTTAAGAAAGAAAGAAACAAAGAAAGAACCAATCAATAATACATTTAGGATTCATGTACTCATCTCAGGAAATATTCAAGCAATCATCCTGTTATTTTTTTTATCCATCTTTTGGCAGGGGCGATTTCTTCATTAAATAGGAGTAACTGAATACAAAATACAGATATATATTCCAGATCATTTTCATTTAAAACAAAGTGCAAATTGTAAGTTTTCAGTGCCTTGAAATCTTTATTAATAAAATTAAAAACAAATCGGAAACATTCTAAATCTATTTTGATATCATAGCTTTTTTTCCAGATTAACTTGTATTATATCAATTCAGATTAATATGCTTTACTCAACAATAATGATATCTTTTCCTAAATTAATCAGTGACGTTAAAACTGAAGATACATACATGGGATTATAAGACTGCTCTGTAGACCCAAACTGATGATACAGTTTAACTAAAAATTGATACATTGTCGGCAATCTACTAGTAAGTGTTTAAAGTTACTTTTCTATATTTTTAATTATATTATTTGGCAAACCAATCATATCCACAACTTATTAATATAACTGAAGGCAGTCAAATATTCCAGCCAAAATGTATAACACTTGGTAAATTATAACATGAATATATAAATTGTGTATTAAATTTATGACAATATACTATGAACTCGGGTTAAAAAATATTCAATCCGTATTCTTCCCATTATTTATTGTACATAGATAATGTAATGTAAAATTATACCTCTAATGAATAATTAGTTAATACCTTTTAGGTAAAATATTTAGGTATAGTGAATGATTTAATATTTCAATTAAAATTTTATCAAGAAATAATCACGGAAAAGAGCAATTTAATTTCTGGAGACATGTAATCTGAGTTATAATGATAGATTTAATTTGAAATTGTATATATTAATTAATGTTATATTTTTCAGTGTAAGCATATTATACCTACATGCATAAATAGGAAATGTTTATTCCTTATCCTATCATTATATATATATATATATATATATATATATATATATATATATATATATATATATATATATATATATATATATATATTGAAAACTAAATATAATCAATCTGTCAATATTAAAACATTATTATCCCCATTGACGATATATTGAGAATTTGTACAAAAGTAAAATCAAACTAAAAATTTATAATTTTTTGCAGTCGTCCTTACTTACAGGTTCAATCGATTACTTTTTTATCATTGTTAAAATAAAAACGATTGCAAATTTCCTATATTGTTGTTTTCTTTTCATCATTATTCCACCCAGAAAATGAATCTACTCTTCTTCACAAGGTTATTTAATTATAATTTACTGCTTTGTATCTCTCTCTCTCTCTCACACACACACACAGTAGTCCCAGATAGACAGAAAGAGAGAGATAAATACATAAACAGACTGGAATAGATAGATTTTCTTCTACACTCTAGAGAATAAAATGCTCAACGAATCAATGTTATTTCCATCTTTGCTTAGATCCAATTTATCCTGATATTAATATCCATTGCCTCGATAACTTTCGTTAATTTCCGTTTACCTAAATAAATCTCTTTCATAAGTAAATTGTACAATAAAAACATTAAGAAATTTATTCATTTTGTAAAAGTATGTTTACTATTTATTTAATTTATTTTCAACTACTTAGATTTTAAAGTTTAATTGCAGTGTTTCTGAGTATGCTTTCACGTGTTTTATAAAGTTTAAAGAAAAAATGTCTCGTGCTAATAAACACAAACATAAACACACACACTAAAAACAATACCTAATTCCTTCACTCTGAATTTGAGTAATAACACTAATAATTTCTGTAATTCTAATTTTACTTGCAATTTCTCTTAAACCATGCAACCTTTCTCGTCTGCGTAAATAAAATTACAAGTGTAGTAGCTAATTTCTGTTTTAAGTTTCTATAATACACAGCGCTGGCGATTATATATCAAGTTTATAATAATTTTTCAGACTTTTTAGTTAAACAATTCTTTGTTGATCCAATTTCTAAAAAAAATTAAAAAAAAAAAACTCCTCCCACAAAGAGTGATTGAACCAACCGCTGATGTTGCTATATTAGTGCTCGTAAAACCTGTTTTTATTGGCTGTAACTTTGAAATGTTCTATTTCAAGCAACATTGTCGTCGTTTGTTTATGCTCTATCACCAAAACATTTGATAATAATTCCTATCTTACTTATGTGTTGCTTACAACATAATCGTTGTTTAGCTAAATTCCTTCACCGATACATGATTCTTCCCGCTCATCCATTAAACAAGAACGCACATTTCTCAGAACAAATGGACAAAAAGAATCCACAGCACACACATGCACGTGCGCGCGCAATAGCTTGTTTGCATGTAAATTTATAACATGTGTTAATTAAATAATTAAACTTCTGAGGTATTGTGATGGGATAATATCCTTGTTAAATTTAGACTTAGTTACTCGGCAAATTGCATTGTCACAAAAATAAGAAAATATGTCTTAAACAAAGTTAAAACATCTTCTTTGTTATTCCTGCTACCTACTACTTAAAAAACCAAAGCCGCTCAGTATATCGTTTGGGAATCCCGGTAAATGAACCTAGGGACGTTGTATTTAATTTATATATATGTATATGTGTATGTGTGTGTGTGTGTGTGTGTGTGTGTGTGTGTGTGTGTGTGTGTGTGTGTGTGTGTGTGTGCATATGTATAAAAATCACACACACAAAATTACTATTTCGGCTAATACTAATCTTTTACTTTTACTTATGTAGTATGCTTGGTTATTTTTTGTGGAAAGAAAGCTTTAGTGAAAAGTAAAACGTAATGCTATTTCGATGTCTTTCGTCCGTTATATCCATAAACCAATCTTAACGTATTATGGCCGTAGTAGTGATAACCTATTTCTAATCAGTCTCTACGATGACAGTCGATCAATTAAACATGTTCCCTGGACAATTAAGAAGAAAAGTGTGAGTGTCAGTTAAGCAAAAGAAGGAGATCTAACTCGTGTCTTGCTGCTAAAGAGACAGTAGTTCCATTCTGCTTTTGCCTAGGGCGTACACATCAAGCTTCATTCAGCCACCACCTCAGAAAACACCGGACAGCAGCAGCAGCAGCAGGAGGAGGAGGAGGAGGACACAAATGCCAGGGGCTCCAAGTACGTACGTGTGCTTGACGAACAAAACACCTTTCTGCTCATCCGAACAAAATATGCCGGCAGCGTACGGAATTTGGGATTCTGAGGTGGTTAAAATTGTTTTTTATCACATTCTTACCAGTCATTTTTTTAATCATTCTTGTTCTCTAGAAATCTTATATTTCCAAATCGTTACCCGTGTAGTGGGATATGCATTTAAAACGTATTTTACTTACAATTTTATTTTCACCATATTTCATCTCAAATTTTTGTCAATTTTAATTTATGGAAAAAGTTTTGTCTTTTCCGTGTAGTCATATATTTTCAGCAGACTGAAAAGATGATGTCCACTGGTCTTATTAATGTAAAAATTGAGAGCATCATGCATTTACAATCGTCTGAGTATCGGTTTTAATTGGTTTGAAAAATGTTAGCCTCTTTTTTGTTTTGTTGCAAATAATGGTTATTTATTTACTGTCCATTTTATGAGCTGATATATTTTTTAATGTTATGTTTATCACCTGTCATTTTTATTGAATGTTAGCATCAGCAATTGACGTGCTATTAAAAATGATGCAGCTTATTTAAAAACTTAAATTTTAGGAGTTTGTTAAAAAAAAAATCTATTGAGTTCGACCATTATTAAAAAAAAAACACCTGTTATTTCGTATTTGTTTTTGTTGTAAACCACATTATTAAATATTTTCTCTTCAGCAATTTAAGCATTTAGCTCATATATTTGTAACAAAATTAGACTAGTATAAAAAACACTTTATTAATTATTTTGTAAAAGATAATGTACTGGTTTTAATATTTGGTCTGTGGATGTTTTATTTGAATAAGATTACTGAAAAATATTTACTTTCATTTTTAAACTTCTCTGTTGTTTTCTGTTGACACCATTCTCCTCTATTTTTCAGGATCGCCGAGATTTGGTCAGTACACATGGAGGTCTAGGACAGCTAGTTACATCTGTCGGAACATCCGGATCTTTTAGTTCAGCTCCTCGATTATCCCACACGCCAACAACAGATTTTCAACCGCCGTATTTCCCCCCTCCTTATAATTTGCCGCCTCAACAACCGGTAGACTTTCACCATCCACATGTCCAAACAGATCCTTACACGCATCTTAATAGCTTTCATCAAGGTGCTCAGCAGCACTACCACCAATTGCATCCCCCTGAGAGAAACGTGCTCAGACACAGGGAAGATGCGTTACACAATATGTCATCTGCCTTACCGGGGGCTTATGACTCACGAAGGACGGACTACTCTGGAGTGCGAAGACCTGAAGTTTTGATGCATGGTGGCCACCATGGCTTAGGAATAACAGAACAAGATCCTTCACTACTTCCACTTCACACAGGGGGAGCTATTTCCGGGTTAGAAGATGGTCCACAGGTAAGTTATTAACTTCTACCTGTAAAAGGTTTTGTTTATATCTCATACAACAAATGCATGTTCTTTCGTGTTCCCGTACTGATAGAGGATCTATTAACATTACATGGAAGAAATAACTGTTTAAATTATATCAGAATAAAGAAATAAATTCAATGTTTCTTATATAATATTATCAATGAAAATACACAAGAGATTTTTCACTATTATTAGTTACGAATATGCTATTAAAAATATTCCTTTTATGTATTAAATTTGTTTGTGGTTGCCATCATTCAGTTATTCCAAGTAATACATCCTTGAATTTTATATTATTCCTGAACATAAAAAGGCTGCCTGATTTTGGTTTGATTAAAGATAAGTTCATAAAATCCTTTATACCTTTTCTCTCAATAATGTACTCTTGTCGGATAATACTTCAGATCACCTTTGCGAAGAGATGAGTTCTGTCATAATTGAAATATATCTATTACAATACAGTTAACTATTCGATCTCTTTACAAATTATAGATTATTTTTGTGTTATTTAAAAAATAAAATTATAAATGCATTGATTAAAATGTTCTATATTTTTAGGGGATGAGTTATCAGTATCGGAAATATCGATATACACAGTGTTGATTTCGGAATCAATTTCAGAACAAGCAGTGAAACTGATATTCATCAGTATTGATTCCTATGTCGACACTGACTATATCTCAAAATAAAATTATGTTTAACTGTTTTCTTCTTCTGAGTATCTCTATGTAATCGATGTTGTAATATCAAATGTTTCGGGTTTTATTCAGCTTCTTTTAATTTCACGTTTATATACATTCCTCAAAATTTTGTAATCCTTTGTATATTTTTTCTCTGATCACATATATTGTCCTTCATGTTTTAATATTTAAAAATTTCTTCTTGCGTAAAAAACGAAATATTTTATATGTTCATTAAAAAATTTATTCTGTTTAATTCACTTTTACTTTGTTTGATTTGTAAGTTTTTGGTAGCAACCTGTTCTTGCTTATCACTTTTCAAACGCTTCTTTTTCTAACCTTGCCTTTTTGTCGCTCTTGATCATTTGCATAATAATATTGATTTATTAATAATTAATATTTTTAAAGTGCGGTATTTCATTATGTTTCACAAATCTACATTAAGTTCAAATTTAAATTAGCTAATTTTAACCTAATTCTAAAAATAATTCTTGTACTTGGCTCGAGAGAAATTTTTTATTTTTATCATTCAGTAGCATTTAAATTTGATTTTAATTCTGTTTATAATTTTTTCTTAATTTCTTAATTAACAATAAGAAAATATGAAAACTCATAAAGTCATATTTGATCACAAACATTGCTTTGAATTTCTATCAATGTAAACAAAAGAATGTTATTTTAGAAGCTGTAGACGTGTACTTAAATAGATGTAAAAACAAAACACACACACACATACACACACATATGTGTGTGTGTGTGTGTGTGTGAGTGTGTGTGTGTGTGTGTGTGTGTGTGTAATTTGTTAAAAAACAGCTATGTAGAAAGTGATAAAATCCATGTTAAATGTCCCATAAACCTGATCACAAAAATAATTATTGATTAATGCTCAATTATTATATATGTTTTATATTATTATTATTATTATTACTGTTATTATTATCATTATTATTATTATTTATTAATAATAATAATAATAATACGTATTTCTAAATTTATAAGTTATTTTACAATAGATGCGTATAAAAAAAGAATATGACTAATAATGATTAAGAAAAAACATGTGGAAAATGTAGTTTTATTTCAAATACAATTTAGAAAAATAAAATAAAAATTTAAAATCGAGAATATTGAAACTAGAATATATATCTATATATTTTATTTCTCTGCATAATGAATATTAACTGTAAATAATTCTAAGCAAATGTGTTAAAGATTCAAACAAAATTTCAAAGACATATACATGCATATGCGTAAACAAAAACCAGCCTACGAACCCGTGTGCGTGTGTGTCTGTGAGCGCGCGCGAGCACACGTGTCTCTGTGTGTGTGTGCACTCGCGCGTGCTGAGAACAGTAACTGCCTTTATTTTTTAAAAGATCGAACCCTGTTATTGTCAATAATCGAGTTTGTTTAACGCTAATTCCTGGTTTGAAATAAGCTGTTATTTTTGTTTTATGGAAAGTTTCGAGTTTCACATGATTAGCATAAACCAAGTATTATCTGATAAGAAAAAATTAGAAGCTTAACTTGCCTCGTGTTCATATTGACTATATATCTTAAATTTGTAAAAATGCGGTGTCTTTATTATCTTTGTGTATATAACCGTCCAACTTTCTGGTGTGAATAATTACTGATTCCCTCTTTCCTCACCTTTTAAGAATCAACTCTTCTTCTTTCCTCCTCCCAACTGGATGGAGCAAAAAGGAAACGTGAGTAATTAGGTTCCATTTAATCCTTTTTCTTCTTATTCCTTCGAACCTCTTTTCCTCACCTTTTCCTCTTCCTCCTCCTCCTTCTCCTGTCTCTCTCTCTCTCTCTATCTCTATCTCTCTATCTCTCTTTCTCTCACCATACAACAGTCTTTCATAACACCGAGATAAGTAGAGTTCAGATTTAATAACTTGAAGATATACAAAACAAATGTTTTATTTAAGAAGAACATAATAAAATACTAATGACTAAAATTATTTGACGCTTGAGTGTTTGATGATGTAAACAAACATTTTGCTAGTATAAATTTCGTATCTCTTTTTAAAATAAAAATATAGTCGCTTTTTTTTATTAAATCCTATTGTTGTATCATTGTCGAAAGCAAAGAAAATCTTTCATCAAATCCCTTGTGATAAAACATTCTTCTCAAGGAAGAAAATAACTGACTTGCCACAGTCAGTCTTAATTAGAAGTTATCTGTGCAATCTCTTTATTCGAAAGACTGTGTATTTTACAGTACTAGTTGCTTTGTGAATTCCTTTTTGTCACAAGTTAAAAAAGAAAACAATCGTTATCTGAAAGCAAAGGAAAAAAAAAAAGTAGCGCATTATTAGGACCACGAGTTTACGATGACATTTAACTTTTTTCAACCTCATATCAAGCAATAAACATTTTAAAACGCTTTTCATCAATTTCAATTATATATATATATATATATATATATATATATATATATTCAAATAAATACTAACCTCACCCAAAATTAATACTTTCTTAATTTAGCAGATGGTAATCTAAAGTTTAACAGAACCACAAAAATAATTAATTGTCCTATCCTCCATACATACGAAAATAAGTGTGCACATTTGTTTTACGAGTAGTAACACGTTAGATCTTGAGTGGTAGCCCCATGAATATGTCCGTGTGCTAATGAACAGCAGTAATTAGGCGCGAATAAAAACCTTCCATAAAAGAAAACCAATGTAAAAATAAGCAATAATTTTTTGAATATTTGCTTTCTCTCACCAAAATGTTGAATCCACCCCAAACTCCCTCAAGAAGGCCAATAATTTAACACTCACTGATAAATGCTTTCAGAGGTGTATTGGGAGCCCTGCTTTAGCTTATGGCGAATCAAGGTGAGCTGATACAGTATTGAAAAATCTGGTCTGTTCAGTATCTTATGTGTCTTTTCACATTAAATCGGGCCACATCGAACAGATACACCGTACTGTTATGCTGTCCCATTTGAGAATATTCCGTTATTGTAAATGCCCTTGTCAACATACTCAACTGTAGTGAATGCAACCCTAATTCAATAGCTATAACTTTTTTTTCACAACTACTGTCGAAAAGGTTATCCTCTCGACCGATCCCTACTTTACAAACTCTACAGCTTCTCCCTTAGGCGAGTTTATTTGGCTACCAGTTAACACCTATGAGTTGGCTATTGTAACAATATTCCCAACAATGCATTTCGCCTGTTTTATTGTTATCGTATAGAAAAAATACTTTGTCCGCGTAAAAGGAGAACAAAGTAGAAAATGAGTATAATTGTAGAATTCTCATTAGAAGGATTGCAGATATTTAGGATCTAAACGATCAACACTGGCAAAACGGCAAAGCTATTTCACATTTATTTATCTGGGATTTCTATCATGCTATTTATAAATTTAGACAAGTAATACGATAAATATTTTTCGAAATATTTTCCCTTTAGACAATTTACATATATAAATAATCGACATTTGTATAATTAATTATTTAAGATACTTACTAAAAGATAAACATTTACTTGCAAAAGAATTTATTACATTTAATGCTAAATATTTCCAATCAGATAGATAGATATTTAAAAAAAAATAAAAAAAAAACAGATGCATTTCATATTAAAGCATTAAAATTGCCAAGATTAGGACTAATTGCAAAGACATTTCCAAAGAATGTTAACAATATGACAACAATATATCTTGAAATTATAATTAAGCAAAGCCACTATAAGATAATTTTGAATTAAAAGATACAGCGAAGAAATTCGTTAACAATAACATTCAGTGCGTTGCTGCCAAACACGTCAGGATTAACTGAATTCTTCGGTATACTTTCTTTTATTTGATGCTAAAATTAAATAACTCCACGCTATCGGTCACTCCTTGCAGTATAGAAACTCTGATTTGAAGAAGAGCCATTCTGTAAAATATTGAGGAAATATAACATTACAATTAATTGCGTTTTTTTTTTCTTTGATACTTCATACAGGAAGTTATCAGAGCACAATTTATGGTAAAAATGTTACGCGGTCTTAATGCTTTTTGGTCTGTGTAAAATTATTATTTATATTCTATTGAGGTTATTTATACCAATATTATAAAATTTACGTCAGTTTTATTCAATCAAAAGTTAATAATTGGTTATCTCTTGCAGTGGTTTGATTTATAACTTACAAGTTGTTTGTATGATTGGCTTTGCTATCCAACAATATAGTTATTGCTCTTAGGTTAGTCAAGTATTTTATTGTCATTTAGCTCGTTTCACTCCCAAAATGCTATCAATAAATGGTAATTACTTTCAAGTAAAAATAGCGCATAACTCAGTATAGATGTACGTGTTTGAGCAAATATATGTAAATGTGACATTAACCTAAAATGATGACCTTATTTATAAAAGACATTGCCAATTTACACATGTGTCCTTACAAAATTAAGGTTCCATAATTTTAAAACAGTACATTTTGAATTGAATTGAATAAAAATTATGCGAATATAATGGATCTATTTAATTTAATTTACTTTCACCTTTTATCATTTTAATTGAAATTGAGAGCATATTAATAACGATGGGTTTTATTCGTGCAGAATTTGTGAATTCGATGAACTTTAAATTATCACATAATTATTTGTCATTCTGAAATCATAACACTGAATTAATCATATAATAAAATCCTTTTGAAAACTTTGTACTACTACTGTTATGACCAATGTAAAATATAAAATGCGTTTTTATGTCTTGTTTCAGTTTTAGTATTGTTGAATTTAAGATAACAACATTTTAGTGATTGTCCATTGCGAATGAGTTTAAAATACATTTACGAGAACGATGAAATCGGATGCCAAAGTATATCGCAGTCAGTATTCTAAAATCATATAATTTCACAAATTTTATGGGAAATGTAGATAAATATTTAAAAAGATCTGTATTTTGTTTTAATTAATCAAGGTATATCTCGTATTTTTATTCTACCAGGTAAAAATTTTGTAATATGAATGTTCAAACATTAAAAAGAGAGGTAATTAATTAATTTAATTCTTTTGAGACCAAGCAGAAATTAGGACATTAAAACAAAATTCTTTACAATGCACAAGTAAAAGCCTTATTTGCTTGTTTAAACTATCAGTTTCTTAAAATTAATGTATCATTTATCACTAGGGATACTTTGACAAGATCATTTAATTATCGTACGGATCCGAAGAAATACTTGAAATCGATGTTGTTGATATATAGTTTTTTTTGTTTTGTTTTGTTTTTTGTTTTTTTTGTTTTGTTTTGTTTTGTTTTTTGTTTTTTGTTTTTTTTTTGTTTTTTTTCTGGCGATTTCTTCCAGTTTTTTTTTTTTTTTTTTTTTTTTTTGTACTAGTAAATGTGGAAACTATAAAAAAAAAATATGCGATTTGAACCTGGGTTTTTTGGGGGGATTTTTTTTTTTTTTTTTTTTTTTCATCCACTGATCTTGTTACAATGTTATGCTTTCTCGACCGGAAACTCACCTTTCAAATTGATGTGTACTGAACGAGCAAACAAATTCGAATATGTGTTATTGTTTTCACTAAGTTTTTATTTATTTAATGCGATCAGTTTTATCTTTAGATGGGAGCTGAAAACTTATTTAGAAATCTCTATCAACAGAGTCAATATCATTTGTTTTTCTTTGTCAAGTTCTATGAAATATTTTATGTTTTTTACTTATTGTATTTTGTAGAATAATCTTATTACAAAAGTAACTCTTTTATGATGAAGTTTCTCTGTGAAATAAAATAGGTGCTGCTATTTGTATTTTAGAATGCTCGGGTAGCGTAGCGCTTATCGGCGCGAGAAGTGTTATCGGTGAACAAAGGTCAAAATTACAGTCTAGCCTGTTACGTTCCTTTCCACACTAAATCACTTGGAAAAGGCATCAATCTATTTCTTCTTCCACCAGTTATGGTAGATTGGGCTCGCTAGTCTTGGGTGGCAGCCAGTCTACTCTAAGATAAGGTCAATTTTGAATTCATACCCATAGAGAAGGTAACAAGAACTACTCTGTTATCTTTCCAGAGAAGCTACTATAATTCATAGATAACAAAGAAAAAGATTCTGTGGAGAATTATGATCACTTAAGTTCTGAAGGGGAATGGCATTAGAAATATTAGTATTTTAATTTCGTTAATATTATCCGGAAAATTATATTATTTTATTGCAAAAAGACACAAAATGATTTTAATTCTTTTTATGTCATTTCGTGGTATAATATATGTTAAATTAAGTAAAATAATGAAAATCAAACCTATTACTGTGGTTATTATTTTTTTCAATCAGGAATTCTATTATTTTACACCCGTTTTTAGAAAATTGCTAAAAAAAATCCCATTGGGTTCTCTGAATGAATATACAATATGAAAAATCCCACTTTGTAATAACTGGGAATATCATACGTATGAATAGATTTATTATTAAACGTTATATTACGAATATGTCTAATTCTAGGATAATCTCAATAATGAATTGTTGCTGTTTACTGCAACTTTTGAAATATTATTTATTATATATGCAGCAGAACTAAATTTATAAATGACAGGAAAAGATAAAAATGGGCGAAATAATGTCTGTTGTTTACGCTTGGACTGATATTTTAAGTTTGCTTTTCTTTTATAGCGTTTGCTTGTAATTGAAAAACTATAGAAAGTTATTGAGATCATTGAAACTTAGGGTACCTTTATATACTAATCTGACACTAAACAAGTATAAATTTTCGTCCAGAATTCTGTTATTTTTCCTGTAATATACGACAAATATGTTTTTATGCTGAAATGACTTTTTTTAAAAATATATACTAGTATTTCAGGAACCACATTTTTTTAGTTTTTCTATTCTACCATTATGTTTGAGATTGCTATGAGCATTTCCTCGATAATCCAGTTTACTTTATTTCATTTCCACCTCAATCTGCATCAAGTTATTTTTGCTTTTATCGTTAATAGAAAAACTATTCTTACAAATAGTTCATTTTAGGTTATTTCTTCAATACCACAAATACAAACTTTTCATTGCAGTATCTTTTAATTGAGAAAATCCTTTTGAATATATTAATCATTTTCGGTATTGCAATAGAAATGTAAATGCTGGTAAAATAATTTGGTTAAAAAAAGTATCTTATTAATACAATGAAAATAAACGTGTCAAACTGTTTAACTGTTCCTATAGTTAACATGCGAAAATAGTATTAAATTTCCTTAAAGGTTTCTTTTTAATTCAAGAAGAGATGCATTAAATCGCATATGAGGAAAAAAACAGTGATTATTTTTTTTTTTAAATTGATGATTTGCAGTTTCATTTAAGGGACACTTTGAAATTAAAAAATATTATTTATTTTTTTAATATTAATTATCCGTTAAATCATCATTAAGCGTGAAGTATAGATAATTAAATTCTCTTTTTTACTTGCTTGAACAACGTCTAATTGTGAGTTTTACAATTAAATCTAAGAGAATAATCAGCAGTTTATGAAATATTAATTATTTATATATATATATATATATATATATATATATAGATATACACACACGCGCGCGGGCGCGCGCGCACACACACACACACATAACTATATATATATATATATATATATAAATATATATATATACTCCATATCTGTATTAATTTTGTTTCAGGAAGGATAAAATGAAAAAGAATACATAAAATTAATATTTATTGAATTTTGAAAAGCATTTTCTTCATTTTTTTTCTTTTTTTGTTGATTATTTAATTTTAATTAATCCAGTAATTTCTCTTCATATAGAAAACTAGCTTGTTATATATATATATATATATATATATATATATATATTTCTCTCTCTCTCTCTCTCTCTCTCTCTCTCTCACACATACACACACACACACCAACACGCACCAAAATGTAGATTCATAAACTTCAAATATTTTGGCCATCACAATTAAGATTAACGAAAGATTAATAATTTCGCGCGAAACACTTTTATTTTTTGAAGATTCTTTTTACTACACACAAACACATTCTCAGATACGTTCATGAATGTGTTAAATCTACTGCAGAAGAACTCAAGAAAAATGGAAAAACAATCTTCAACAAACCAAGGGGAGAAAGTGTAATATACTTATATGGGGTGAACTCTCAAATTCGATTTATAATCATTAAAGTTACAATTATTCGAGTATTTAGCATATTCTTTTTGCAATTAACAATGTACTTATCAATATAAGATTTTCAGCTGCATCGCAATATCTTCCAAATGCCAATATTCGTTTTATCTTCTTTGTGTGATTGTCTTTTCAAATGTTTTGTTGTCAGTTATGCAGCTTCCCAAACAAAAGTGCCTAACGTCTTATTGCATAGAAAAATATAATTAGATCAAAACTAAAGCAGTGTTGCTTTCGTTTATTTTAAGATTTGTTGACTCTTTTCTGATCTACTTCTCGAATTAAAAAAGAAGCCCTTAAAATTCAAGTGTTTTCAATTTAAGTTTGCTGATTTGCTCCATAATTGGCATTTCTATTCCTAAATTCAGAAATATCCTATTTATCTTAATGGTAAGTAAGCGAATGACTAACAGAAATTTGAGCTTAAAAGCCATTAAAATATTTTTAAAAATTCAGCAGAGATTGTTTTTTAAATATTTGAAGAATTATTATTATATAAAATTTCAAGTGTAATTGATTATTGTAAGTCAAGTTCGAATACGTTCATCAGCTTCGAAAAAATAATAGCGAAAACTTACAGAATTATTTGCATTGATTCTTTATTTTCAGAGATAAGGTTTTTATGAATAAGTGAACAAAAACTCAAATTATGAAATTATTTTTATTAATTTCCAAATAATAACTATGATGTTTAAAATATGCCTTCAGAGTTGAAATCTATTCTTTTTATTGTCTAAATGAATAAGGTTATTAGGTTGTTTTTCTTGAACTTATTGCAAAAAATGTACGAAAATGTGCATTTTCAACCATTGAAGCAATGAGAAGTGATACAGAAATAATACGATGTTACATAGTAATTCATTAAGAGAATCATTAATTTATATTCGAATATAATTCTTGATTATAATTTATCACCAATTAAAAAACAATTAATCTAAGCTATGACTTCAACAGCAACAATGACACCTGAGTTCAATTCTTCACTTATAATAAAATTTATTTCGTATAAATTCCATTGCATGGCATAAATGTGTATCCCCATAAATTCATGCACGAATACCCATCTATAGGCTTGAAAAAGAAATTTTAAAAATTATGATAAATAATAATAATAATAATAATAATAATAATAATAATAATAATAATAATAAGTATGTTTCATTGGTCAAGGTGCAAAAAAGAAAAAAGGAAGAAGCGTATAAAAATAAGCAATTCATTTTGTTTGTATTCATCTCTTTTCAAAACGCTTTCTGAAATACAAATGTAATTTTATCGATGATAGTTTCAAAATCACTCTAAATCTTTTATCTATAACATGATTTTGAAGATATTGCTTCACTTTTGTTAAAATTTGCATATATGTGCGATTATACAGATAATATTTTTGGGTGTTTTTGTATTATCTTAAAACAATGCAGTTTCATGAAGGTTTTAACATTACTGATACGCAAAACATATGCTGTTATCATTAGATAAATATTTTTACATAATTTAAAACAGTACAATACTGTACGAGAATGTATTTGGAGAACATAAATTTTCCTACATAAGTTGCCTTTGTAATAATTACTCATTACACTGATTACCTAAATGATAAAAATTTTCATTTCAACTATTATCAATATAATTTGTTCATACGTGAAACCATCCAGGAATGTTTTATTCTTCATATTCAAAACAAATACTTTTTCCCAATGATCGAAGAACAAATTTTGCAAATAATAAATTGGCAAATATCAGACATTCAGTCCAGTTCGTGACTGTAAGCAAAATAAATAGATGCAATTTAAAGCGTGCGGATTGAGTACCAATCAGATAATTGTATTGTTGCGATTATGGATCTTTTTTTCATCTACATTAGACATTATCAAACAATTTAGAAATTATCAACTCTTTTGTAAATTGACCATAAAATAATTATTTGTAACATTATTCGTGTCATTAATAGAAAATGTCAACAGATCCTTTTATTCAATATATTTCCTTTAAGTACAAATTAATCACGGTACAATGAATATCATATCATACTCTCATTTTTGACTACTACTTCATATACAAAACAAGTTATTCAAATAACTAGAATGCATGAAAATACGCGTAAAAAGCTTTTTCATGCACTTTATTTGAAATTAATATAAACTCACCGTTTCAAAAATGTTTATATTAATAATTCTATTTCTTATAATAGGGTTAAATTAGGTAAAATATGATTTTATTTTATAAGTAGCTGTTTCTTGGTTGTTTTTCTCCTTTAAAGACCAGCATTTTCACTTTTGTTTCTGATTAATCATACCTTTTCTTTTCTATTTTTTTGGTCGCTCACTGGCAGAATCCAGTGGAAGACTCCGGAAACTACATTGCCGGGGAACACAACACAGTAATACGTAAAGGTGAGTAAATATTTTACAATGATAAGTTATTATAAATTATACTCGTACGATTGAATGGCAGATAAATATTTTTCACTTACACTTGATGTATCAATCATAATTTTTGAAATTAAAGAAATCTCTACATATATTCTAGAATTAGAAATATTTCATGATATTTTGAATGTTCATATTTCAGTCCGTTAATTACTCCACTTAAAATGATGGCTAATAATTTTTAATGGGAGATAATTTTAAAACGAATCATACTTGAATTTTTCATTTTAAATACAATTACATTCATATAAAAACAAATAATAATGATTTAATCAATAGTTTATTACATACATGTATATTTTTTAAGATCTTATATTGATCTTGAATGCGTGTGTGCATGTAAATAAAAGTATACATAACGCATTCACATAAATCAATCATTTAAACTCTTCTTTCTTCTTACATCTGTTATGTACTAAAGTATATCCATGAATATATGCCTACATGCACTTATTTTTATGCAAGTTTGTATTAATACAGAAATATTGAATCGACTTGAAATCAATCCTATATTACAGTTTACACTTTGTTTTATACTAATTTTGATTACGACTTAGAGGCCAAAATATAGCTGCACTTGTACATATGAATTATAACTTTTTCATAAATAATTATTTGAAATATGAAAATTTACATAAAACCTAATAATACTGAAAATTTCTTCATTCATAATTCAACAGCAAAATATATTTTATTCATTTTATTTGATTTCTTTAAATACAACACATATTAACATACTTTTATGGTTTCATTATTTTCTTTTTTATAGTTAAGCTATTGTTAGGCTGTATTGAAAAGATATTTCATTTAAACGTAATAAAATCCCAAATTATTTATTTGTAACAGTAATAGTAGTACATATTAAAAAAATAATGCCAGACTTTCAATTCAAGCTTTTGTAATTCCACATAACCCAATACTCAAATTAACCGGGTCGGACAAAACCGACGCTCTTTTGCTCTGCGCGCGCGCACGTGAGTGTGTGTGTGTGTGTGTGTGTGTGTGTGTGTGCTCGCGCGAACGCGTGCTGAATAACGCATTTTCATGTCATGATTCTCTTGACCTTGTTGTTCGTCCAGTCTACAATTGGTGAGCTCTTGGCAAGCAACTCTGATTACCAGTGCCATCTGGAGTGTTTGCCCGGGGGTAGCAAGGAACTGGCCTTCTTTACGTTGCCTCCACCCCAACTCACGGCTCAACTTGCTTGCCTGTCAGTGCCTGCTCAACTTGGTGTTCTGTCAGCAATATCAACTCAACAAAGACGGCTTTGCATCGTTCGTCATCATTCAAACAGCTTTCAGGGTTCTTCGATGCATCCCCCATTTTGCCAACGACTTTCTCTTCCCAGTGCTTATTAACGCAAAGATTTTTATTAATAATTTCCAATAGTAGCCACTCAGTCTAATCCTATTTGTTCACATCGGTCATTTTCACCCCAATTAACAAACGATTCTCTCACGGTCCAAAATATTTTCAATTTTATTTTTAATAAATTTGCAGCACGGTCCTTTCAATAAGTTAGTTTGTATTTAATTTTCAAATGTATACAAGAGAAATAGAAAAGACAAAATCAACACTGAAATTAAACCAAATACGATACATACCCATGCATAAATACATGTACACAGCCATATACATAAAATACAAACACTATTTTTTGGCATATATGTATGTATTTATGCACATGTCTAATACTTACATTTACACATGCACATATATCGATAGTTTTAATTTACCTGTTGCAAATTCCAAAAATGAGGTTAAAACCATATTTTCTCCAAAATTTCAATTTTCGCTAAATTGTTTACTAATATCAAGTATCTTTGTTTTATACATTATGTACATAGAATTTTTAATTTTAGGTAATTTTAAAATATTAACTTTCTCTGTACATAAACAGTTAGAAAATGTATTTTTATATCAGCTTTTTTTTTTTTTTTTTTTTTTTTTTGGGATAACCTTTGAATAATATTTCCTTTGCTTTTTTATCTTGTATCATAAATGTAAGATTTTTCTTTATTGTGTTGATTCTTGAAATGTCACAACAATTGTTTATTAAGTAGATTAATTATTTTATTGTAATTCAAATTAATTTTCGTCATCTGTAAATCTATAATCTATTACTAAATTTTCATAAAATTGTGAATTGAATATATTTAATTTTGGTATAGAGATTTAAATATAAGTAACTAATGACTATTTTAATTTCTTCCCAAAATATTCAAATTTTCATAAAAATTCTAAATTTTACTCGAAAGTTACAAATGATCATTAAATCAAATTCGAAAAACGGAAGTATATGTTCTGGATAAACCGATACTGATGATTGATTAGTTCATGTTGTTATTTTTTGTCACAATAATATTAGCTAAAATATATTCGCTCATTACTGGAAAAGAGTTTATAAAAAGACTAAAATGATGCCTGACTTTTTCAAATCTTTCTCTTCATGAAGTTAGATCTAAAATCCTTAATAACAATATTTACTCAAAATGGTTCTTGTATAATTTTGCAGTGAGCATATTAAAAGATTATTTATATCTACTCACTTGTATCATTATGAATAAATATGAACCCATAAAGTTGACTTTATGGAGTCACTTTATTTTCTCTACCTTCTATGATTTATAAATTGACTTAATTTAGATTTTGTTTCTTGAAGTAGTTTTCAATCCTAATTCTGGTGGTAATGCCATAGTAGTGATGTTCTTACTGCAATAATTTTACTGGAGAATAACTTCAGTTATTCGTATGTATTAAACTGTAATTAGGTCAGACTGTTGTCCCTGCTTGATAGTAAAGCGGTGAAATTAATTAGATATCTTCTTCTTTATTTGTTGACCTATATCTGATTATATATTCCCTAAGAAAACTTATTCGTTGTTTCATTCACCATCGATTTAGGAATCTTTTTATAATGTGTGTGCGTGAGAGAGAAAAAGAAAGCGTGAGAGATTATTTAACATACTGTATACATAATAATTAAAATATTAGCAGAATATCCAAGGTTATCTGACAATTGTTTGTTATGTAATATATGTAGTATATGTATATACTTATTTGTCTTGCGATTAACCAATTTTAATGATCAGTTTCTTGAACAGTATCTACTAAAATCAATGTAAGCGTATATTCATCCAAATTAAATCTATCACTATGAAATATTATATATGCATTTCTAATGCGTCTAATTATCAATTTGAATCGGAAAAGTAATAAAAGTCAAGTATCTCAACAAGATTTTTCAACATGATATCGCTGATTTGTTTTCATTTTGATATTTGTACTATTTTTCGGGAGCAAAGGCATATTTTAATAAATGTTTTACTTTTCAATTAATATATTATTTTACACAGCAAAAAAGTCATTTAAAAAATAATAATAATTTAACCTACCGTAATTTTCCTAGATTTTAAAGCCAAATTTTCAACTCATATGAATTCAAGTTATAAAAAAGTAAAAGGTTCGAGGAATATAAATTCCGCATTTACAAAGTGAAAGAATAGTAAAAAAAAAAAATTGGTTTTAAAATATATAAAATTTCACGAAAGCTGTTGACCAAAACTATTAAATGGTTGATAAGATTGTCGTAGAAAATCATTCAAGTTTTATTAGCAAGAAAAATGCTTGATGAATAGGTTCTATGTAAAAAGTGTAAACTGATCCTTTTTGCATTATATAATCACTTGTCAGGACAAATATATGAAAATTTAAAATCAGTTTTGTATAAATAATAATTATCCTGCACAGTGACTTGATGTAAATGTGAAGAATCAACTGAAACTTTACCCGCTTTCCTGAAAGACTGTAAACATTTAATTTCTTAGTTTTCCTCAAGATCACCAAACAATACCATCAGAACCCCAACTTGAAATTCCAAAACTCAGGTTTAAATTGAAGAAGCTTACAATTGATTTTTTGCACTCAGCCGCACACACGTACACACACACACAACACACACACACACACACACACACATATATATATATATATATATATATATATATATATATATTGGTATAAATGTGATCAATGAAATTATATTCAATCATTTGGTATTTCATAATTTTTATTGGATGTTTATATTGATGAGAGTATGGGGGCTTTGCAACCAAGCAGAGTGAACAGGGTGCATTTTTAAAATCTAAAATACACTTACTCATACTTATCGTGTATATTTGAGTCATATGATCTTTGTGCGTAGCTGTTTCGGAAGAAATCGATGTGCGTATTTTGAGAGTGTGTAAAGGAAGTAGAAAACTCAATAGGGAAATATTGAAATTATATGCATAGATATATTGATGTCCATGTTATTTGGGGCGGGACTATCTCAGTGTAAGTGTGTATATAATCATATATTTTACTAATATAAGTCCGTTTCATGGCAAACATATAAACTGAATTTTGATCTGTAATTTTCATCACAATATAATCAATATGATTAATGGGGACTTTTCGGCTTTTGTATATTGACAAGGAAAGAAAGTAAATATTTACTGTGTAAAATAAATGTTTTTTTTTTATTATTTACCTACAAATTATTGATGTACATACGTCGTACATACCTAAATTAAACCCAAAACGCATATAAATTAATAACTAGTAATTCGTTTTCTAATTAGGTTCGATGGATTTTTTAAAATGTACATACATTTTCATGGGTTTTCTTTAATCCATACTCATTCTGTAAAAAATTTAAGTAACATTTATTCATCATAATATTTTTTAGATTATGAATAAAAGTATGTAGCACATATAATTACAACTTTTTATATAATTTTTTAGTTTACATTTACAGGCTTATTAAAATTATTGTTACCATCATCATCAGAAAAAAATTTGTATTAATGAATATGAACGCTTTTTCCCGCTGTTTAGGTTCTTTCAATATTTAACATTTTTATTTTATTTTCTTGAATCATCATATCAGTATTTGCTATTCTTGATAACAAAATAGGTAATAATAAGACTGTTTAAATATGTTTCTACGAAATAAGAAGGACCTTTTAAATTCACTTCTTTTCCGACAGGTACGTAAAGGTCTTTCTCTCTGATTTTTGCTTTTCTTTCCTTGAACCTTTCTACGCCAGTTCTGTTTCTTTGTTAATTCCAAACACTGAATATCGGTTTTTATTGGACTATTCTATATTCACTGATTACATTTCTTAAAAGAAAAAAATAATAAAAGGAAAAACCTGGACATGAATGGTATTTTTTAACAGCTAGTTTTCTATACCAATTTCTGTGACGAATATATAATATATGATCATAATATATGGTTAAATAGATTGGAACTGATATGATTTTCTTTGCAGCAGGCATCCGGCCAAAAAATGAAAATAATAAAGATATTGTAATATCGGGAGTGACATCTCCAACAGATGTCTTTTGCTCAGTTCCAGGCCGTCTTTCTTTGCTCAGTTCGACGTCCAAGTACAAAGTGACTGTTGCAGAGGTTCAGCGGCGGTTATCTCCTCCTGAATGCTTGAACGCATCTCTCCTAGGTGGTGTACTGAGAAGGTAAGTATATCTTTCAAGTAATCTCAATGGACATTTCAGCAATAGAAAAACAATAAAATAAAAAACAACTTAATTTATAAATAAAGAAGGCAGTTATAAAACGCAACTTTTTGAAGATTTTCTTTCGTTAAAATATATCTTAACAACCTGACTAAATGAAAAAGTAAAATATAATTTCCCAATTCAGTAACTTTCAAACATTTTTATCTACTCTTCCCAATTTTAATGTGGTCTATCCAGTCTATACTTATCTTCATATAATAATCTCTCTCTCTCAATCTCTCTCTCTCTCTCTCTGAATGCTAAAAGTACTGTTATGCCACTGAGAATATCTTTAATAAAGTACTTATAATTGTTCCAGTAGAAATGTTCTCTTTTCATCGTTGTTGAATATTCTATTAAATTTTTACTTGTTAGAAAGTTACTATTAATTTACTACTTTGTTTCCGTGTATTCGGAAGCAAGATGCCAAAAATCAGAAATACTTAACACTTTCATCTCTGCACTACAGATAAAATCTATAAGTAATTAAAACCAGGAGAGAAATATTTTTGTAATTTAATTTTTAGGAAGAGAGTTCTATATTTGTTTTCGTGCATTTTCCCGAGACAAAATATCAGTATAATTTCTATGTATCTATTTTGATATGACATAAAACAAGTAAAAAATCCAATGGGGGAGATACTGAAATGTACATATGCATATATATATATATTGATCTGCATGCAAATTTGGACGCGGTTATCTCAGTGTAAGTGCGTTTATATATTCTTCTAAATATATCTCTTAAAAATAATCAGGACATATAGTCAGTTTTCGAATTTCAATTTTTATTCTAAGGGAATGTTTTATTTAGTGTGCTCTGTGTGTTAACATTTAACAGAATATTCTTCTAAAACTCGATCGTAGTAATTAATAATTTTTAGTCTAGTTTCTTTCATGCTCGTTTAACTGATTGTAACTTATGTTAGCTACAATGTTTAAATAGTTCCCATCTGCAAATTATATACTTAAATAAACATCACACACATACGGATAAATACACATACACACACAAACACACACACATATATATATATATAGTTTTTAAGTTATGCCACATTTATGAGACATATGTGCTCAATATCGATGACAGGACGTATATAAATAGAAAAAAATTGTGGACACTTTCTTTTCTTTCTTTTTTTCTACGACTTATCAACCCTTTGCAAGCTATTTAAAGTAAGAAAATATTTTTAGATTGTATGATTCTTTTTTAGATAATAATGATTTAGTGATACAAGACTTACTAATTAACCCATAGATGGGAGGAGATAAAATATGGATTCATACCTTTCCCAAGGGTATAAGCGCTTTAGTGAATATAATGAACACAAGTGTAATTCGAAATTGGCTCTGCGATTTCCAATTCTGAGGCATTGCCCATTACACCAGCCGGACATCAAAGCTCCTGGTATTTTCAAACAGTAAACCATTAAGTTCTTGACCAGTCTCGATGTTGTTTAACTTCAGTGATTGTACGGTAACCGGTGTTTCAACATAATGTTACAGTAATCCTAGTATTAACATTGAATGGCAACAGTTTACTTTATGTTTATATATATATATAGGCGTGGTGGAATGTATGAAGCTTAGAATTCGGTTCTTACATGCGTGGTGTTATGTATTATTTGATAATCACTACATCTTTTAATTTTTAATGCTTAAATTGAACAACAAAATTTATCATAAATTGTTCATTTTTATTTGTGATGTATGTTAGTCCACTACGACAATAAATATTTTTATTTACATAAAAATATATCTGCAAATTGACATACGAATCTTTTCACTTCAATAATTTCAATTTACTATTATCAACGTTCTGTGCTAATTGTCTTCATTATTTACAAATATTAATCTATTAATAAAATATGCAAACAAAATAGCCCCCATTCTTGCTTAATATGCAGTCTTCTTCTTCTTCTTCTTCTTCTTCTTCTTCTTCTTCTTCTTCTTCTTCTTCTTCTTCTTCTGTTCGACCTCAGACAATCCACAATCTCGCTCCACAGTTAACTCCATAATCCTTTCCATAGCTGTATATTATGCGTCTTGCCAGGCTTACATACAATTTTGAATTCAGAGTTATCCTTCTATTAGACTGGTTGTCAACCACAGCAAGAGAGTTTGTGGGGAAAGTGAAAGATATATGTCTACCTTTCCCAAAAGGGCATTTGTGAAAAACTGAATATAATAAACTCGGCCAAAATTCAAAATAATGCGGGAAGTATAAATCGTACGAGTATAATGCAGAAATAAAGCAAGTTAATCTTCACTCATTTGGATTTTCAATTAAACATTTATATTTTCTTCAATTACATTTAGCTAATGAACTGATTTAATAAATTTGTTAGATAAAAAATTCTGTGGAATTTGAAATTCTAAAATTTTTGTAAGTGTTTATTGATACATAAAATTTTAGGAAACTTTAAAGCATTTTTTAATTATATTTGTACAAACTCTTCCAATTTTTCTCAAGATATTCAACTGTAGGACCAGCTGTGGAGTGATTATAATAAATGGACAAGAAATTTGAATAGAACAAAAAAATTGATTTCATACATTCTCGTGACGACAGAGAGAGAGAGAGAGAGAGAGAGAGAGAGAGAATGGATGTGCAACGTATATAATGAGATAAGGCAAACTGAAGGAGTATCTTTTTTGCTAACTGATCTTAAAACAGCTGACGTTTGCAAAAACATATAGATTGATGAAAATTGCCTTTTGTAAGTTTTTCCGATATACTTTCTTAGCATTGCTTAATTTATGTGATTAAACCAAAAATTACCAATGTTGCTAGTGTTCACGAAAAAAAAATAAAAAAATAATAATAAATATTCAAATAGATTTTATTTGACATAAGTTTCGTTTGCTATGTAAATATTTAGTACATATTTCACATTATCTCTCCTAAAATTTATCTACGCACAACCGACATGAAAATTTTCAAACACAATGGCTCATGCTGCATATTCGTTTCTGACTCTTGACCAGTCAATGACAATTTAAAACTTTTATAAGAATATTTTGACAATAAGGATCTTCCGAAAATTAATTTGTTATTTATTATATATCGTTTCCCTTTCAACTGCATGCTGTGATTTGTGTTGTTGATGTAAAACGTTGTTTCAAATTTCTCTTTTTATTTATGAAGGATTTAAGGTATAAATTAAATGTTTTAAATAAATTTAAATTAATACTATAGTTTACTTTTGTTATTTCCTATTAAAAAGGAACAAAGGGGAAATTAAAGTAAAATAGAAATACACTTACATTTTTATTTGCACAACTTATTCTTCTAAATTTAATAAAGCAGTTGTGAAATTATAAAAAATGTAATATTGCTAATTATGACTCGTTCAAGAAGTGGCAACATTTTTCGAAATTCAAATTAATATTAACGTAAATTAATTTAAAACAGAGTAATATTGACACTATACACATCTTACAAACAAAAATAATGTTAATTAAAATTAAAGTAAAAATAAAATTGTTTACTCTGAAGAAAAATTCGAAAGAATATAGAGAAGCGTTTAAGAGGAAACGAACACAGAAGATTTTGAAAAAGCGAAAAGATAAAACAGATAAATCAATGTGATCTATCCACTAATTATTATGTTTTTCAGTGAAATGCCAATTATCAGATTTATAAAATATTCAGCACAAGCAACAAGCATAACGTAAAATATACCAAAAGTGTTACAATGCTCATTATTGGCCTTACTGTAATTAAAATTTATATAGAAATTAATTTGTAGTATTCTACACAATAACGCGATCAGTTTTTTCTATTAATTAATGAAAGACACACACAGAACAATACACTTCATGTAATATAAATATTGTTGTATATGCCATTTTTTTCAGTAAACTTGTTAATTCATATCTTGTTTTTTTTCTTTTTAGGGCTAAATCAAAAAATGGTGGCAGATCTCTAAGAGAAAAATTGGAAAAAATAGGTCTCAGTCTACCAGCTGGTCGACGGAAAGCAGCTAATGTCACTTTACTAACATCATTAGTAGAAGGTATTTTATTTTATTACTAATTCATCTGAATAATAACATTTAATGCGTATGCAAATACACTTTTATGTAAATCTATTTCAAACACTTATTGCTTAAAAAGAAATACTATTCAACATTTGCTGCACAAAAGTAGTTAAGCCCGTCTTAAAAATCACCAAATTTGCGTTTGCTCTTCATTCTGTTTCATCAACATCAAACTTAGCGTAGTTCAGTTAGTATCTAATAGGAAACATAGATTTCCTCAATTAATCTTAAATTTCTCAATGTATTTATCAAATATAGTACTTGAGTTTATTTATATTTATAATGATTCTTTTACAAATTTGTCTTAAGATTGTTCCATTTTGTTTTATTCATTCGTAATTGCTGTACTCATTTTTTCCAATTTCCTTTGAATGAAATTTTATCTTGTAAGCAATTTTAAAACATTTTTATTTAATTTTATAATTGTCCTTCGAACACATTCTAATCTCGAATTTTCAAATATTAAAAATATTTATTTCCAGAGATTTTTTCATATTATTTTTATTATTGTTGTTTATGATACTACAACAAAAAGTCTTCATTGTAAAGTTTCTTTGGATCCTTAGATGTATCTATTTCAACATTTTGGATATTTAGTCGCGAAAATTGTTTCGTTCTCCCTTAATGCATTTATAATTTTAAACTATCAAAGGTACATTTTAAATTTTTCTATATTAAAGGAAGATCCACTTGCTTAGCTAACTCGACCATTTGGGCTCTATTAATAGTTACAATCTTCATCTAATTTGTTCCTTCATTTCCAGAATTTATCGTTTCTTTTTTTTTTTTGACTTTTCTTAATTTCTGTTATTTTTCTAGGGAATATTTTAAAGTTTTACAAGCAAAGACATTCTATTTCTATCTCGATTTTGCTCTAAACAAATAAGTTTTTATTAATTGATTTATTTTTACTTCGAGTTGCATGCGATTCTAATATCGATTTCATAGGATACCACATTCTTTGATAACGTGAACACAGATTTATTGAATTTTTATATCATCTCTCTAATATCTATAACTCTCTATTGCATCCTTTCTGTTTTTAATCTGATTTTTAAGACATAAATTATTTTCTGTTCGCAGACCTTTTTACATTATCGCTGCATGACAATCTTGTTAAATTATTCTACCTCTCTTTGTATTCTTTATTTTCGTAAATATATCTTTCCACATTAATTTACATTGCATATTATTGAAACTAAGAATCGCATTTGTTCACGCTTGATATATTTATCTTACACTTTAGCGACACTTTTTCCATAGAAATATATTATCAGTTATGATGATTCCATAATTAGACTATTCGTTTTTTTCTCAAGCCTATATTTGTTTGATGCTAAATTTCTAAAAGAATTATATTTATATGTATTACAAGATAAAAATAATTGATTCTTGTAATCTAATATTCCTAGGACTCGTGTAGTGTTGATGAGAACGTTTACTTGAAACATTATTTCCTTTTTGTATGACTGAAATCACTATAAAATAGCATTCATTATTTATTTCTTATTTTTATTAATTACTATCAAAAAACAAGTCCCTTTTCTCTGCATTGCTTCCAAGTGACAAGTGAAATTTATAAGACAGTGTGCCTGTTCAATGTATAACATCAATTAATTCTTTCACACATCCTCAAGTAAGCATTAGTCAAAGAAATACATAAATTCTTAATAAGATTTTATGCACACTGAATACAATTATTTATTTATCTGGCACGAATAAACAGGTTTAGTTTATTATTCACCAATGATTAATTTAACATGCTGACAACAAGTACATAGTCCAAGAGAAGCCTACTTTTAAATAAATTTACTTTTTTATCAAAATGAATTACAAATATAATTAAGATGTAATTATTCTTTAATTAATCCCGAAAGTTTTCATAATATATCGCAATTTTGTAAGTTTTCAAATAAAACAAACACTATTTCCCTTGAGATACTGTAATGCCCTTTACAGTATGTTTATACTTTAATCTATATTTTATGAAAATTGAACCCATTCTGCCGAAAAATTCATTTTAATAATTTATCAAGATTTTAGCTTTGGGAATTGTCATATTAATTTTTTCAATTGTAAAAATGAAATATAAAAAAAAGATTGATTAGAGCATAGTAGTCTATTAGTAAAAATATCCAGGAAAAGTTAATTAATTGTATTAATTTATGCCTTTACAAATGTTTAATCAACACAAAACCAAGTATTATGAGGATGTGCTAAAAAGTTCTCGGTTCAACTTAGTTCCCAAAAATCTGTCCAACACCAGATTTTATTTTGGAGTCCCTTCTTGGTCGGACTGAGAAACATTCAGCAGCAGCAGCCCTCATGTTTAAAATGTCATTAATATTTTAAAAATTGTCATTTTATCTATATTTAATTATTTAGAGGATATTTAGTCTTTCTCTTTTTTTTTTCTTTGAAATTACCGTTTGTTTTTAAACTGATAATAATCAGAAAGTTCTGTAATGTGTACTTGATAGACTTTTTTTTATAATATGTCGAGAAATATCGTTAAGAACGAGGTTTATATTGAAACCGGAATTTCATAATGATTTGTGATTGTATTTATTTACACATGTAAAATTCTTTAAAAGCAAAAGCAGGAATAAACATTTTGAATGATTCCATAGGTTTCTTTTCCTTTTATCTTTTAATGAAAATATTTTTTATTTTTTTTATCTTTTTAATGAAAATATTTTTAATAGAAACGTTTATCTAACAAAATATTTTAATGCTAATAATCTCTAATGGGATAACGTATTTATTATGTGATAAACAGAAACTACATTCACCATAACGTATCGCTTTATTGCGGGATTAAAGAGACACAAAGCCGCTCTCCGTCCTTAACGGATAGCAATTAGAATAAATGTACGAGTTGAGTAAGTGTTTCAATTTTGATACTTATAAAAAAATCAACTCAATCTCTTGATGCTAATAACTAATTCACGCTTTTTAAACCAAACAAGTAGGTATAATTATTATCAGTACAAGAAAACGATTTCTTGGAAGGGCACAATAATTATGTTTATAACTAATATGAGTCTAAATGTGAACAGAGAACCTTTAAATTATAAATATCAAAACATTTCAACTAATTTTATCAATAAGCAGGCCTTAGCATAAAGTTACTAGTTTGAGGGACTCAACTGCAATTGAAACTTACTAAAAAAGTAATGGTCTGTGAAACTAACTTGCTAACAACTGTTGTTGTTAATGGGAAGACATTCTGATTCCTTTTAGTTACCATGTTCAGCGATCTTTGTTCACACACAAAATGAAATGCTAAATATTACACAAGTTAAGAATTCTAGTTTCAAAGTAGTAAAGCATAAATAAAGGAATATGAATTTTCATTAAAGACAAGCTTTCAATTTCGTATTTTTGTCATCATCTTAGAAGATTACTTCTTAGCATCATAAAAAATAATAATTTTTATCGCATGTTTTTCTTTTAACTGAGTAACTTATTTGTTTGTTTGTTGTTTTTTTTTTTACATAAATCACTTTTGGTTTGAACAGAAAAGGATTAAAAAAACACGAAGAAATGCATTATGTAAGTCTATGGAAGCAAGTGCTCGAATAAATAATCAAAGCATTCAGCACACTATAATAAGACTAATATAAACTTTATAGTTTTCATAACCATGTCATCAGATTCTAAGTTAGTTACTTACCCCCAAATATATATATTGCTCTCTTAAATTATAAATCATCGTATGTATCCAAAATCATATTGAGCTTATTTCCGGTTATTTCAGAATCAATTTCACCTGATACTGAATTTGCCTCAAGTGTCAAGCACGTAATTTCATAGACATATACAACACACATTTTCGTGTATTTTTTCAACATTTTTCTCTTCATCATATTCATTGATTTTGCTTTTATTATCTTCCGTGTTCATCAATGGAAAAAAAAAACATTTTTCTTTTCTTTTCTTGTCTAATTTAAATTCAGTTTTAACATGAATTGATTTTATAAATATTTATAAGCAGTTCTCAGTAAATTTAATGGTTAGTTAAGAACGTTTTATCACTAATCTACAGTTTAAAATGTATTGCTCTTCAGCTGTTGAAGTTTTTTCCAATAACTCTAGAGACAAACAAAGAATTACTTAAACATTTTATTATGATAAAGTACGGGGTATCTAAAAAGATGGGTAAAATAGAGATGATTCCGATATAGCAGTTTGTGTTTATAGTATAGTTTTTTTAAACAATCTTTTGTTAATATAAAAATGCAAAGTGATTTTGAATTCCAAATTATCCTTCTATAAAATTCAGTGTGTTCTTTTTATGTTTCTTGTATTAATGAACGTTGTTAACAGTAGCAATTTTAGTTCTTTTAATTTATATTCATTAGAATAAGGTTCGCAATTTGCTTAAAAATCTATTGTATTTATCAATATATGTCTCATAACTAAAGTTTATACATAATATAGCGCCTAAACTAAAAGTGTTTTTCGTGCGAAAATTAAAAAAAGAAAATAAATCTAAGAAATCCAATAATATTCATAACGAAAACAGAGATATCAAGGAAAATATGCGTAAATCCTTTAGAGCTTAAAGACTGAGTAATATTTGACAATTCTTTGATAAGAGTCGATTTTCAGTGGCTAACAAAAACCGACTGTCTTCTTTATTTTTGCTGTTATCAGTCAGGATTATTTTAATAGCTGTTCATTGATGTCTACATACGACACCATATTGTCAATCACAAACCGACATGATACAGTTAAACTAGGAGTATTACTAGTACATATAATTGCTACCAGGAGAATGTGAAGAAAGTGTTGGTTAATTATTTATATATATTCATCGTGAATTACATTAGAACTAATTGTAAAACCAGTATTTAAAAATATAGATATAACATATTGTTCGATAAGCTTAAAGAAAATGGTCGCGATCTATTCAAGATAAAAACTCTGGTTTTATTGTAAAAAATAAATCAGTAAGCAATGAATAGGTGAAATAAGGATAAGTTTTATGTTTTCATTATTAAAGATAAAAATCAATACCATAAGTAAATATGTTTGATTCAGATGCATTGGGATCATTAAATGTGAGATCAACAACAAACGATTAAAAAGAAGATGCGCATCGTTCTAATGGCAGTAGAGGAAACCGATTTCGTAAAATCAGCCTCAGTTGAATTAATTTTATTTGTGAAGACATTTGATTCATTGAGTTCTTATTAAAATTCTTTTACCTTTAACTTACGAAATAATGGAATATTCATTTTTGATACGCACACCTGCATACCTACACATAATACTGCTTAGATGTCATAACAAAATTATTTACTCTCTTTAATTTAAAGACATTGCTTCTCATGCTGAAAGATATTAGATTTGACCAAAAATATTGCATTCGACTCGACTTTTGCTAAGTATATTTTACTGTTTATAAAAAATAACTTCTAATTTATGTTCAATTCTATGAGTTCTGCTTCCAAGCAAAAATATAAAGCATTATTTTTTATAGCACTGATGTTTGGCTTATAAATTTTCAAATAATTAAAACGATAAAAACTATTTTAGTAAGATTAATACCTTTCCAAAACATTAGTTATCTTTCTGATTGGTTGCCTTCAATTAAGGAATATTACTGCAGTTCTGTGAAACTCAGAAATGTCGAAGAATACAGTTTCAACAGAAGTTACCAACAATCAATTTTTCCCTTTCAAAACCTACTCACACATTAATGATATTCGCTTGAATGTTTCGGATGTTTACACATTTTCTTTTGAATTCAGATATATATGCAAATATGAATGTTAATATATTATCGTTTATTATTCATTTTCTGAAAACACTGGATTTAGTAGAAATTTTTCAGAATAAATCAATTTTTCTTATTTGTGTTCTCACTATTTTATATATTCATTGATTTCAATAATAACACCATATTTGTGCATTCTTTCCTATCAGTTGCTTTACTATGTATCTTTATTCTCTTGAATCAGTTTTAATGAATATAACCTTTTCTTAACAGGGGAAGCAATAAGGTTAGCCCGCGATTTTGGCTACTTATGTGAAACAGAGTTTCCTGCCCGGCCTTGTGCAGAATATACTTGCAGGCAATACACCGATCCCACTGAACAGCATACGCGTAAAAACATGATACTTGCAACTAAGTAAGAATAAATTTTATAGATTTTCATTAATTAATGAACCATTAAATAATAACTATGCAATGCATTTTGCGCTGAAAGCTAATATGGCTATTTTTTTCAATTTTAATGGACAACTAACAAATGTCTTTTTGTAAACTGGTAGCATTATTAAATACGGTCTCCTATTTTTGCCACAAAAAATGTGAAAATAATTTTAATGAAATTTATTGACAGTTTTCATATCTTTCTAACACGTTCTTATTTTTATTGTTTACAGACAAATACTTAAAGAGTTAGTGGACTTATTAAACCAAGACAGATCACCATTGGGCAATGCACGCCCACAGTTAATTTTGGAACAAGGTATTCAACGGCATTTGACACATTTCAGCCTAATTACCCACGGTTTTGGAAGTCCGGCAGTAACTGCAGGAATGACAGCAATTCAGAACTATCTGAATGAAATGCTAAAATACCTGGACAAAAACTACCCTTCTCAAAATTCCCAGGTATCATCTGCTAATCAGCTGGACTCAACTGGAAAAGCAAAATCGGAAAAAGATGAAAACCGAAGAGAATAGATATTTTAAAATTACACATACACACACACACACATACACACACACATATATATATATATATATATATATATATATATATATATATATATATATATATATATATATATGAATGAAAGAAAGGGTGCGCCACTGACCAGACACGAGATCCGAGCTCATTTCTGTTGCAAAAACCAGGAATACAAAGAAAAAGAAAAAAAAGAAAAACAACAAAATAACAATATCAAAGCAAAAGAATTTGTTTTGTTTTTGTTTGTTTGTTTTTTTTATTATTTTGTTTAAGCATCGGATACTCAGCTGATGACGGAAGATTGTTGAATTTAGGGTAACTTTTCTACCCCAACTGCTTGTTCATCATGTTGGAACAATCGTGATGAGATACTCTTTTTGGTAATAATGATCCCACGGGTCACTGCTCCATTATGGCAGTGTATTGGAACAAGACGTTTTAAATAAAAAAAAAAAAACTAATACCCCCAAATAAATTGAATTTCATTTTGATAAACAGAAATCTTGCCAAATGTCTTATGGTAACCTTCAGTCTTGCTTCCGTGTATATGACTGTTCAAAATGCGCTGTAAACTACTAAAGCTTAAACCTGTGCGTTGTGAAAAGCCAAGGAAAATTAATCAAAACTCTATTGGTATGCCTGAACTGTACATTGATGGGAACGTATGCATGAACAAAAGAATAAAAGTATTGAAATGTTAAGAAAAGATAAGAGGACCTCAGTTCGACTTCAATATCGCTCTGCAATATATTCAGAAAGTATGAAAAAATATTAAGGAAATATCATTTTTTTAAATTGAAAAGCACCATTTTTATGAAAAAAGAAAAGAGCGATGGGGAGAGTGAGACGTCCATTTCTTTAAATTTTTTATTTTATTTTATTTTATTTTATTTTTTTTTTTAACAAAGGAAAATCTACAATAAACATAATTATGGCCCATAAGTCGCATTCCAGTAGTGTGTGTACTCGGAACGATCGCCTTGTCAAAACGAAAATATTTTAGTTAAACTTTTGTAGGTGATCTTTGCAGTATTTGTCATGCAATTTTCTTGCTCGGTTTCCGTCTATGAAATGAAATAGATAATTGCCATAAATCTAATCAATAGTACTGCATTGTACTGTATACTATAGATATATGAAAAATTTCGCTTGACTATGGTTTGAACTGACTATTTGAACGATAATGTTTTAAGAAAATTGCGGGACAGACACTAGCTGATCTGCATGTACCATACGAAAAGTGAAATGCCTAATGTTTCTGTTCATCACAATTATAATCCTTATTCTAACAATTATAATTATTTCTTTTTTTTCATAAATATTTTTGCTAATTTATTTATACCTTAAAAGATTTCAATTGCATATCATTTATCGAGGCTCACCGCTCTTGAAGGCCAACGGAATACATTAAAAAATTTCTTTCCAAATATTTTCTCTGCTATATTAGATGCTAGTGATTAAAATAAAATCTCAAAGATTAATGAAAATATTAATTCGAGTTGTAAGTAGTGGTAATTCTAATATTCGTTTCCAGTAGATTTCATGAAATTGTTATTAAGAAAATAAAGGACATATAAATCGCCATAGGTATTGATTTACCAAGGATATTGGTTTCAGAAACAGTTTACTACATCTTTAGAATGGTCATCAAAAATAGTAAAATTATGTAATATAAATAAAAAATTATTTGGAAGAAAAAGGCACAGATGCATTCGTCTGAAATTTCAGTGTGATTCTTGAGCAAATAAAGATAATCAAATCTATTTCTGCAAATTCAGCAAACCATCCAAACAGCACAATCAGCCATTATTAAACGACGATTTATTCCCAGTCTTTCGAGAGGCTACCATCACTCTGATCAGTAATTACTTAAGAAATGTCAGCAAACATGTCACATATTGTGATATTTCATTCCTAATACCAAAGATATGCATTTTTATTTTGATATATTAAATTATTTATTTTCATTTAAACATTTTGCACAATTCATGATCTATAATGACCTGGATTGTTTATCAAGAATATATATATATATATATATATATATATATATATATATATATATATATATATGTATGTATATGTATGTATATCCAAGTATAGGATTGGTGTATACACACACACACACACATATATATATGTGTGTGTGTGTATGTATATGTATATATATATATATATATGAAAATATATATGTGAATATATATATATGTATATATATATATGAAAATATATATGTGAATATATATATGTATGTATGTATATATATATATGAAAATATATGTATGTATGTATATATATATATATGAAAATATATATGTGAATATATATATATGTATGTATGTATGTATATATATATATGAAAACATATATATTGAATATATATATATATGTATGTATGTATATATATATGAAAATATATATGTGAATATATATATATGTATGTATGTATATATATATATGAAAATATATATGTGAATATATATATATATATATATATATATATATATATATATATATATATATATATATAATCATAAACTGATATAAGTTTCAAATCAAAATATTTTTCAGTTAAACAATTTTATTTTCTTCTTCTGCTGTGTTAATGAGCGGCCAGCCTCGTAATTTTTGTCTTTGATTGTAGTGATGTCTGTAAATGAAACTTTCGGCGTGTTTTGTTGGACTTAAAATCTAATTACACGCTGATAATCTCATTGTAGATAGTAAGAACCTTCAAGTAACAATGAGAAAATTGAAAATAAAAATGGTACATGCAATTTTATATTTCGTTGAATATTCCTTTTTTCTTTACTAATTATTTATTCGTTATTTAATTTAGTAAAGGGAAGTAAATTCTTAATAGCTGCAGAATATTTACAATGAGAAGATAAAAGTGTTTCCATCTCGAAAATGACCTTTCTTTTAATTATTTGTTCTGGGTCAACTATTGAATGACTTGGATAAAAATTGATAACAGAACTTTCTTTCTTCCTTTCATTCTCTGATTTCATATTGCTACCCTTATGTTTTCGTTTAACTACTATCAATACATCTACGTATATGTAATATATGATATTTTTAATCTTTAATTTTTACTTCGGCTAATTTTCTTATCACTTTATTTAAATATGTGATCCCCACGGTTAAAAAGAAAGGTATACTTTGTTCTCGATTACCAAATAAAAGTTTTGACAATTTTATCGTATTACGTACCTCAAAATATAGCAAGAAATATTGACAAAGACAGTCACTGAAAATAAATCAACAAATAAACATTTAAATCCATCCAATGAAACAATTTGATAGATTCAAGTTAACTTCCAAGTCATTTTATAAGATAATATACTTTTTAAGAAGGATAGCAAATTTCATAAATTACATAATGATGTAAGAAAAAGGTAAAATATACATAGAAAATTTGAGTGGACATTGAACTATTCTTTTGAATATCTTATGTACTTTCTTAGTTCATAATTAAATACAATAATTAATTGACTCCTCTAATCCTCAAAAAACAAATTTCTTTAAGTAACAGGTTGTTTTTATCTTCTTTTTCTAATAATGAAAAAAGGAGAATTATTAGAAGCACTTATTCAATTGCATGAGAATCAGAGCCTAAAAGCGACAACCATGATATAAGTTATGTACTTGCAATAGGTACGCACATACATTTTATCAGATTCAGAAAAAATATGTTGTAACATGAAAACAAAAATGCTGCTAATTTGATTCTAACCAAAAACATAAAAGTATATACAAGCTTATCAGGCTCTTAAAAAGCTATAATAATATGAGCGTAGGCTATTAAATTAGCAACAGGTGATACTTTCAACAGCCAGATATAAATAAAAAAGGAATGCTATCGTTCGTAGAATTGTACATATAACATGTATTTCAATATGGAATATATTAGTGGAGATGTAAATATATAATCATTTCATTAAAAAGTTGTTGCTTTTATTTCACAAACAGATTAAGACTCATTTACTGGACCATTTTAAGTAAATGTAGTTATACACAGAACATTATTATTTATTTCATTGTTTATATATATATATATATATATATATATATATATATATAGGGAAGGTGTAAATATATTTACGTGAAAATCTTTATATAAAAAAACATAAACGCTCATATTTTCTCGTATGCAACGTAAATTATTTATATTTTCTTTGTTGTAGTTATTATTTACGAAGCTTTGTGTTTATTTTAGCATTATTTAAAATAAGACAATTATTTTACTTCCTTAGAAAGTATGAATGATATATTTCTAACATTTATATCAAACGTTATCCTCCCGACAGGAAAATTATTATTACATATCACTTGAGAATCAATTTAAAACTCATAAGATATTTATAATGATGAATGTTTTGCTCACATGCGCCCCTTAGCAAAACCATTTATGTTCCAACGCTGGAAAAAAAGAGTATTTTTATGCGAATACTGATATCCTCAGCACTTATAATAAAAGACCTGAAAATTTAATTAAAAACTTTAATGAAATTAATATAATTTTTCTAACATAAAGTAAATCATATATGTTGAAATAGTCTAAGTAAATCTGGAGAAAACTGTGTTTTATGGCCTGATTTTAAAGATAAATACTCCATCATGTGATAACTATTTCACTTTAAATTTGCAAGGTTAGCGATGAAAGTGTCGGTTCCTTATTAAAGTTCACAATAAAAGAAAGTTAAAATATGATTTCTATTTCAATCTGATTATAATAAACTGAGACAAATAACTAATTACTGAAAATATACTCCAGTGCTGTGATGGAAAGGTCTAAATGAGAATACTGCAATTGACGATAATAGGTAAGTATCTGTCAGTATGAATGTTATATGCTTTTAATCACCTATAATAAATATGTTTAATGTAAGCGCTAACTACTAAATATGAAAGTACATTTTTGTCTTTTGTGGGACTCGAAGTTATATTCTAGACATTAAGAGCCACATTATATCATTATGAATTTTGTACATTACGCAATATCCTAGTTTCATTTGTGATGAAATCACTATAACAAACCAAGTGAGGTTTCATACAAAACCAGTGTGTTATTTCTACTCATAATTTCTAAAATAGAATTCACATAACTGAATCTAAATACGTGTTTCCATTGAGTATTTTAATATCTTGAAAAGCAAATAATATGCTCAATTATTTCACATTTTCTATTTCATGTTTCATTTTTAAACCATACCCAAACTGACATCATTATAAGTCTTATCATTACGCTAATTAATGCTATAACATTAAAAGTCAACTACAGATTATTTGCTTTGAGGTTAGTTTCTGGGAATAATAATGATGTAATCCTTTTCTGTCATTACATATGTGATTTTTTGTAATATACTAAAATCTCTTGCAAATTTTATATTGCAAAAGTTTACTTCTTTTGTTGCTGATAGAAAAAATAGTATTCTAGTATACTAGAAAAAATAATTTTCATCATTTTTGCAGAATTTCTTCAAATTTTAATATCTATTTTTAATTATGAATCATTTCTACAAGAAATGCAAGTCATTTTAAAATAAGAATAAATATAAATCCGTCAGTGACCTTGGCTTATCCAATGTTCATAAAACGCGCACGCATTTTTCTTAACTTCTTATAAAAAGTTATTAGATAAAAAGTTATTAGAGAACAGTAGTTTAAAACGTAAAAAAGTTTCACCATAAAATTAATAAAAAAACGAATTTAACTATTTATTAAATACGTTTACATCTCTACGCAATTTTGCAATTGATAACAATATTGGTGAAACTAGAATAAGTGGAAAACTATTTATATCTTTATAGAAGCACACTTTTACGCATCTTTTGCGGGGAAAAGAGCATAGGAATCCATAGAAAAAAACTCACTTGCCCCCACACCCGCTAATTGCTGTTTTGAAATCATGATAGATAAACAGTTGCGCATCGGTTCAAGTCTGTTTTCGAGTTGATTATAGTAATAAAAACACGTGCGCGCGCACACACACACGCACACACACACACACACACGACAGAAATGTTTGAACATTGCCAATGTCGCTTCAAAATTTCGGATGAATGCAAAGAAAGATTTTTTAAGTTGTGAACAATTTACAAATAAATAAATACATAAGTAAGTAAAATGAAACTTCAGCAAATAACCCAAACTATACTAACGTATATAATAATTGATATTATTTTTGTATATAATATTTACTTAAATATATTTCTTCCAGCTAAAAATTTAAAAATAACTTTCCTTCATTTAGAGTTATGATTCAGTAACTGAGTAATATAGGTTTTGATTCTAATATCCAAATGTGGACACCCACTCAATAACAATATACAATTTTCATAATTCTGGCATATTAAATAAATGAATAATCAATTAGCAAGCTCTGTAAATAGCATATTTACTAAGTATTAATATTATTAAATTATTAAATTGTTTCTGTAAAACAAAAATATCAGAAAGATATTATTCAAAGATTTACTATTAAAAGTTATATATAACTTTTAAGAATAAATATATATATATATATATATATATATATAAACACCTATTTTCGACAAAATACAATTAGTTTTGCAGTTGCAGATACCAATGAATTCCCCTTCCTCTGAATTGCAAGTGTAATTAAGAAGACATATTTTCTATCCAAGGTAATCAAAATTATTCTCGACTCGCTTGTAACAATATTAAAAAAATATTTTGTGAGAAGTGAATCCAATTTATCAAATAAAGAACACTAATCATATGGATGATTAAAATGAAAACCCTTAAATACAGGACGTTGACATTATCAATGGCTTATCTTCTATACGAAATAGTACAAATATCCAAATAGTAGCTTGAACTGGTTACTTAACTAAAATCAAAACAAATCTTTCATAAATGTCTTTCTTTCGCATAAGACACAAAAATAAACAAATATACTGAATTCATATCATATTTAAATTATTTATTGACGTATTTGATTGAACAGAACATTTTATAAATTTTTTGTGTCTCATAAACAGCAACTGACTGAAATTGAAGCTTCAACTGCAAAATGCTGTTATACTCACTAAACATCAATCTTTCGTTTCATTATGACCCATTATTCTTTTCCCAATAATTTTTACTTCAGAACATTCTTTGAATTAAATTTATTACGATTAAACCTCATTGTTATACAAAAGTTTATTTTCTTTTTAAATTTAAGTTTTAATTTTCTAAGCATTATACTCCAATATTTCTTCGCAAAAAAGTTTGCTCATTCAATCTACACTCTCATATTTTCTCAGAACAGCGTTATATTGCATCATATTTTAATTCTTTACAAACTATTAAATGTCTTAAAGATGGATTGATTAAAGTTAGCTTTCTTTTATATCTGAAGGAAATATGAAAAAAAGTAGCTTTAAGTATATAATGCATTCGTATTGGTTCGCTGTTTATACTAATGAACAAGAAAATATAATATATATATATAAAGTTCAAATTAGCTTGTTTATTTTTGTTGCTTCTTTCACACGAGGTACGATCTCAGGGAGGGATTTTAAGAGTAAAATATCGTAACAAAGAAAATTGGTTCACTTATTAGACTTTTACCTTTTTTTGCAAACAAGAAATTTTAACATTAGTATATTCAGATTATACCAAAACGTATTAATCTACAAAAAAAGTTTATTAATATTATTATATAAATTAAAGTTCAGATCAAAATTGAAAATCTAGTTTGTAATCTGAATACAATTGTGACTAAAATATTTTCTTGTTTTCTCGGAATTCATACTAAATTTTATTTATCTAATTATTTTTATTTTGATACATTTCTTTTAAGATACTTTGATTTACAACAAAAACTCAGTTACATCTAGTGGCGGCTATATATATATATATATATATATATATATATAGAGAGAGAGAGAGAGAGAGATTAAATTCGAAAATTATAACAAATATGTTATAAAATCACTACAAAAATAGCCATTTTGTTTCAACATCATCACTTGATAAGACACCAGAAGTGTTGAAACAAAATGTCTATTTTTTGTAGTGATTTTATAACATATTTATGTTATAATTTTAGAATAAATAATTATATATATATATATATAATTGTGTGCGTTTGTGTGTGTACATATATGTATGTAAGTATGTATGTATAGAGAGAGTAAGAAAGAATGGGAGAAAGCATTATCATCTATATTTCCTCGAAATAGCAAGCATTGTTCACGTGAAGGTTTGGCAACATGAACAGGATCCTTATTTGATACGTTAGCTTTTTTAAATCAGTATATCTTTAACTCACCACATATCTTTGTTCTATTTAATTTTTAAAAATTCTCTACTGAGACTTCTTTCTCTGTGCAGTATTTACATCTATTTCACCGAGTAACAATACCGATTAAATACATTTTTATAATAAACTTTTTTTAACTAAGAAAATTAATTTGTTTTTGCAATTAATTTAATTACTTTTCAAGTTTGGATAAAATTTTAAAAAGGATGGATTATTTTAAAATACAAATTAGCTTTTTGTGACTTACAAGACGAATTGATATATTTGAAGCTTAATGTCAACCATAGAATTATCAATTTTACCTTTTTTTAACTTGACATGTTATTTGATATTCTTTAAATCACTCTTTTCTAGTTATTTACAAATTGCTGTAAGTTGCGAAGCTTTTTAAAAATGTTTTAAAGCATAATTTAAAATAACCAATTTGACTTGTACGTTAAATCTAATTGTTTGTTATTATTTTCGAGACAATCGATTAAAATAGTATAAAATATCCGCAAAATAAGAGCTTTCCTTTCTTCTATAGATTATTAAAGGGATATTAAATAATAACAAGGGTAAATCGAAAAACATAGTATGATGTAGGCCTGATAAAATATATATATATATGCGTGTATGTATGTATGTATATATATATATATACACTTTACTACATGAATAAATCAGTTAAGTGTAAAAAAAATCAAACAAATATTTTTTTAACAAAATATTTTTTCTTGTCAATGCACGTAATTCAGTGATGAGTATTAATCACATAGATCTAATATTATAAATTTAAAATCTTAGATAACGTAGCAATTACGTCAGAGGTTAAAGATTTATTGATTTACCCCACACACAACAAGCGTACGTACCCGCGTTGACTTAAACATACATACATACACACACACACACACACACACACACACACACACATATATATATATATATATATATATATATATATATATATATATATATATATATATATATATATTATTTACATGTTGCCAACTTTAAGTATGAATATAGTGTCAGTTTGAAATTTAAAAATTAGCATTTTCCTTTTTTAACAATTCACGGACGTATGCCATAATTCATTATTGTAGTTAAAAAGGAACAGAGAATAATAATGAGAGAACTTTTCAGCAATAATCAGTTTTCTCAATTATTTTATTATACAAGTCTGATTTTAAAACGTCATTATCTATAGTATTTTAAGTTTCGTGCCGTTTTTAATCATTCTATAGTCTGACCCTGCTCACCTCAGTGACATCTTGCTTATTCCATTGCGTTCACGGTGTGCTGTCACCTGCCAAGTTGAGTCAATGTTTCTAACTTTTGAAAGGACAATTTAACATGGCGGACAATTAGCGTGTTAGAAGTTCTTCTCACTATCTAATGCAACAAAACTATCAAATGAGATATTCTATGACACAAACAGCTGTTAGCACTCAAATCTCCACACCAGTCCTCTCAGTAACACAACGTTTAAAATAAAACTTTTAAGCCAGCTTAAATAATATAATTTTATATTATTTCTCGACTCAGTTCCATAAAAATCAGAAACATTGTCGACTTGAAGCGACGAAATTTGAATGTCAGTGTTAATGTAGGTGGATTTATCATCTCGATTTTTCTCAGGAAGGTTGTCAATGACTCATTATTTCTTTTACTATGCCTTTTTATTTTGTCTATTTAAACGGCCCATTAAAGTATTACAAATATAAATTGAAGTAATTTCTATTTGAAAAGACACGCTAACTTACGTGTTCGTATTTTTTTTAATTTGATATTGTAACGGAAGTGAAAAAGTTAAATGTGGTTCTTGATTTCTGATTATATACGTTCATCGACAGATTTGAATAATTTTGCAAAAAACTTTTAGAATTCATCCATTGAGTACATGAATGAAAATCAAACAATTAAGCAAATTAGTATATAAGTCAAGGTCATTATATCTATTGATTTAATGAAAATGAAAAATTATCTTCTGTTGTTCATTGAAACATTTGCATTCAATTGTTAAATGCCGTAAGAAAATTTATTCGTGATATAAAATTCATATAAGGGAGTGTTTCCTGTGAGTTAGATTATTTACTACTCGGAATATATCACAGTATGAAAAAAATAAATACAGAATTAAATTGAACTGTCATTTTTATCATAAATAATATAATGTGAACCAGATAAACGTTAAATTAAAAACAAAAACTAACGAATTATTAAACAACCTCCTGTTTTTATGATTCAATGATGAATATTCCAAGTCTGCCATGAGTATTTTATACGTGTTTATATCTTATATAGATGAGCGCTAGCATGTGTGCGTCCAATTAGGAAAATAAAGAGTTCAGTCGAATAAATGCTGCATGAATAATTATGAGTAGTAACTCAAAGAATTATAAACTTTTTCCAGTCATATAAATTTAAGTTTAAATGCTTAAGATTGAGCAATTTCATATTTTGTTGATACTATTCGAAAAGAATTGACAGTTTTATCCGTTAACATTTGCGTATGATCTCCAATTAATGTGACAATGCTAAGCAATCCAAATACAAAGTCATCCATGTATTTTTTTAAATTAATTTGATATATGAAGAAGGATTTCTGCTTCTAAAAATATAATTATTACAATGATAATCTTCAGGTAAAACTATTGTTTGAGATTATATTTGGACTTGTTCAATTTTGTCTGCATTTGATTTGAAGTATCAGCTTGGAATTTATTGACAGATACAAAATGGGTGGATAAAATTTCCTCAAGGAATAGCCCCAGGCAAGTATTAACACTGTGGTTTGTGCTATGAAGGTGTAGAGAAAATTTATTCTTTAAGATTTTAAGCTAAGAAAAATCAACTCAGAAATCTATGTGGTCTTACAAGTGTCTCAAGTAATTATACGCCTACATCTTTCAGGCAAACTAGAGGTCGTGAAGCTGCTGACAGAGCCGACTAAAAGATTGTTAGCCGCTGGTAATGTACTTACAGGTGAGATGCCGTTTTCACCATATGTTGATCGAATAGCGATAGCAGTGCAAATTCTAATCATGCGTCATCAGTATTCGTGAAAATATAAAAAAAAGGTTGCTATCCATTTTTTCTTTTTTTTTTTTTCAGTTTTCATCTTCAGTTTATTTATTGATAAGTAGAGTACACGGTAACGTGTGAAGCAGTCAGTCAAGATCGAACTCACTAATGCCGTAATAGTCTACTGATCAGAACTTGCTAATACCTACTCGACGGCGAAACAACCACTTTCTATCACTTATACAATGAACTATTCTACAGCAATAAAATGTTAGTATATGTAATAAGAAGTTGATAGTAACATGTATTTGAAAGACGGACAAAGAAGCGCCAATAAATTGAAAACGTTAAAGTTTCTGTTAATGAATCAGTTATTGCTTTATTTGGTTTTGAATTTTCATCACCGGGTGAAGCAATCTATTCAGAGACAGTTTAGTTTCATTTGCCAAGTAAAGTTCATATTTATTTTCTCGTCTCAAAGAAAGAAAGTATGAAAGAAACTAAATTGTTCTTAAAATGATGAAGATCTAGCAATTTTTAATGTTTCAGGGTGTAGATGTAGATTATTCACAGATTTTCTTTATTATCTGTAAATTGTCATAAATTCTTGGGAAAGATAGTGGATTGGCTTCCCGTTACCTTCTCCACGTCTTGGAATTCATAAATTTCCTACTTTTAGATTGGTTGCCACCCAATGATAGAGAGCTCAGTCTATCTTGCTATTTAATCCATAGCTGTTGGAGCTGGGAGAAAAGTCATTGTGGTATTAGTACGAAAGTGAACACCACAGACTAGCTCTGGGTTATTTGGATCTCGACTATTTGATTGTACATTCAACGCCGATCGATATCCGTTATATTAAACCGCATATGAAAAATCAATGATACGCTCTCTTAATACCTTCATAAAATTCCTGATAAATACTAAGTGGAACTAACCTGACTTTTGCATGTCAGGGTGTATGTTTTTCTCATATTTCTATAATATTTTGATGTTTAATTTTAATTTTTTATTAGCGAAATCTACAGTGAATGTCTCCAGAGAAGAATTGTTGGAGATTTTATTTTCAGACTTTCCACTTATTTCCATCATCAAAATTTTCTGTTCTCTATGTAAGTAGATGTAAGGGATCTCTCTCTCCCCCCCTCTCTCTCTCTCTCTCTAAAAAAAATACTAAGTAAAACTGTGCGAACTCATACAAAATCAAATTTTATCAGAGAATATTTTATCTAATGCCAACAAATTTAAGTAGTCAGGTATTCAACCAGATACATAATTTTTCAAAGAATCTCAACGTATTATCGCTCAAAAGAGAAAAATAACATTCATATAACATTCTTTTACTGATCAATCTTGTAATTAGAAAATCTACTATTTTACAGTTTTCTTCGACTTTTCTGGTTCATTAATAATAATAACAACTAATATATTATATCAAATATAATAGTATAGAAACCTGATTATTAATTAAATTTCAGTAATTATAGTAAATAGTTAATTAAATCTATTAAATATTAATGGTTAATTTTTTATTAATTAGAACTTTTGAATTAAATAAAAATAAAAATTTTGTGCAATAAAATTGGTATACTTAAATAAAACTAAGATTTTCCTATAAAATACTTCAAGTGAAAATCAAAACCAAATATTCATTAAGGAAAAGATGTTGATTGAAATGAAAATTCTTTATCACTTGTTGAAACTAAAAATACATACGTGATATATTTAGAAATGATTCAGTATGAATTCAAAAATGTCACATTACATTTTTTAATAAAATCAAAAAAAGTCAAAAATTTGTTTCGCTTTCATTAATCGTCAATAAGTTATCAATGTATTTGAATCAAACTGGCTGTTAACCACAAAAGACATTAGTTATAGTTTTTGCTATTTATGTTTGTGCCAGTCTATATTTTTATTCGTTTATGTATGCTTTTTTTGTGCGTGCGTATGTGGGTGGAGATGGGAGTCTTGGGATAGCGGGTGACTCCAGTAAGAAACGTACTTGGAGACACATATTGGCAAATTATATCTAATTATAATCTGAAGTGTTAAAATTATTTTATGAACCCGGTGGTAACATTTCATTTAACTTTAGCATGTCCATTAATGCTATATATGTGTGTATTTATTTCAAATAATACTACACCGTTTAACTAATTATCATGTATACATTATGGTCGGCCAATAACAGACTGAAAATATTCAGGTAGTAAGGTGAGCTCGTCCATCAACAAAATTCTATTCTGTAGATTTTTTTGAAAGCTTTCATTCTTATTCCAAACAACATTTATTTATCAATAACTATTTTAATGATGGATATTTAAGTAAATGCTCTGTTTATAATAAACAGTATTAACAACATTTACCAGACTGAATGTCCAAGAAATTTCAGAGAAAATATTTGTCTTCCAACAGGAACCGAGTCTGTATCCAACATGGAACTGTCATATAACCTGACGTGCTATACTATTTAGCTACAGAAGAAGTGTAGGGTTAGCAAGGTCAAATCAAGGGAAATTTGAAGTTTCAAACAGTAATTTGGCTATATGACAGTTCCATGTAGGATACAAGTTCGCTTCTTGTCGGAGGACACATATTTTCTCTGAAATTTCTCGGACATTCAGGCCGGTAGATGTTGTTAATTAATACGTTTATTATAAGCAGAACATTTACTTAAATATTTGTATGTATAAAAATATCATATAAACAGAATATATATTAAAATAATTGTCGAACATAGTCCATTTCATAATATCATTTGTTTCTTCGAGAAATTTGTAGCTTAAAAACAGTAATTGCTAACCACACGCTTCCTCTATAGCTAAATAGTATAACACATCAGGTTATATGACGGTTCCGTGTAAAATACAGGTTCGATTCCTGTCGGAGGACACATATTTTCTGTGAAATTTCTCGGACATTCAGATCCATAAATAATGGATATTAAAATATCCAAGCATTGATATCTTTCCTTTATTTAACTTTAACTGGGAAAAATTTCAGCTGAGTTTGTTTTTCCTTGCATTTCGAACTATATTATATTGCCAATGGTTTTAAAAATAATTAACAACTGCCATTTTTCATTCAAATTTCTTAAAATCTATTATTATGAAACCATATTTTGAACAAATAATATACAGGGACAATTCCTTGAGGAGAATCAGTGTCATATCTTGCTGTATCCTAAAATGTATGACATGCTTCTTTCTTCGCAAATGAATCAAACTCAAAACAAAATCAGCTTTGGTTTTCATACCAAAAACTACAAGAGAATGTTTAAATAAAATAAAAAATATCTTATATTAAAAAAAAACCTCCAGTTCACTGCTTCTACAACATTGTATCAATGTCACAACAATATAATTTACATTAACTCAGCACGAATAATAGAAATAATTAATTACGCTAAAATGTTATTATTTTTTCACATAAAAAATCATTTACATATTTTTGCTTGTAAAATTATTTTTATTTTTTGGGAATGATCCCAAATAATGAACTCATAGTAAAATCGCCCACTTATTAACGACTAAAATGCATTGTATTCTTTATATTTTGTATTAGCATTTGATAAATGCCGGTAGATGGATATTAAAATATTAAATAGTGACGTTGAAAAAGAAATATCGGGTTCATTCATTTTTCTAAATACTATGAAATTTATTTTTTAATTTCCAATTTTCAAGAAATATTTGCACTGTGAATAAGATATATTGATATAATTTGTATAGAACAGGAGTTTATGGAGTCGACTTTCATACGAATTCGTAAAACAAAAAAGCAAATTAGTATTTTATTCTAGTTGCAGAAAATGCAGTATCAGTTTCGAAAATATTGAATAACAAATAAATAAGCCGATATTAAGAAAATTAATTTAAATTTTTAATTTAGACGAAAATATTTTTTGTGATTTTTTTCAGTCTTTTAACTTCGTATGTTTTTATATTTTGACTTTTTTATATTTTTGCCTTTAAAATGATAACATTCTTTTAAGAATGTTATTTTATCTTAGTTTTAACGGATGAAAAATGAATCACTTGTATATAAGACTAACTTTTGTATTCAATGTCGTTAATTTTTCTTCATTCCTCATTTCAACTTCTTTAGATAATTTGCGGAATATCAGCAACCCTAATAAATCAACTCCTTGTACACTGCATACACATTGTTTGAATTCATTATCACCAATATAAATATGTTTAATATTCATTTAATTAAAACGATCTGAACTCGTGGACATTTCACTGGAATTGACAAGTAAGGTATCTATTATCAAGTGCCTCTACTCATACTCGTCGGCTGTGCAAGAGGGGGTTACATCCACCGGAAAATTATTTTCCTTCCCCGCTCTGAGAAAATGATGTGAACTAATTTTAGTATGCAAATTCTTACTGGTGCCACGCCACAAAAACCACTCTGGTATGGTCTACCTCTGCTCTTCTTTTTCAACTTATATATTCTCATTCACTTCTTTATCTCTTCCAATCCTTATTGACATGTCTGTTTTTGACTAAATGTTATACAACCAAAAGGAATATCGAGTGCACATATATTTTCTACTATATTTTCTTTTCATCTAGCTTTCTTTTTTTAACTATTATATTTCTCCCTTCATATTTTCTTTTCTCCCACCGACTCTCCTCACTTTTCTCAGTTCCGTCACGCTTAATATAGGTTTCTCGGTCAGAAAATGTAAATGATTCCACTCAAAAGGGCACGACGATTGGACAGATGCAATACTCTGACTCCAAACAGAAAAGCGTACGGTTGAACTTATAAGCAGAAATATAGTATATATTATAAAATAAATGTATATTTAAATTCTTACGTATACATTTTTTTCATTTAGTTACTCATATTTGGAATCATCTGTCGTTAAAATCAATTCTTTTTTTACTCTCATTTTTTGTGAAAAAAAAAAACTTTCTGGAAAAGTTATATTTCTACATGGATAAATTTTATCCAAATTTGTGATAGCAGATTTTTAAAATCCTTTACTTTTTACAAAATGGATTCAATTGCTATCAATTGAGTTAAGTGATCGGATTTGTCTAAACGCGTGAAATAAATTACTATTAAAAATAACATCTATTGAAACATGGTAAGTAGCTGTGACTTTAAGGTTTGATTTTATTCTTTTAGTCAATCGTAAGAAGTGAACTTTATAAACTTTAGCTCCATCTTATGCAGGGACAGTGAAAGCCCAGTAAGTGTCGAATTGACAACGTTAGCGAGAATAGATTGATAATTTTCGTGCTATGGTATGTGACTGTAATAATTCAAATTTATACACTTTTATCATTTTGCACATTTTAATTTCAGTGTTAATGCATTTTTGTCGAAACAATTTAATGAGAGTAAGGAACACTGAGTATTTTCAGGCAATAGTTTTTAACAAACATTCGCGTAAACAAATTTGTGAATGCTTTGGCAAGAATCATTTTGTCATGCCATGGCAATAACATTCATTTTCTGAAATGAAGATTAATGAGGGAGTTTCTTTGTTCTATATCACAAAAATGTGTTCATTGTCGTATGTTTTGGTTGTATAACCAATATATTACTTTAGTACCTTAAGAGGGTTGTATAAGCTTTAACACGACTACCTGGAAAGTGTCACTCAATCCATTTTGAAGATATACTATACGATCGTAAGATTTCAGGACTTCAAACTTTTGCTAGAACTAGCTGAACCAAACTAATAACCAACACTGAAAGCGATGGCTTTTGCACCGCATTCATTCCGCTAAAAAGGTTGAGATAAGCATATTGGTTAAGAAAAATGTCATTGAGTTCCTAGAGCCATGGCAATATTTGATGAGGAGGGGCGCACTCTAGACTGACGCTTGGCGCCATCCGGGAGACTGACAGTACACTCTGTTTGGCAGGCAATGTGATTTTCCTTACAGCGATATCATTACTTGTCATAAGGGATTTACCAGAATCAATCATACATTTTAATTAGCAAGTTAACGTCTATTAGACAGACTGTCTGGAGGTCTGTGTTTTTTTGGGGGGGTTTTCACACGTGTTAATGTGTGCGTATTCATTCTTTAATTTTCTTTCATATCTATTTATATTGCTTAATAGTGTATATACACTTGTATGAAAAATAAAACTCTGAAGTTATCTTATGTGTCTACACGGACCACGTTTATACGTACAAATACATTTAAATACACTGAAAGTATTGTTAAAGAAGTTTCATGGCAAACATTTTTTCTGAATTTATATATTTTTTTACTAACATCTTATTGACTACAGTTTAGTTATTCGTATTAAATGTATATCAACCTAGCTTTCATTTAGTGCTTTATTATGTTGGTTTATCTTATCATTTTAATCTATCTTGTTACATTATTATTATTCCTGTGTATCTTGTTGCACGGGCTGATTGTTGCTGGCCTTGTTTTGACGGTCGAATGAAAGCGTTTACTGCTAATCCAGTTCAGAAGAAAGAGAAGGTAATGTGTCGGCCAGCAGCAAACGAGAGAAAGAAAAGAATATTCTTTCGCATGCCCAAAACGAAAAATAATACAACATCGTCGAACAAATTTGAATACAATTTAATAGCAGCAATAGCAACAATTAAGTGAAAGAGAAAAGGCGTTCGCAAAAGGGTTAAAGAGAGTTTGTAAGGAGTCTACAGAAAAGTTCGAGAAAATAAATGTCTGCATATGTGAGGATGTGTGAGTGTGAATGTAATATATATACCTGTGAAGATATGAGTGTGAGTGTATGCGTATATATTTATACTTGGGAAGTTTCTTTTTCTGCGGTCGATGTTCACTTGCGTCGATCTCTTTGAGATAGTGTGAGAGTCCGAATTAGAAGGCTTTCTTCGGTGTGGCGTAAGAGAATATAGCATGTGCGTTTCTGTGGGTATTCTTTTGTACGCTCCTGTGTGTACTTGCTGTGAGTCGTCTTTGTGGCTTTTTGCCGGTTGTTATATAGGGTAGAGATAGGCTCCAAATATAAGCCAAAATTTAATATTTTTGTTGGGTTCCCGCTAATTGAGAAAGTCACGTGGTGTACTTACAGTTACATCCATATAAGGGACATCAGTCTGCTTTTAGGCATCTATTTTTATACTTAATGAAATTGTCTTTGTAAAGAAAATTTGAAAATGTATTTTTATTTATTTATTCTTGTGCATTTTCGAAATCCTAACAACCTATTAAAATACATATATATAATATAAGCCTTACTCATGACTAAATCATTTTTGCGGATAATGCAAGGCAATATCAGTAATATAAAAATATCCATGTGGAATTTCTATTTTGTTTATATTGTGTTAGTAGCAATATTTTCTTTCATGTCAGTTTTCACAAACAAACACCAAGTGTGTACGCATGGCAGATTAAAATTAATTACCATGTCTATTTATTTAAATGGTCAAAATAGTATTTTTGGTTATGTTGATTAAGCTGAAAAATGAGCAGAGACAATGAATTGCTTAGAAGAGCAAGAAATTAAACACGTTTATTTAAGAATGGTACGCAGTATTTTTCGCAGGCATCGCTGCGTGTGTTTATGTGTCTCAGCTTAAATTAAGTAACAGATATTTTATATAGAGAATATGTGTTTATATGAATTTAAACTAAATAGCTTTATTAAACTAATGCTTTCTCCTTAGATATGACAAAACGAAAAAAAATCTATTTCCAGATAGAAAAGAAATGAAGAATTCATAAAAGTATTCCAAAACTGTATACATATGTTGGTATACACACACATACGCACACACACACACACACACATACACAAACACACACACGTGCGCACGCACACGAACTCACGCACAGACTTGCATGGGTGTTTGCGAGTGCGAGTGCCAGTGCCAGTGCGACTTTACTTACAAAGGGATATATATTTTTGTCTAATGAGAATGTTATTGATCGAGTGCTTTCAACCATACAGTCATTTTCAAGATCCGGATTGATATAGACGTATCATTTTTCCTTGTTCAAATGCTTTTCAAACGCGGTACGACCAAGTTACAGGTATGTAATTCGGTGTGGTGACGTCAAGGACATGTAACTGGAGATCGAGATTCTTCATTGGCGAAATTTATCATCAAATTAAAAAAATCCTTGTCTGTTGCTTTTAATAAAACGTGTTAATGAAAAACATCTGATTAAATTTTTGTGTGCGCGCCCCCGTATTACAAAAAAAAAAAGCATTATTTTAACAAAATAATGATTTTCGTCCTTTTCAAATAAGAATGAAACAGATTGTTTTATTAATCACGATGTTTAAGATTAAAATGTAAAAAAATTAAAACCATTAAATTAAATTAGCAAAATTGGGATATGATTAGATCACATAATTTTACGATTCTTCATTTGATTTTGCTCTTTTTTCAGAAAAATATCCTCAAAAACTTTTTCTTTCTTTTTTCGGTTTATCTTTTCAGTTATTATCACAAGTCAAAGATCAAAGCAGGTAATACGTGATATTCATGGCAAACATGGCATCATTTTACAAGTAATAACTGATGAAAGCTAAGGAAAATTATTCTTCACTCTTTGGATTTTTTTCGAATACGCTCTATCTGTCACTCGTTTGTTGCCCATATTCGACGGATGTATCAAAATCTGAGAAAAAGAAAGCTAACTTTCGCAAGTTAATTCCGTTTTATAATGAAAAAATAGGAGCAACATATTTTTCATAAAAAGTAAACTTGTTTTTTACATTTAAAATCTTCGAATTTCTGCGCATAGCACTTGTGTTTGTGTAATTACTACAAGTGATCAATCAGGTTGCTAATCAGTAAATAAGAAAATTTAAGAACCTATTTCTAAAGTGGAATTAATACTTCTGAACTAACTTAATACTTCTCTAACTTTAATTTTGAAGAGAAGTTAGTTCCGATTAATATTTGATGATTATGTAACATTTTGAATTATACAACATTATTTAAATTTTCACACAAGAAAAAGATTTGTTAAAGTTAAAATTTAAGTAAATTTTTAAATATTGAATTAATTCTTTGGAAATCACTAAAAAAATTGTTCGCATAACTATTTTTTCGTTATATCGTAAGTATAAGATATAATTTAACAAGTAAATATATCAAAAAAAAATTTGAAAGATATTCCGACGGTTTAAATGGCGATTTTGCATATGGTTAGGATTTTCATATTTTCAGAAATGAGCCTTAAAATATTTTAAAATATTTTGTTACATGGCTAATTAAATGAGGAATCTATAAAACTGAAGCATGAGTTATATATATATATATATATATATATATATATATATATATATATATATATATATATATATATATAGTAAACGGAAGTTAATACTATCAATGTTAAAATAACTACAGGAAGTGATAGTTATTTGAACGTTAATAGTTGTTTTAAAAATATGATATTATTAAACTATTGATCTTTATTGTGACATGCGATCACAATTGCAAACCTATCCGGTTTTGTATTGTATACACTCAAAATTTATATCAGAATTTTCTTCATAAAAATATCAAGTTAATGAAAATGTTTGTATAAAAAATGTGAGATTTTTTTTGTAAGTATCATCTGTAGTCATTTTCTCAGTGCTCGTATCTAGTCACAAAAAATGCAAAGAAAAATTACCCACGTATCTTAAAAAACGTAGATCGGTGAAAGATTTAAAACTGCGTAGTCTATCATAAAAGTAATTAGTTTAAAGAAGATTGAATGATAGATTTTAAAAAAATATCGATTTACTGCATTACTTCTAGTTATAATATTTTAAATCTATCCTGATTTCTAAACGTTAATACAAAAAATATTATTTTTCTTGTATATTTTTAAAATTTTAAAATAAATTACTTTGTTTATTTTACTGTCCAACATAAATTTTCTCAGAATTGAAGGTATCTTAGATTTTATAGTATAACTTCATAATAGCAGAAGTTACTTACCACATTTTTTTTTTTTTTTCTTTGTAAGGTTTGTAAGTTAAATGAAATGTAATTCCGAGTCTGTTGAAAAAGAAACTGAATATCAATAAAATATAGCATTTTTGGCTCTTTTTGTGGGATCGGTGTGAAGTGGGAAGTACTATACACTAACAATCGATACATACACTAATTTTCTTCGTGTTATTTGAGTGATTGTAAAGAAAAAATCTCAATCTTTCCATAGACATCCCTAACGTTAGAATGTTTGAAAGGTATGTAAATATTTTCAAACTATTCACAACAAAAGACTTAACATAAACCGACAATCAGATATTGTCAATATTAAGAATTATTATTCCGTTTAGTTATATTGTAGATTATAATGATGCTGACAATAAAAGATGCCTGTATGTTGATATTTATTTTTTATTAGTTACTGACTTCTAAATTTAAAATTATTGTCAAATACTGTCGACAGCAATAATGCAACCAATATACAAACATTTTTCTTCTCAGAACTGACTTGAAACATTTTCATTGTTACACAAAATAATTTTTCTCGAATTGTCTAATTTTGAAATAAGTTCCTCTAATTGTAAGCAAAATACGTGTAATTCCTAATATAATTACTTCAGTTTATAGATTTTTTTCTCTTCATTTTTTGTTTTTAACATAGACTATTATTTAATCTTTCTCTTTCGTTTATGCCTATTTTTCTATATCATTTTATCTTTTCTTCTTAGAGTGTTTGAATTTTTGGATTACGTTGATTTTTTATAAGTAATCGAATTTGATTTTCATGTTATTATACACCATGAGTTCATTATATAGACGCCATCCACAAGAGCTTTGTATCTGGAGTCAGCTTCAAAACTGACTGTGTTGTTGATTTCAAAAATTCATTTCTAGTGATTAATCCACATCACTAAAACGAAGAGTGTAATCATAAGTCATCACTTATCAATGAAGAATTGAGGACACCAGTTGAAGATCATGCAGAAATGAAGCCCCAAGCGTTGGAAGCAATGTCGGAAGATATCTAGCACAAATCGGCAATATGAAGAAATTGTATAATTTGAATGCTGATCAGCAACCTGCCTAGTTTAAAACTTGCTGCTATTTGTTTTGTTTTTTTTCGTTTAACATGACTCTTTTCTTGAGTGCATGCCTAATGATTATGAAAATTGATTTTTGCATGATCATTGAAAATGTATTTTTGGGAGGTGGGAGGTCAACAAAACTGTTCTCCACTCAAAGTTCCAAAAACATTCATTCCAAAAGGATCTTTTTGGTCATTTAGTTTTTCTGCAATGTAATCAATTACAACCTCTTTCAGTCAGGCCATCCTGTTATCGTGATTTCAAACTAATGCATCAAAAGTTACAAACATTTTGGCCAGCAGTAGTGAATAGAAAAGTTTCTATCCAGCTATCCAGCTACATAAGGAAGACCTTATACTTAAAAAACATTAAAAAAAACACTACCACTGATACAGTTAGATATCAAAATCTTTCCCCACCCTGCATTTATATACTAACAGGTTTGCAACAATCTGAACCAAATAGAAAATGTCTTTCGTTACTTTATGGACTCGCTATGAACCTATTTTCTTTTTAAGCGTGACAAAATAAAATTTCCTACAGGGTTAGTGGCAACATTGTGTCGATTTTAATCGCTCTTATTTTAATGAAGAAAGTTGTGTTTGTGTTTCTGTGGTTCAAAACTGACATTTATTTTTTTGTTGCAATCTAATAGCTTTACATACAAAATAGTATCCGGATGTAGATAAAAGGAAATACAGTTTAAGTTCCATTTTATAATATTACGTTTTTTTTTTCTCTTTTTTGCGGCGATTTTTTTTCAAAGCAGCTAATTATATAGTCTGCTTTACAGTGGACCTAAATATCTGATAAAAAAACATTTACAGTTCAAATCAAAACATGATATCTTTAGTTGATAATCAAATAATTTTAATCTTTTTTTTTTTATGATTATTCAAATTATTAAAACGCTAAAAAATCTGGACCTTGCGACGGACCCGAAGAAGTTGTAATACATAAAGGTGACATTTGTACTATTAGATCGCTGGAAATGGTCCTGAAGAATTTTGCAAAGAAGTATAAAGCATTGGAAATTATAGCAAGAATCAAAACCATGCTGACGATAGCTTTATTAAAATTAGTTTAATAAACGAGGAAAGTGTAAGAGTACTAAGGAAACTTAGTGTTACTTGACCTTCAGGGAAAATCACTTTTGATGTAAAAAATATAATGGGTACATATAATAAAATATGAAAAACCAAATCTCTTAATAGAAGAATCTGTAGAAACTATAGGCATCATCAAAAACTAGGAAATAGTCAGACATGAATTTAAGTCCAACGCAAGAAACAGAAGTAGCCACTGTGGTAGAAAAGGAAAGAGAATAAGTACAAGAACTTAAAAACTATGATGCAAAAAGGAAAATAACTATTACCCTCTCTCAAAAAGAGGGGGGGAAATGTTTGGTGAAAAGTTAACAAATTAGTACAGTGTAACCCGGATATAAGAGAGTTGTCGGGACCGGAGAAGAAGTCTCTTATATCCGGGTTTGGTCTAATTTATATACATTAACACAGGCTCTAATTTGGGACCAGATAAAATCTCTCTTGTATCCGGGTTTCTCTTATATCCGGGTTACACTGTACAATGCAAAACGGACAAATATGGCTAAATGATCTAATTTATGCCACGAAAAGAATCATGATAGAACAATTTATAAACCCCGAAAAAATCACAGTCATGTTAAGAAACAAAACTAAATTTCAATTCTATGATTAATAATCGATCAAGATGAACATCCTACATTACACGCTGAGTAAGGTAGAAAGCAAAAGAGATGAAATTTGGTAAAGAGAAAGAAAGAAAGCAACTAAAAATATATGTAGACAGAGGATTAAAAACTGGACATTTCAATATGACATCAGACTAAATGCATCTATCTAAACACTCTCTGGTAATTAGCAGAAAGCATCAAGAATGGTTATGTAATTAAAAAGCTTACTATTCGCAATATTGGTTTCAAACTGTTTGAACGATGGAGAAGGGAAAACAAATCTCAGCCAAAATGAAAATGAACTATGGCAATTATTTAGAGTTTGATGACGTGCTTACCTCTAAAATGGAAAATTGTTGATTGATTGATCTTGTTACGGCTTATCAACCCTTTGAAAATATTTTAGATTTTAAGAATAAATTATTTTGCGTGTGAATGTAACAAACCCAGCTAAAATTCGATCTCGTCCCTGCAGTTTCTTATCTAAAATGGAAAATTATGACTGGACCAATAGAGGAGGAAATCTATCTCTTTAAAGATCCAAAGGACAACTACCAAATGAATAAGAGCAATGCAGTTAGAAGAGAAACCAAAGTGCCAAATATCCTGCCATACATCAAATCAAACAAATTTTGCAGTGAGGTGGGTTAACAATGAAAAAAATATATGCCATAATCACCCAAAGCTCACTATTTGAATGCTTTCAAATTTTCGTGATTGCCGAAACCTCTTTAAAAATTTATAGATTACCCTATGAAAACCTAGAAAGTGAATTTGTCCGCCGAAAAATAATCATTACCTAAGTAATGAAAGAAAGATCTTTTAGAATCCCCACTGCTAGTTGTCGTATTTCTTTTATACCGCGAAATATAACCCTAAGAAATTGTAATTGATTAATGGAAATTGATGGAAAATGTGTAAAATGACCAGGGAATTTTGAGACACGAGGTGATCTCCCCATCCAAGCACGATTGTTCTAAAAAAAAAAAAGACAAGAAAAAAGTTTTCTAGACAATTAAAAGTAGCTGCACTACAGAGTGAAGCTGAAAGATAATAACAAAGAGACCGACCAGAACATTGCCCATGATTTGAAAAATTTATGGAACATTATAAGGGTTAGAATTTTATTAAGTGATATAAACAGAAACATGAAATAAAATAACTTCAGCCGTAATTGAACATTTGAGAACGTGTTAAAAGTCGGCAGTGCTACGCTCTGTGAGAGCTCAGAGGAAAGTGGGAGAAATTTGAAGAAACTTGGTGTCATTCAGCAGATAAATATAAAACTTGAGCGTGCAAATATACGACAACGTGAAAAATAACTGTATTAATTTCTTTGAGGTTAATGACATAAAATAAATGATGTAGCAGTGTGTATTAATTCAACATGCAAATTTAAAACTCAACGTAAAGAGTAAAACAAAAAAGAAAGAAAATACAATAGTATTTCAACAAGGAAAAATAAATGTACATCGAATAACAGCAATCAAATTTGAAATTCTGATCAAATGAGCAAAAGAACCAATCTATTCATTTTATAATTTTGAAATGGATCATTATAATTTATATAGTTATTTGGTCTACTGTTAACGATGTTTTTGCTGCTTTTTTAAGATTAACGTGTTCGGGGAAGCACCCAAAATGGTATATGTAAAAGATTTCTGTGAAACTTCCTTCTTACATCTGAAACGCAGAAGAAATAAGAGTGATTAAAGATCTGAACTGATGGTATTAAAGAATTAAACTAAAAGCTCTTCTGAACATTTGATACTTACGTAAACTGTTCCAGAGATGCCATAACCGAAGGATTAAGCAGCATCTCCTATGACACACCTTGTCAAAAGAGTTTTGAGATGGCGTAAGCCTGTCGTTATTCTATCGCTGAATAGCAAGAGTCGTGACTATGTTGCAACTATGTGTCTGTGAAAAGTGGTTATAGAATGGAAACCGAGTCATCCTCCGCGAAACCGATTTTGAACTCTTATTAAAGCTGGAAAGTAAAGGTTGATCAGATCCAGTCCAAATATGACAGCAAGACTCAGTTTTTGGCCTCATCCTAACTCCTGTAAATATACAACATAACAGAATGCGTCAGATAATTCCTGACGCGATAGAAAGATCCGAACATTTTCCCAGCTTGTTTTGCAATAGTTAATCACTTGAAGTCTGGATTTAACTGGAGACCCAATAGACGTTCGAAACAAGGAGCCTCACGGAAAAGGGAACTAAAGAGGATCGTCTGAGAGAATTGAAAGGATTTGTACTGAAAAGTTATCAGCCTCTTTCACTTCCACAAATCAGAATTGTTGGTAATAGAAATACTGATTTAGGGAAGTTATTCAAACTGAGAACTTTTCAGCATCCTCTCGCGGGCATTTCAATATCAGAGTGGTCTTCGAAAGCACTACTTCTAATAACTTTACTAAATCTGGTCCTTCATGAAAGAAGTAAATGACCAAAATTTGCATATATAAAATAAATTGCAAATATAAGAAAGTGCATAAGAATAAAACCGACCGAACCATGAACGTCAGACAAGACAAAAGAAAGCCTTATCCAAATGTGAAGCAGAAAATTCTATCATTCTATTTCATATAGAAATAAAGAAGGGATCACACTGCTCCCTGTGTGATTCAGTCGAATTTAGAGATAAAAATGACTGCTGGAGGATAAGCAAATTGAAATTGAAAAAAATCTACATAATTAGTTTTGATAATGCATGTCGGGACAGATTTCAATTCGTTGTGGATTTCTTTACCTAACAAAGGAAAGATTGGAGAACAACCATGCGTGTAAATTAAAACATTGCCTCTACCACACGCCGCGGTGACGTATGACATAATAGGGTAGTCTGAGGAGTATACTTAACACAATGTTATTCTGTTTCATCATTTTACTTTTTAGAATTTTGATCCCAATGCCACCGCCAATTAAGCTTGTCTTTGTACGAAACAGGCACCAATAGATAGGTCTAGTGGCCAACGATCTGTACTTGAGGAAATAGAGCTATTTTTGTTTGACATGCAACCTTGATTTGTAATGACATATCTTCTCAGTATACAGACTCTCTTACACTAAAAATGCCCATGTGTACATTTTGGCATGATGGCAGAGGGCAGTTTTTTGTTTTATAATGCTGGATAATAGATGAGACACACAATCTTTATCATATAGTTTTTTTCTGCATAAGGCCGTAGAATGGATTAGCTGAATTGTTGCAGTAGCCATAAACACCACAAAATTATGAGATAAGGATTCCGACCAACTCATAGGATAATTAATATGGATATCTAAACATTTTGCTGTTGAGACAAATTAAACTCAACACATTGTTTTTCAAATTGGAAGTTGTGTTCGATAAAAATAATCAAGTTGACAGCAAGTTTAATCTCACATTTTACTTAGCATCCGAAACGAAAGTAATTTGTGGACGTTCTAGGTAGTTTAAATCCAACAGTTGATCATTCGATAATAGTTTCATTTATTTCAAATACTGTTTAATAGTTGTATTTAAAAATATTCCCATGAATGCATTTTATAATCAGGATGAAAAAGCACACCATGTTAGATTTATTCTAAATGATCATGGTTAAAAGTGTAAAGCGGTTCTTGTTCATTGGTGGATTATACTTTTAAAATCTCACTATCTTCTATCATTGCGCATTTCCAATATTTTAACATTATATTTCTATTGAAATGAATCATTATCTGTTATTTTTTATTCGTTGAGTTTTCACACAAGTTACTAACTAGAGATCAAGTGACAGTAAGAATACTGTTGTCTGATTTCAATTCTTCCTCAGTACTGTTATTCTTTTTTCTCTGCAAGAGTCCTCTGCGCTAAAATGCTCATGTGATTTCGTATGCAAATCCATTTTCATGTTTTGATATTTGGACTAAATGCACATCTTGTGTGCTATACTAACAACGTTTAACCCTTCGTCGGGTGTCTTAGTATTATGTACGAAGCAGGATACCAAGTGCAAAAAACAAACATCTGAATGTTGGAGGGCCGAAACATTGTGCGCGTAACAACCAAGAAGAGCATGCTATTACAAATAGGAAAAATGATAATCCTAATTCATCATCTACAAAATTCAAACAAATATCCACTGAAATTGCTTTATTCCCCATTTTTAGCTCATTGTTTTGTGAGTTTTCTGATTCAATATTTGTCCCTTTTGCTAATTTGTTGCAGATTCTGGCAGCTATAATTATTTTTTTATTGCTATGCTTCCCTTTTTATAGCAGAGTCAACACAATATTTAATGCTTTTTTTCTCTTTTCATCAGCGTGCCTGGGGAGCAATTTTTTATCATCAACTTAAATATTTTTCTTGCTTAATTGTGAAGCTCTTCGTGGCTGAGTAGTTAAAGCAGATTAGATTAAACGGCGGTTTCTCCCGCAAAAGGTGACGCAGGTTCGAATCCTGCGGAACGGCGCATTTTTTTTAGTAAATTTTCTCGAAGATACAGGCCGGTAGACGAAATAAAATAATGTTTAAAATAAACGAAACATCTGCTAAAATACGAAAAATACGAAAATTAGCTTACAATAATTTAAATAGTTGAAAGTAATTTCTATGAATTAACTGATTTTTAATTCGACATACATAAAAGTATGTCGGATTCATAGAAATTATTTTGTCTACGTTTCGGATACGAAACTGTTCAGTTATGACTTTCGAGAAAATCTGAACGGATAAATTGTGCTTTAAAAGCAAATAGAACCTTGCGTAATAGTGAAGCTCTTTATAGCCTAGCAGTCAAGGTATGTCGGATTAAACTGCTCAGGATCCTAAGAAAGTACAAGGCAAAAAAATAGAATCAAAAGAGAAATTATAAAAATTCAAAAACATAGGATTCGAAATTAAAATAAACCAAAAAGATGTAAATTTAAACCGTCACACACAAAATTACTCTAATATAAGATAGCATTTGTGGATGTTATAACAATAATGATCCAGAACATGAATCCAAATATGGTATTGCGTGTGAAAATTATTCCAATGAACTTAGTGCCAAACTCTAAAATGCTGCTAGGTCTATCTTGTAAATATCAGCCATTATTATTGCAATTAGTGTATTTAGATTAAATAAATGCTGAAAATAAAAACTAGCGAAAATAAATAGATTACGATACACAATTCAAATATGTCTGCAGCTGAAATCAGGATGAGCAAACTATTTTTTAATGTTGCACTTTTGGGGAAAAAAGATCGATATCAGAACAAGATGTCGTTGAGTCTTTCCCAGATATATTAATAACAACACTAGAAAAATATTTGTATTCGATTGATCAAATTTTCTTGATTTTTGACCAGTTCATTTATTTTCGGTGGTGTAGATGTGAATTATTTTTGTACTCTATATATTTTAGGAGTACTGTCTCTACGAAGTTAAGCTATTTTCTTCTTTGTTGTTTAAAACTTTTTCTTCTAACTTCTACGACATTTATGTTGCATCTGGTCTTTAGAAGAAACTTATATATATATATATATATATATATATATATATATATATATGTGTGTGTGTGTGTGTTTGTTCTATTTTTTTACTAAATGTATTCATTCCGCTTTTCGTAGAGTGGAAGGATTTGAAATTTCTATTTTCAGTATTCTTTAAATTTTATAAATATTTATGCAAGGACATTAACCGAAAAAATTGAAATGTTTAAACAAGTGAACATGCCGACGGAACCAGACACAATATTGATATTTATTAACATTAGCTTAATAAATTACAAGGTCACGAATTTGAAGCACCCAATGAGAACCAAACTCATTAAAATAGTAATAATTTCTGAGCTTAGTTTATTATCCACTACTCCATGATAAGACACTAATCAAATATTTTATGACAGTTCACGAAGGTGAAATTATCAGGATATTCTTATATGTATATGATAAATATACCATGGAAATTTCAGCTAATAAAGATTTATTTAGTGATAGTACATTCTACTATGTACTTCGAGCTATGTTCATTATATTATAAATATATTAATAGTATAGTTCTAGAAATATTTTTTAATTTCAAATATATAAAGATTACCATGAATCAAAAGAATAATATGTTCCCAAAAGTGAAGCAAGTTATTGTAAAGTTATTAAATGATTGGATAACAACGCAGGAAAATGGGAAAAAGCTGAACAGAAATTAGAGAACAATCAGTATAGAAATAGGAAACATAGACGAGATAGGAAAAACTTTTTAAAAAATAGCGTTAATTACGACAAAAAATGATATTTGAGAAAAGTTTAAAAAGTTAAAAGCAAGGAAAGTGGATAAAACAGCAAGAAAATAACTGAAGAATATTGTGTTACGAATTTAAACAGAGAAAATAAAATAGAGAATACTAAAAATGTAACCAACAAAATTATCAAGCTAAGTAAATATCACAAAGAGAAATGTACAAGTTGGGTGAAGAATTACATCGAAGTTGATTTCTCATCAGTAATTTTTAGTGGTGAATGTAGAGCTACATTGAGAGCTAGGCTAAAGGTTTACTTATGGAAACTAACACAACTTTTTAAATCATTTCATCCTCAAACAAGGCTATAATGCCACCAATACGCAAGGGGTTACTAAGATTGAAAGAAAATTAAAAAAAAAAACGGGGAAAAAGGACAATGAAAGAACAGAATTCAAAAATCTTTGAATGTCATAGTTGACAGGGAGGCAAGATGCCGGAATAGCTGAGAAGCGCGACAGAATAATCTATTAGAATAGAACTTACGGTTATATCTAGCTATTACAATAGTAAAATGATCAGACGACGTTGCCAATCTAGCAGTACGCTTCAATTCATGAGGTAGAAGTACCAAAAAGGAATGGCCAATTGCCATGAAAATATTTATAGAATAAATACAGAAAAACTACGTTGCAACAATGAGAAGGTGCCAGGTCCGAACCGACAATATTACAGACACTTCTTTGGATTTTGTCAAGAATCTCGTGATACATAGGTGGATCACCAGACTAGATGTGGTAGCAATATCCAATGCACGGATGAATGGCAGATTTATAAACGTGCAATATGGACGCTGGCGAGAAAAAAATGTCTGGCTCGACCCAGTGAACCATGTTTCCTAGCAGCAAATCTAGCAATTGATTCAATATAATCGTTCCCCTTCATATCAGCGGAAAATATGAGACTAGGAAGGCGTAATGAGCTGATCCCAGTTTTGTTTTAGAGGCGTTAAAACCTACAAACCACTTCTTGCCCCAGTTAGCATTTTCGAGATCAGCTGCCAGTTTTACTTTATTGAACCTATCGGACTTATTAAAACTATTGTTGTGTTATCAGCATAGATACTGTGTTGGGATATGATGGCATATGATTAGCTTTACGAATTATATAATTAAATTAATTACAGAAAAATTCCCCAAAACCAGATTTCACCGATCAAGAGTAAAGGAAATTCTATATTGTGTTCTCTCGCTCTCACTCTCTCTCTCTCTCTCTCTCTCTCTCTCTCTCTATATATATATATATATATATATATATATATATATATATATATATATATATTCAAGCATTTGGAAGATGGCTGGTGCAAATAAAAAACATTCTCTCACTAAAAAAATCTGGCAACTTTTATTTGTGACCAAGTGAAAACAAGTCTATTCATATAGACTGCACTCCTTTGAAGTTATTGCCGACTGCAATTCCTTCAAATCTCTATTCCAGTCTCTTCGTGAAGATCTTTGATACAGCTCATAGAACATCAAACTATTAGGACCAGGGTTTTCAGCTTCATATACATTATTTCTGGGCTATGAGCTTAATATTCAGCTGTTTTCTCGGTGTTTTTTGCTGTATATTGACTTTGGTTTTGGTTTCTTTAGTTACACCTACTTCAGAATTTTTTCCTTTAACTTTATCATCATAAGTATTAGTGTTTTATTGAAAAATGCAACCTTTTAGAAATTCAAGGTATCCACCATCGTTAAATGTAGATTGTCTTCTATAAATAACAATTTTCTAAATTGGATTTGATATTTGAAACATCAATATTTTTCTCATAATTAATTTTAAACGTTTTACTCTTGACATTGTTTTATTTAGTAGACACCAGAACAGACCAAACATGCCATGATTACTGACTAAGTATTAAAATAGGATCCTCTCATTACTTTTCTCAGTTTCAGTATATTTTCATGTGTTGCGTGTTTAGGCCATGTTTCTTTATCTAGATAAAAGACTGCGTGTTTATCAACCAATTATGGCACATTCCAAACAGGAATTTCTTAGCATGAATCATCTATAATAAGAGATCGCATTTCTCTTCATAAAATTGATTGTACAAAATAATAGCTGGATAATCTGTTAAAGTAATTGTATTCAACTATTGTAGCACGTGGTTATGCTTTAATCTAAACTGAAAGAGAATAAAAATTTTGCTAGAAATATCCAGGCATAAAGACGAAAAAGTATTTTCTCATATTTCACAATTTGATTGGAATGCTAGATTTTTAGATTTATGACATTCATTTAGAAACGAATTAAATTGCCATTTTCCACTTCTTTATAGAATAGTTTTGTGCATCATTGACTGAATATAGGCAATGAAGATGTTTGTCTACATATATACATGCACGCATAGATATTTATATATGGTGGAAGCGAAACAAGACAAACATTAGTGAAATTCCAAAGTAGAAAATACTAAATAAATATTAGACACGTGTTGACGAAAGAAACAGATTTAAAAAGTTAAATGCATTACTGGGCAACTTAATATTAATAAAATATAATATCAGTTAAGAATAATAAATAAAGAATGATTTTTAAATGCTTTATAAAAAGGTATTTTTCATTGTTAAAACGAAAGAGATATATTTTCCTCTGAATTTCTAGGTCAAAACAAATTACAAAGATTTTGCAATAATTTAAATTATATATATGAATATGCCAAAAATCATGGCATCGTCAAGTATTTTAAATAGTTTAAAATATTTGACGCATTATATCAAAAACTGATTTGTTCTATCAAGAAAGTTTAGTTTATTTTAAATTTCAAAATAATTGATAGAATGTATATGTTATGTTTGTATATCGTTTCGTTAAAAAGTCAATTATCGTTTTCATTATATTTTAAATCTTTTCATTTTACTCTGCAAACAAAAAGTCTATTAAAATTTTATAAATTTCAATAATGTTTTGTTTTTCGAATTTATCATGTTTATATAAAATTATTATTTTATATACTTTTAAAATAAATTACTTTGTCCATTTTATTATACAATTGTAATATGAAAGTTTCTCAAAATTGAATGGATGTTAAATTTTATGGTGAAACTCTATGACTCTCGAAGTTATTTATCATATATTTTCTTGTTATGTTAACCGATTTATGATTCCGTGTCGGTTATATATTATTGTTTTTATTGGTACCTTTTGAGCGGACTATAGGTACTGAGTTATGTATTAAAAAGTTAATTATTTTCAAGATATTTGATTGTTTGTAAAGAACATATTTTAATTAACACAAATGGAAAAATAAATAAAAGTGAAATAGAATAGAAACAAGTATAAAAACTTTTTTCTATTTTAAGGATATTTTTTAATCATTTCGCCCTAAGCAAAGCCGGAATGCCACTAGTACGCAAGAGGTTAAAGTGAGTGAGGGAAAGAGAAAAGACTGGATATAGAGGAGATCGAGGATTATTCTTTCTTGTGTGTGAATATATATATATATATATATATATATATATATATATATATATATATATATATATATATATATATATATATTCACATACACACACACAAGCTGAAGGAAGAAGTAAAATAAAATTAAAAGAAGAAAATCAGAGAAGAAAAAATATAAAATAAAGGAAATAGGATGGCATAAAAAGTGACAAAAACAAACAAAACAAAACAAACAACAAACAAATAACAAGTCAAATACAAGAAAATTACAAAAATAAAAGTGTTCTTTTCAACGATATTGTAAATAGATATTGTTTAGAATTGTAAATGAAATAATAGAAAAGTCATAAAGCTTCAAATAAGCTACAATCGCCAATTTAATATAATTGAATTGTAAAATCATAATATAAAAATATAGTTTCGATAAAGATAAAATATTATTTGATATTAGCGCCTACATTGACGATAGCAAAATAAATCTATTCTAAGCTATTTAAGTAAAAAATAATAACTATATCCAATCAAAATTAAGATATTGTTAATACATCAAAGATTTAATTTTTAAAATTAAATAAACATATATATACATAATTTTAAATTTGCAATTGTAATCAATATGGTTACAATTCTTTCTTTTTTTTTAACAAAATTACTGTATATATTCGTGTATCAACTAGCGGTATGGACGTCGTATACTTCCTGGTTTTAAGTGAAATAAAAAAGATAAACATCAAACGCAAACAAGACAGGTAAAAGTACTCTTTAAAAGGAGAGGTAAAATGTCGAAAAAATATACTAAATAACAGAGACTTAATCTGCTGAAGATTATCTCTTCATCATAAATGCAAATAAAACGGAAATGATTGCTTATATAAAAAAGTTTTTCGTGTTTTATTTCAGGTAAATAAATAACCTTAATTAAAGTCTTCAAGTTGATGGCCAACATCTATTTTCAATACAAGATTGGAAGGGACATTTTGATACTTGTGTTAAGGATGTAATGAAACCCAGAATGATATCAATATCCTCGTTTTAATCCAACTAAATAAAAATTAAAACATTTCCGTTACAGTTTTAGCTGACGTTTATAATGTAAACAACCCTAAATTGAATATATCAACGTCCTGTCGATGATCAACAGCTTGCAAGATAAATAAGTCCTGGTAACGATCTAAAAATCTAACTGAATCATAATAATATTTTATGTCTGAATTACTGGGATGAGTAGTTATCATTATTTACACTATGTACAGTCGTCCTCATCTTTATTCTTGTTACCACAGCGTTTCGGCCGTTGTACTCTTCGGACTTCATCAGGGGTATATCGATCCGGGCAACCTACAGGGAATTCTGAATTGAATCTGTTATTTAATCTATAAGGGTAGATTGTTCTCTTTCCACTGCTCATGTCTAGGTATATCTTGTCTAATATTTATTTTTAGTACTGCGCAGTTACCAGTCCAAGTACATACTCTGATGCATTTATAGCTGTAGTGACCTAAAGCTAGTTCCACTAGGCTTATCAATCAAAACATTTGTCAGTTTCAGAAGAGGACAGACGACAGTGGAAAGTACAGGACACGCACACGTGAAGGAAAGGATTTTCCACGACCACTTGAGGAAATATAGCTGAAACATGAAATAATTAATAAAATGATACTCGAATCAAAATCCAACAAGCTCTGGATAACTCATTCAGCCAAGATATTCAAAGGGTCAAGACTCGCCAAATACGAAAACTTGCATGAATGAAGGAACAGGGTTGGAGCAGCAACAAGGCCCACCATCGTTCAGAAAGACCAGTTGTTAATAGCAGCAACCAGTAATTGAGTAACTCTGAGTAATCGGTGCTAAATAAGGGTCTCAACTTCGGCACCACTATCAGCGGGTTCAATACTTAGCATGATAGCTCCCGTAGAGGAGGTTGCCTTGAAGATCCCGAAGGCCTAGGCAGATAAGCTACGATGGAAAGTGGAACAATGGAACAAGTACTAGTACTACCTAAATTAAATATCATAAGGGAAGAAAAGTTGGCAATCAAGACTTTACAGAGTGACACTAGTATCATCATACTATCAGCTGACAAAGGCAATGCTTCAGTGGTGATGGACAAGTTGGAATACTTCGTAATCGGCAAACCTATTTGGGGATAGCAGTTTCCTGGGTGTCCTAATAGCTAGCATAGAGAATGGTTTCAATACATACGTATATAACAAGTCAACCTTCAGCGGACAATACCCCAACGTCAGTTCCCACCATCCATAGAATGTGGAGAATGGGGCCGCCTGATATCTACAACACCGGACAAAAATCATAAATGGCCACCGAGACACATACAAACAAGAAATCATCAGCATCAAGCATACCCTTCAGAATAACAACTACTCTGCAAACATAGCATCAGCGTCTGCAGGTGAAAACAGAAGACTCAAGGAGGAGAACCAGGCAATAACCACAGTTTGTCTGTCGGGCTTATCAGAAAAGATTCAAATGATCTGCGGTCCATAAAACATCAGGGCAATATTCAGGAGCAACTCCACTCTCTGCTGAGTAAAGCCTAACACGGGGGGGAACATGACCAAGAACTGTATGTACTCTATTCCTTGCAGTTGTGGGAGAAAATATACAGTGAAACAAGCCTCCCAGGTTGGAGTAACATCGAAAAGATACAGTGAGTGGCGAGACAACGAAATCAGGCATGGTTGATCATGTATAGACGGGAATGGGTAGTCAATGTGAAATCAAGTGAAAATATTTGACAAAGAATAACACTGGAAAGTAAGACGTCGGAAAGAATCAACGCATATGCCAGGCTATGATGGCCTCCTTAGTAGACCTACATAGAAATAAAGACGGTATGGGAGCCGCTAATAAAGTCAGGCATACAAATGATAGCAAGTCTTCAACTGCAACAACAGCAGATGGAACAAAAGAGAAAAGTTTCAGTTAAGCATGACGAATAGCAGCAGCAGCACTCATCAGCAGACAGGTTATGATTAAGACTCCAAGTTTACTGCAGAGAATTGTGAATGTTGTGACATAGTAATTGTAAGTTCAATCGCTTGACCGGGTAGTGTGTACTCAGTGGAAACAGGGAGAGCAATAACTGGGCAGTACTAAAAATAAAAACGAGATAAAATATCAGTAGACATGGGCAGTGCAACTACCACTGTAGTTTAAATAAAAGTTTCAGTTTGGAATATCCTGTACGTTACCCGGTTCGATATATACCAGATTAAGGCCGGAGAGCACAACGGCCGAAAACGTTGTGGTAACAGCAACAAAGATGAGGACAATAGTTCGAATGCACATAGTGTATAATAATGATAACTCCTCATCCCAGTAATTCAAACATAAAATATTGTAGTGTAAATAAGTCAATATTTTTCCTTTTTTAAATTAAAAACGTAGACCAGTTTCAGTCAATGAATATTAACCAAATTGAATTGCCTGCCGATGCCTAATAAATATATCTGTAAGATAGATGCCCTGAGAATAGTCTTGAAACTTTAATTAATTCAGGATTCGAATTTGAAGGTTAATATTCAAGATATATTTAGTGAACATATTCGCGCCAGTAAATTTATTCTTCGTGTAATATTAAACAAAAATCGAAATTTCAGTTAATTGAGGTTTTATCTAATGAAACCCAGAATTATATCAATATCAATATGTTCATGTTCTGATCTTATAATTCAAACCTAAGGTTTAATCAGTGTAAAATAAACATCTATGTCAGTGATGAATAAAGAATTTTCGATCTGAGTGAACAAAAATTAAACACTACAAAAATGTTTCATTGGTCATGTGAGCCTTTTAATTGCTTCCATGTATAGAAAACTGAAGACGCATGAAAAACTACTTCAAGAACTGATAAAAAGAAGTCTGAACTGGTAAGGATCGATTATAAAGAATCTCCCCATTGGTTGTTTTTAACAAAATAACGATTTTATTTTAATTTTGTCTTTCAGTCGTCAAAAAATAAATATTTTGTTAGAGGTAAATATAACAGAGATTTTTTTTTTTCATTTTTCTCTTAATCAAATGGCCACCAAACTGAATGTTTTCCTTAGCAGGCAACGTCGGGTATCTAGCTAGTAAAAATGAAATGGGGAAATGAATTTTAGGCTGATTATATTATTTTAAAATTTTTATTCATTAATTTACATTCCATACATATCAATTATATTAAAGTGTTAATTAAATTTAGCTTTTAATCATTTTATTAACCTGTGTGTGTTTATTTAAAATTGAAAATCCTTTTTAACGTTAATTGCCAACGATATGTAGATGTGTTTATTAAAAAGGATAAAAGCTAATATTGATAATTTTCCCTGATTTACAGGAATGAGAGTCATGGGCGACCAGTAGAGAGTTCATGTTACCACCTGTATTGGTTGGGGCTTTAATAAAAGGAGTTGATATGGGTATTACATGCCGATATCTGCTGGATGTTGAATATTTCATCTTTCATTGCACGATGTAAGTGAGCAATGAATGTCAGAAACTATTAAAAAACCCCCTGGTGTATGTTGCGTGACCAGATGTAGAACCATACCAAGAATCTATTTCCTGTCTCCGCATCATAACTAGAAAATGGATAACACCTTAATGCATGAATGATATTAAAATGTTTCTGCTGTACAAGATAGTTGAAGTCATGAAATCGGATTTTGCCCTAAGGGGTCAAACCCATCTTGATGAATCTAGTCTAGTATAACTGACCACAATGCACTCAAGCCACATCGAAAACACACACCGCTACATAATTGGCATTTCTCAAAAAAGGACAATTCCTGGTTATATATATATATATATATATATATATATATATGTATTAGGTACGCTAAAAAACACAATACCGAAAGTTTAAAATGAATTTTAAGATTAAAATTCTTTCTTGAAGCTTTTATTTTAGCTTTAATTTCAAGCTAATGTACTAAATTTAATATTTCCAATAAGAAAAATACTTTTATGTATTTCAAAATATATTTAAATTGACTGGAATGGGTTTTTGTTTTGAAGTCGGTAAAAATCCCTGATTTTTGTGCCATTTTTAGCTATCTGTTAGCAAAATGTAATTTTTATTAAAAATCATAAATTAAAAATAAAATACTTTTCTTAAACTTTATTTAACGGATTTAAAGTTGAATTAATCTGATATGAAATAAATATTACTTGCTTTTAGTTTAAAATATCGCAGAAATGCATCTTTAACACAGAGGTAGGTGTTTTATTTAGGTCGACAGCTTGTCTAACTGGAAAACATAACCTGTGCGCCTTTATATATATATATATATATATATATATATATATATATATATATATATATATATATATATATATATATATATATATAACTCCCCAATAATCTTTAAAATTTTGAAAAATATTCTCCGTAATCTAATATTTTATTGAATTTTAGGTGCATTGGCTTAAAATTTACTATAGTTATCGTTCTGATTTTTTGATAATGTCGTGTATGGACGAGCGTATTTACAAAAATCAGCACATTTATACACACAAAATTCTTTATAAAATATTGGAGTCAATGAATTGTACTCAGCTTTTTCCATTTATGACGGGTAAATATAATTTCTACTTAATAACAATATAACCTAACCAGTACAGACTAATACAGAAATTTAAAAGATGTTAAAACTTTAGAAATTTACTCTAATTAAAATTAAAAAGATGAAAACAATTCTTGTGAAAATTCATTATTCATCGAAAAAATGTTTTTCTTACTACATCAGTGCCCATAATACTCATAAAAGCAATTAAAAGCTCTTCTAATTAAACAATGTCTTAGTTTTATTGCATTTTTATTTTCAGATTTAGAGCAGATTTTCAGTAACTGGAGTTTTTGTTTTATAAAAGAAAATTAAAGATTTAAATTCTCCAAGGAGTTCTGCGTATAACTAATATAAATATTAAACGATACAAAAATTAATTTCTTGAAATTTCATAAAATTAAATAAGTTTGTATGCGTGGGTGTAACAAATGTACAAAAAAATTACCAAGATTTTCCAAAAAAAGAAACATTTCTGAAATAATTTCATTGTATTTGTGAATAAGTGCTGAAATTTTCATTTAAATCCGACAATTATTTGAAAATTGTACATACATACACACACACGCATGCACGCACGAACGCACACACACACACACACACATATATATATATATATATATATATATATATATATATATATATAATTTTGTATTTTGGCAGTATTTCCGCTTTTATACAGGTTTCATTGAAGATGCCTGACAAGTTACTTGATTAAATTTTTTATATTTTTAATACATACGTACAAGATATTTCTTTCTTCGAGTGTATAAGAACAATCCGAACGTCCAAGCACATTCACTTAATCTATTAGCCATTATCAAGTATGTTTTGTTTCATTTATTATCTACATTGTGATGGAATTTTATTTTTTAGCAATTTTCTATTGCTAAAAATTCATTTAATTCCAGAATCAGCAAATCGTGGACGTGTTCATAATTAATATTATTAAGAGTTGGTTTCTTGTTTTTTATTATTATTATTACTATGGCTTCCATTATCCTTAAACGTTTATTGTTATCGGTTTCATGACGTTTTTCTTATATTCTTTCACATTCAGTAACACTTTGTGTCACAGTGGATTTATTGGTTTGTTTGAAGTTAGATGATATATATATATATATATATATATATATATATATATATATATATATATGTGTGTGTGTGTGTGTGTGTGTGTGTGTGTGTGTGTGTGTGTGTCTGTGTGTGCGCGTACGTGCGCGCATAATATTTTTGGTATATTTCTAAATTGCAAAGAAACCCCTGAATATACACACACACACACATATATATATATATATATATATATATATATATATATATATATAATACGTAATTTTCATTTTTTTAATAGTAGATTTTCTAATTATGAATTGATAATAAGCAGTATGAAGTACGAGGTGGCTAAGTTATATTTCAGTGAAAAATTTATAAATATTATTATTTTCTCGAAATATTTGTTATTAGATGAGTTAGCAATAATTTTAATTGGTCAATTTTTCTTTTCGATATCACATACTTTATGATAGATTTTAAGCTTTTCCGACAATGTTTTCATTAATGTGAAAATATATGACGATAAAGACAAAAGAAAAACCTATCTTAGACGACGCATTTTGTCCTCTGGGGAACTTTATCCAGGCAAATGCGAGCATAATTGCAATCATTATAAAATTATCAAAATATGAAAAAGAGAAATATATTAAAGGACTGTACAACGAACTGAGCTTATTGACTTTTCATATCACTCGAGAAATGAAAATGTATTGCAATTAAACAGTATATTCATTTCTTTTGACGATGTATGAATAACTGTAAAAGTTACCCACCGTTTATTTATGAACTGATGTTCACTAACTCATTCTAAGCGACCGAGAGACGTCTTAATACTATTAAGTTACTCAGTTTTAACGATTATACGCCTTTCTATTCAAACTAGCATGTTCATCTTGGTTGTTATATTCACAACGTTTCGACAGTTATAACGTCTGACCATCTTCAGGTGGCCATCGTACTCAGAATTTTAAACCTAACGCTTTATTCAATTCACGTAACTAAAATATTCTCATCCCCTTTCTAATCTTAGTGGGTATCTCAAATCAGTTAATACTCACTGCTCATATTTGCATTTGTGTCGCTTGTTCGTTTCTTTCATTGAATATGTATATAACTGTTCCACACTACTCAGCCCAGTGATTTAATTGACGTGAGTTATCTCCCCTAAAAACAGGAAGTGGAATGAGTTCGGTTCAAAATTCTGATAAATTTCCCGAATACGGTAGACACCTTAGTAGGTCAGAAAATATAAAGGCTTAAACCTTACGAGTATAACAACCAAGATGAGCCGTTCTGATTCGAACAGAAAGGTATATAATATTGAAAATTCCACAAGGAACGTGAACTGGATATAAGTAGTAACAAATTATATAAATGCAAGATATTACAAACTACAATACAATAAATAACACAAAAAAGTAATATTAGATTATAAACAGTAGAACATACCTATTTGATATTAGCTTAATTCAACGGTTGCCTGATAGTAGGTATTTGGTACAATAGTAGAAAAAAAACTTTCTTTTCAGTTTTATTGGCTCTTTATTGCTTGTGCTCTCAACCAACTGTTGTACGTTCAGAAGTCAAGAAAATGGGTTCTATATGAACATACAGAAAAGAACATTGATTGATTAGCGTTTTCTCGACACAGAAAAAGTTACTTTTGCACTGGTGATGAAAACAGGATTTAGTATAAGAATCCTAAACAAAAAAAAAATCACAGTTACATCCAGGACGGCTTTTAGAATCTCAACTTAAATGAAATCTACTGCAGAAAATCGTTCTTTCAGTTTGGTGAGATTATTATTAATTCAGTGTTTCTTAACCTCTCGGCCGAGGTACACTAGTGTACCGTACGGTCCTCTTATGTGTGCCGCGAAATATTGAAGAAATCGCGAAAAAACACCAGGCACAGATTTCACATTAAATAAGCTACACAAATAGTTAAATAGAAATATTGGACTAAAGTAAGTTCATATTTGTGTGTGTATATTTTAAAATCTATGCTTTTATTCCATAACATTTAACTGTATTACCCTATAAAATTGTGCTATGTGTTCTGTGATATTTTCATTTTCTCCTAGGTGCACCGTTGCTTAAAACACTGTACTAATTGCTAAAACTTAAACTATGCAATTGGTTCATTTGATTTGACGCACTGGAAGAGAAAATAAGTTTCTTTTTTTTTTTCTTTTTTTTTTTTTGTTTGTTTGTTGTTTTTTTTTTTAAACTGGCGGTTCGATTGCACGGCAACGCACGTCCTTTCCATGGATATTTGAGTTTTCATCTTAATGAAAACTCAAATTTTATTTAAAAAATATAATAGAGATGATACGGAATTATTCTTTATTCACTCATTAAATTAATTGGAAAGTAATTGTGAAATATTTATAACTTTAAAATATTACACAGAATTTTTCTGACAAATTAACTACATAATATATAGATAGATTATTTGCAGCCAAAATAAAAAATAGAGATGTATTACACACACACACATATATATATATATACACACACACACATATATATACACATCTATATATATATATATACACACACACACACACACACACACACATATATATATATATATATATATATATATATATATATATGATTAGTAAATAAAAAAAATATATTAAAAACGTATTTTTCGTCCAATTCTGAAAACTTTAATCACTCTTTAATTTCTTTCAATCCCTTGCCCTAAATTTTAATTTAGACGGGAGTGATCTAGTTATTCTAAAGAATGTTCCAATAACTTGGACCGATTTAAACTATGGAAAGATTAACAATCAAACAACGTGTTAAAGTGTCAAGAGTGCAAGTGGAAAATTTTTTCGTAAAACTGGGTCGGTGGCAGATGTGAAAACACCATTGCGTGCTTGTTTACGCCGTTCAGCTGAAAACATTGTTGCAGTGCAAAAAAGAATGTGTCCAGACACATCTATTGGTCATCGCACGCAAGAATTGAACCTCTCCATAACAACGTTACATCGTTTCCAATTGCACTATCGGTTGGTCGATTATGTTAACCAAAAAAATCGCGAAGTGCGCGAAATGCATTTCTGTTTGAACGTCCATTTTCGTAATAGGCTTCGATAATTTTAATACGTTGTTGGATTGTTAATCTTTCCATGGCTGAAATTGCCAAAGACTTAAGTTATTAAATCTGAAAGAAAAAGAGAAAAATCATTAGACGCTTAAACTTAATTCAATCGGTCCAAGTTATTGGAATACCCTTTAGTTGTAGAATTTAAAACACAATACCACATAGTGTTTTACACGGTAATGTTTTGCTTCTTCAAATTGAATTTATGTCTAACTAGCATAAAAGTCGACCTATCGGACGGCATTTAAGCTAGCTCCTGCGGAAGGCTCTTGATTCGGCCTTCATCGCAAGAGGTAGGGTGGAGTAGATGCGATAGGCAACAATAAACTACAGAAGAACTCAAAATTGATCACTGCATTTAAGGATTGCATTAATATTTAAGCTTACTTTTTAAAAGTTCAACAATAATTCTTCTGTCGCCACTTAATTTAAAGACAATTTGATATATGTAGGTCATTAATTTCCGTACAAACAATTATTTTTATTTCATGGATGACTTTCGCGAGATTTCGCAATTAATTTCGATTATTCGCAAATTTATTTTCAAGTTATGAAAATTGTTATCGTACAAAAAAATCATCGAAAAAATACCGTAAAAAAATCGGCCAAAATGATCAAAGTAATGAAAATTTCAGGATTGCGGGTCCGGATCCGGACTGGAATGTTTTTAATTTGCTCATGAAGTCGGCCTGATTCCAAAATAGTATGATATGTTCTAGGCGTAAAGTTGAAAAAGTTGTGACACACTTTATTTATTTATTATATAGATGTCGAGCTTGTTGTCTTCTCACTAAGAGCACAACTGAATAGGACAGTATTTTGGAACATTTTCCTGTTATTAGAATATATTATTTAACATATTAAGCATTAACTTTTACAGGACTTTCGATCTTCGGTTGTATTTTTTCTGTTGTGATTTATTTAATATAATAATTACTTAATGATAGGATTTTGACGAGGACGACCGGAAAAGTAGTGATAATTTAAAATCAAAAAGTATTACCCACAGAATTTTAACTAAACAAGCAATTCGATTATTGTTTCTGCAGTGAAACAAACATGATAAGATTTTATATGAAAATAACAAAAGAAATGTTTAAGACGTTTGATTCAATTAACACACACTTCAACAATCAAACGAGTCATTATTCGTTTAAATGAGATGAATATGGTCAGCAACCAAGAACATGATCTATGGCGGGGCCGGCAACTTAAGGTTTTAAAATCATTCAGTGCCAACAGGATACTTATTTTTATACAAGTCAAGGTCAGTATACCTATTCTACAATATACTTTATATAGTAATATATAGTAATATATATATATATATATACTTTATATAGTAATATATAGTATATATTAAAATTGAAACAGCTAAATATCTTCTTAGCGTTATAGTAGTTATTGGTTCCGACTTCGTGATGTCATTTGCGACTGCGTGCCATTGAAAATTGCTTGGCGTGCCACGTGTGGCATGCGCGCTGTAGGTTGCCGACCCCTGATCTATGACTCTAAATATGCTTTAGTTACATATCCAAAACTAAATTGAATCTGATGATAAAAATATGTTACTGTAATCTTGATAAAGAATCTCTTCACTATATATGTTGATATCATTTCAGCGATTTGATAAAGGTTCCCATTGAATATTCTATTTTTGTTTTAACGTTGATTTACGGATGCAGCTTATATATAACTTAAATATCACACAACATTTCGTGAAATACATTTCAAATACGTTTTGACATCCTAGACGTATATGAAAGCATATATGACTAAATATTTTAAAGAGCAATGTAGCACAAAACTATAGTTATAAGACTCTAATTCACTGACAATAATTTACAAGACTAGTTTACGATGACCATTACTCAACATCAGACGCCCACAAGTGGGTTGTGAAATCTTAGCTGTGATGAGAGAAGAATTTGATTATCTCCTCTTTTTAGACAGTTTCTTTACTCCGATCCTACACGGAATTATAAGTGTCTTTGTTGATCAACTTGTCACGAAAAACAACTTATATATCTCTTATATATATCTCGAGGAATGTCTCTGTAAACAACTCCACCTTTACAGAAAACGATGAGTGCCACAGAAAGAAAATCAGATGGGATGACAAAAAAGAAGACAGCCAGAGAGAGAGAGAAACAATGAACATGAGTGAAAGACTTTTTCCAGAATTTGCTGAGTACATACAATTGATGTACACAATTCGAATCTTAATGCTTGATCTTAAATGTTTCTTATTTTCCACAATGTTTTCTTTTTTCCTTTTTCATTACATATATTGATGGGTATGGGACGTTTAGCTTTGTCTTTGGAGTCAACTTGCTATTTTTACCTTTTACCTTTTCTAGTATAGCTTGTCATATTGTATGAAAACAAAAGAATATGAAAAAATAATAAAGCTACACATTTAATTGTCGATCCAAGCAAAACACGTGATACTTCCAGAACATCCATTTTTATGTATCACGAATCACACACGTATAACCACGAAATAGCTATCCTCTATCATTTTTATATCTTTTGTACCTATTTTTTACCGTGTACTTGTGTTCGTATTATTTGATGTTATTTTTTAGTAGGTTTAATGTCAAAGAATTAATATGTTCGAAAATTGTTGGTCTTAGCATTCTTGCCTGACTGAATAGCACAGACATTTTAAAATTTGCTGAAAGTCAGTGGCGTAGCTAAGGCGGAGCGAGGGGATGCGGACCGCCCCGGGTGCCAGCACAGGAGGGGGTGACACAATGTCACCCCCAACAAAATTTTTCAACCAGGCTAAGGTGCCAAAAATAGTCTGAAAACAATGGTGGAGACACAGGGTTTCGCAGGCGGGCATATGACCCCCCATAAATAATTTATGACCCCCCCAGTTTTGTCCCTCCGTCAGAAATTTTCTAATAAATTGTCGGGAAATTTGTGAGTAGGAAAAATAGCAATGTCTTCAGCTTTCATGTGTTTCAGTTGCTACAATCTTGGTTACTAACAAGAGACATTGTTTTAACATTTTATCGGATGATATGGTGTTTTAACTCTGCATCATTAATAACAACAAAGCGAAATACGAAGCCAAAAGTGCAACAATTTCAGTCTTGCCTGTGTATCAATTCGCTGAGATACAATTTTCCATTGAGTGAGTGATATACTTTTGAATATATCTACTAGTTTTGGAACGATTAATCGGAATCGGAATCGGAATCGAGAATCGGAAAAATCGGAACGTTTTGGGGTATCGGAAACGGTATCGGAATCGGAAAAATTTGTGCCTATTTTCCGATTCCAAAAACGATTCTTTTAAATTTTTAACTTAATTTTCCATTATTGGTATTAATGATAAATATTTATTGTTTTTAAATTATCACTAAAACTAAAATCCTAATAACATCAAAATACGATGTAAATTTATTTTACTTGTATAAAAAAAAACAAAAAAATAAACTTTGCATAAATTCTCTAGGTAACCTTTAAAAGAATGCAGTTGATTTACAATGTTCCAAAAAATGCTTAAAAATTAAATAGAACATTTTTGTCAAGAAAAATACTTTCAAACATCATTGATAATTAAATGGTACCCAGAAAATGATGCAATGGAAAATTGGACACCGGAAAATTAGCAACAGAAAATTACGTCAACCATGAGCCAGTCGAGACTATCGGATCTGGCTGTGCTGTCCATTGAAAACGAGCTTACAAGACAAACAGATTTTGACGATGTCATTGACCAGTTTGCCACAATGAAAACAAGAAAACATTCATTCTAAGACCATAGTATCGAATGTCATTCTTTTGTGTATTGCCGTGTTTTGTATTTAGTTGTTCTGAAAGTGAACAGTTGCATTTTAAAAATATTTTGATTTGAACTGATTATTTTGTGGTATTGGATTTTGTCTTGGATCATACATGTAAACAGTAACGTACCGGTCAGTAGAGTAAAGTAGAGGTAGAGCATGTATGAAAATCTAGCTACAGCTAACCATTCAGCATAGGGTGAATCGGGGTCATTGGGGTGACATTTGAGCGGACCGCCCCGGGTGACGTTTACTCTAGCTACGCCACTGCTGAAAGTTTCTTTTAACCTTGAAGACTATATAATGCTTGACTACAGACTAATGATTTTCACTTTATCCTTTGTTAATTACTTTATGTTTTATAGCAAAGTCATAGTCATCTTTCCTACATTTCTAATATTAGAGAAAAAGGATTTGTAAATATACGCGAAATGTAGTACATACACACATACGTACACAAACAAACTCAAACTTGGGATCGATAACTTTTGTGGGGAAATGTGCCAGATTGACAATGTTTCATTCTGGGGTGGGGCTTGCAGTCAAGACAAACGTAAAGTAAACAACACAAACACACACACACAAACTCACACACACAAACACATACTCAAATATAATATATATATATATATATATATATATATATATATATATATATATATATATATATATATATAAACTAACGACCTCATAGTTACAAATAGCAATACTCTAATCACATTTAACAACGTCTAATATAGTATATCAATTAAATTGCTCTCATAAATCGATCATCTACCTGTCTCTATGAGAAAAAGTCTTGTTAATAACACCATCATGATAAACAAATCTAATTGTCGACGAAATTTTAAGATTATGAATGTTCTTTATATAAAATAATTCAAACCAAGCCTAAACTTTACTTTATTTAACAAATGTAATAAGGTGTTCAGAGTCTTTTAAAAGACGGCCTGATATGGAGTCACTGCCACATTTCTCTTGCGTAGCTTGGAATTAATACTACTTCCACTTAATATACCACTGAACACAAACATTGAAAACATATTAACAACAAATCCCTTGAAAATGCACTCCCGAAATCTCACCTCAAAGGAAAACTAACACATTAGAAAAACTTTATAAAAACTTTAAAAAAGGTATTCTTTGTCACATTTAATGAAACGTGTACATATATATAGATAACACAATATTTTTATATGGGGTTAGCCATATTAGAATATTTCCATAATGAATAAGCATAAACTCGAATATAGTTGTCTAAGCAGTTGTATTAAATATGAAGATTCAATGAAAATTATAATTTTTTTAGATAAAAATATATCAAACTTTAATTTAAAAAATTGTATTTTCTATTATCAAAATTTAATGTATATGTTTGTTAGTTAAAAACGACCGATAGGTAAGATTAGCCTTTCTTTTAAAATATATTATCACATGTATTTATTGTGTTGAACTTGTGGGGCAAATATTTTAAAAGAATTTTTTTAAAGGGAATATAGTATTTGTCTTTCAGCATACAACTGTACTGCAGAACGATCATTTAAATCAATATCAATGACAAATAAAGCAATTTTTTTTTTTTATAAATAGTAATATTATTTAAAATTATTTTTTCATAATTATAGCATATTCCATACGGTCTGCGACTCTTGCTTTAAATAAAACGATTCAATTGTCACTTTAATAAAATATTCAAATTTCACATTCCGAATCAGCATTTTATTTTTATTATTTTTTAAAATCTCATTTAACGAGTTATTTCAGTGATTTTGGCAAAGTTTAAACTAACGAACATACAGACTGTCTAATTCCGTTCTACCTAAAATAAATATCAATTATGTTTTACAAAGTAGAAGTTTATCAAATAAAACTTTCCTTTGCAGAATTTTTTAAGATTTATATGCGCACTAAAAATTACTTAAAACAGAACGTATAGGATGTTAAACATAACCAAACATTGTTTTAATTGAATTCTTTGCGCGAACTCTGATTTTAATTTATTACGCTAGATGCTGTTTCACGGCAAACAACGCCTCTTAATTGATTTGATGTGTCGTATTTTCGTGTAAAATGTTCGCTAATTAATTTTTATTCTTACTTTAAATAATCAGGCAAATGACAGTGCATCATAATCCTACATGTTAAATCTGTAAATATGAATGCTATTGATACCCGGAATTTCGGTTTTAACTTAAAAATGAAAAACCATTAACTCATCTTTGACGTTTAACAATTGTTACTTTTACACATCGATTCTTTGGTAAGTTTCCTCGTCTTTATTGTTTTTTATCCCAGTTTTTCGGTTAGTATAGCTACTGGTCCAGTGTATATTTCTGCAGTACTAAGTTGATCGACATTATAAGGGATTGAACTTCCTTTAGAAGGATACTAGACGTGACAAGTAAAGAAATACTAACACGCTGTGAATCAAATAAAGTGTTCCATTCAATATTTCGGTAAGTTTTTACAGTATGCAATAAAAATATGATAGAGTGTAACAGCTTGCAATAAAAACAAAAATGCGAATAAAATGATTGAAAAGTATCAAATATCAGATTCAGCATTAAATGTTCTCAATGCATTATGTTAGATTTTATTACGAAAATCAATGTTTTTAAAACAAAATTTTTGTTAATCACTTGATATTGATAACATTTTCAAAATATATATTTGCATACACAATATGTCATAAGAGTTTCAGTTTATGATATCTATGTTTAATAAAAAAAAATATTGAAAAGAACCTGTTTTGGAAATGTCAGTTTCATTACGCAAACTAATAACATTTTTTTTATTTATTTACAAATCCAAAAGATATGACAGAGACATTATATATTTGACTCCCTACAATACTACCACAAAACATTAATCTTTCTGTCCTTAAGTTGTATTGGTTGATGAACCCAACCATTCGTCAGTAAATAATTATTGTTAAGAAATCAGTTTTTATTCACTTCTTCATCTAATTTACACGTTTTTCATTATGATGTTTACTTAAGTTGCAGTTTGTTTGCATTCATGTCTTTAGTCAATTTTCTTAATATTCTGCATCTTATTTTCCGTTCGCATTCGTAGCACCAACTTCTTTAAATATTTTATTGTTGGTTAATCCTATCATCTTGCTTATTATCATTTTAACTATTTCCATGTTCTTAAAGCTTGTTTTCTTGTTCGTATTCTACCAAAGTTTTCAATTGCTTTTTTTGATTGTTCTAACTGAACATCTCTGTTCATACTTTTCGCAATTTCCAAAGTTGTGTTCTCATTACTCATAATGTTACAATATCTTGTTCTTTTTTTGTGTTTATATCTTTATTATGACCCCATCTTTATGTATCTGAAATTAGACTACATCTCAATAACTATACTATTTATTTAAAATTTGTTGAACAGTTCCCGGATTGCATAAAATCTCACAAAAGCAAATAAGTTATTGATACATAGATATTCTAAGCACATAGTTTATTTATCATATAAATAAAACTTATCAATATCGATTGGTAAATACCAAGTTTATTGAGAAAATATTGATTTACATAACAGAATATGACAGTGTATTTTCTACTGTCTTATTGGTATGATTACGCTTTTAGGCTTTGCATTTCAAAATCAATAGTTTTTCGTGAAATTATGAGTATTCAGTTATGAATGAGATAGTTTTTAAGAACTCTAATGTAATTAATTTCCTAAATAAAGCATTTAACTCGTATTTTAAGAACCTAGTTACGAAACTATGTCAGTGTTTGTTACTGTGCGCGCGAATTGTTTCGGCCTGTTCATATAACAAAATTTCAACCAGTCAATTTTATATCTTTGCATTCTTATCCCACCATTAGATAAATTATGGGAAATTTTCGTTTCGTTATTTATTTTGTTAGTGTTTTCTCGCACGATAATTGCATATCTCTCAAGATGGGGGAATTTGCTTTAGTTGTAGTCTAAATGGCGCCAAAATGGCACTGAATTACATCATTTTGCTATTTCAGGCTGAAATATGCAAATTACTCAGTCGTTAACTGCTAAAAAGTTGCGCTTATCGTGTCACTATATAGGCACAAAGTTGTTAAATGTTTATCATTAATAGGATTGGACAAGTTCGGACCTTTCGTGGCGACTGAAGGGTTCGTTTCGCTAATCAACGAAACTGCGGTGACGGATTTCTGCTAATTTCGCCTAATAATTTTTACTGGTGCATACGTTATTATAATCAATTCAATACTGCTAGCTAGTTCATAAGTCTGACGTTCTGACTGCTTCAACGGTGGCTTGGTGCCCATTTGTTCCATTACCAACGGGCTTGCCGACCTCCAGTCTCGAAGAGCGCACAGCCCTACCCCAATATAGGAGTCTAGCCCGCCAGTATTGGCGGCGGAATGGCGCTCACATCCGTCGCAGGGTGGGGCTCCATCCAAATACTTGCAATTAATCAGGAGATCCCTGCCGAGCTTATACTTCTCAAAATGGAATTCAAGTGTAAGAATGAATAGCACAATGTCAAGTAGTAAGTTAGTGATAAAATATCAACAAATAAGAAAAAATGGAATCATTTTATGAATTAGATTATGTCAAATAAAAAATAAAATCACTCGTTATTGCTGATATCGCTGAATATATTAGAGATTACTTTTAACTAAAATGCAAATTATGTTGAAATTAAACTGAAAATTGACTGAGAGATAAACAAGCAAACGAAAGAAAACTTTTTTGATATGTTTCTTTAAAATGTTATGAATAGGTAATAGAAAAAATTCAAAGTCATTTTATTATAGACATGCAGAATGAAACATTTTCTTGGAGATTTTATCACTTAAAATTAGAATAACAAATTACAAATAAATAATGAATGAATTTGTTTCAGAATAAAATATGAAAATAAATATTTTTATTACTCTTTGAGGCAAGACCTATTTTAAAAACTACATTTAAAACCTCTTAATAAAATATCATTACTATAAAGAAAATGTAAAGAGCCAAATTTGAAGTTAACAAAACTCGTTCTACGTGTTTATTCATTAAACTTTAATTCATTTAATTGCAATGAGTACAGCAATATTTATCATGATGGTCATAAAAAAAATCTACACAAACCTCAATAACAATACATCACGGACAAAATTATAATTTCTTTAAAATTATATCATTATTTAACTAGTTGATTAATTTTGTCTTTGAAGCTAAGATAAGACTTTAAATAATTTACTTTGTCGAATCAGACAGATCTGACAGACTTTACTAGTCCCCACAATGCATTAAAGTCAATCAAGATAAATACACAGTTTATCTGTTCCTTGTTACGTTAACACAAATATAATTTTATTAAAAAAAATCTTAACCGAAAATACGTTTCATTTTAAATTATCCTATATTATTACAAATGTGAAAAAATCGTGTTAGTAAAAGGTTTTTCAATATAAATTCAGGCGACTGGACTGTTTAATCATTTTCTGCTAATATAGCAATTATTATAAGAATAATCTTTATTGTTCTGGATATTTATTTCATATAATAGTTTGATTAAAACAAAAGCAGCAGAAGTATTTGTTATATAACAAAATATTTAGGAGAATTTTAAACATCTTAACAAAAATTAATTCCATTCGTCCAATATTAAAATTATATTATTTAAACTTTGAAAAGACTAAAAATCGTTTATTTGGCGTAGCTATGAATGATGAAAAATATTAAAATATCAATTATTTCTGATATGATCATATATTCAGGATATATTTTCATATTTTTTTTACATTTTTTTCACAATATATTCATATGAACAATTTATCATATCAAGTTCAGCTTTTATCATATTCATCCATTTTATAAAACTTGTTTTGTGAGTATCAGGTTTTATTATGCAAACAAAGTATAACATGAACTTTTATTTATCAATAAATCTCAATGATTTTTGTGATTCACACAATATCACATATACTGAAATTAAATATTATTTAATTAATTTTCATCATTAACATTATATAGCCTTCATCTTTCAACTAATGAATTTGTTGATTTTCCTACTTTTTAAAAAATTTGACATTACTTGCAACTGTTTTTTATTATTTCTTTACCTTTTTTGATTGAATATTGGTTTCTATTTTCATTGTATATGGACTGTGAAAGCCGAATCATTAAGACTAATTTTGTATCCTCGAAAGTATTTTGACAAGGTCAGTAATAGGCAGTTTGTAAAATGTGAAATAATATTAGCTATAAATATACACTTTAACTTAAAGCTTCTTCATTGTGACGTGTACCACCCACAAACACCTTCTCCAAGAACTTACAACAATTAACTGTTTGCTCATTGTTACAAAAATTGTTAAAAAGTTAGATAGTTATGAAATATATCAAAGTATTTGATTTCTTTTATATTATTTTTCAAGAAAACAATCTTGCCATTTTATATTGTGAACAGAAGTTGTTGAAAAATTCACGGCTCGATCAAAGAAGTTCTGTTTGGTTATTTGTTCATTTTTAGAAGAGGATTGTCAGCATCCCCCCTGATACCAAAAAAAAAAAAATTACATTTATTTGTTTTTAGATAATAAAGTTGAGATTTCTTATTTCGATAAAAAACAAAAACTCTTTCAATTTTACATTAGATTTAAATTAAATTATTTTTACTAATTTGAACTGCTTATCAATGTACAGCATAAAGACAGAAGGCTTTAGTGTTTTTGTAAAGTTTGGGTAGGACATTGCATATATTTTTAAAGTTAGTAAATTAGGTAAGCTTAAATCTTTACAATAAAATAATCAACTCACTTTTACTTTTAGTTTTGCCTGCATCTATGCAGTTTCCGGGGAAAAAGATTTTTCACTGATAAAAAAATGGGGGGATTTTAACTTATGGCTTCCAGAGCATTTTTCCCAGTTATTTAGTATATTAATTGAATCTAGGAAATCCGTTTTCAAATTTGAAATTTGCAACTTCTATAATTCGTTATTAAATCTCGGGAATTAAACATGTTTTACGGTATTCTTTTCCATTTTATTCTGGTTTTAAGCAAATCTGTATTTATTAGGTGTAACTGATTTGATAGATAACAAGTATAGCAAGTAAAACAATCATTTTTAGTTTTTGTACATCTGTATTGAGATTATGTTCTGCATTTGATACAGCCATTTTAATTTAATGCTACTTATTTTTTAGGAATATGCATCAAATGTACTTATTTGATAACCAGCTGCAATAAAAACAATTATCTCAGTTACAGTTAAATAATAACTGTTCAGTTTTGTTAAAATATTAACTCGGCTATAAAAATTTACTTCTTCTTTTTGATGTGTCGTGTCCTTTCAGGGCGTGGGTGATCATGGCTCTCTACTATTTCCTTTAAGTAAAGTTTGTCATTTTACTATCTCTCATACCCCTGTTCTGCCAACCAGTAAGCTTTCCTCTGTCCCACTTGCCTTGAGTCTGTCCTGTGAGTTTAAAATTTTCTAAAACCTATTTCCTCATCATGTCTCCTAAAAAGTTCAACTGTCTCCAATTCTAATTATGTATCCCTTTTGTTTTTTAAACTTTCTGCTGCCTCACATCTCTACTTCATTCGTGATGAGTTTGTCTACTGTTCACTTCCATATAGGAGGACCTATATTTACACAACGGTTTAGTATTCATTTCTTTGCTTCTAACAAAATTTTCATGTTTCTTAATACTTTACTTAGCTTTTGGGAGGCAACTTTCGCTATCCCAACATACCTTCGGATTTCGGTGCTTTTAGTTCTCAGTTAAAACACTTCCTAGGCATTTAAATTTTTGTGCTTGCTTGATTTTGGTGTTCCCAATTTGCAGTTCGCATGCTGGGTTGTTACTTTACTAACAATCAAATATTCTCTTTTCTTACAATTAATGTTTAGTCCTTCCCGCTTCCTTTACTACCTTCTGTAGGAACTCTTGTAGCATTTTTTTCTGTGTCTTCTATCAACAGTGTATCGTCTGCATATCTAATGTTGTTAATGAATCCTGATAGAACTTCTAATTCTCTCAGGATTGGTTCACTGTAAATGTTGAATAAGTCTGATGAGAAGATGCTCCTTTCTATTTTGGCGTATTTACTGAATACATTTTTATGCAGGCGGTTTGCTCCCAGTATGGGTTTTGGATTATCTTAATATCTTTCCCAGATAAATCAAGCTTACCTAGCAGTTCAAACAGTCCCTTATGACGCACTTTTGTATAATCTAGAAAGCATGGGTATACATCCTTTTGCATTTGTATCGCTGTTTGTGAGCATAAATATAGCATTCATTGTTCCAGTGTCTTTAACGAAACCTTATTCTTGTCCTATTCTGGGTCTAATTCTGCTGAATAGGGTATTTATCAGAATTCGGACAATAAGTTTTGATATATGTCTCATTATTATATTTGTCCGATGGAGTTCGCATTCGTTTGCACCTGGCTCCTTTGGCAGCACTATAAAAATGGATCAACTTAGATCTTCCAGTATATCACCGTATATTACATTTATTATGTCTGTACTTTTGTCAATACCGAAATCGACTAAAGCGTCATCATCTTCATTACAATTCCATCTGGTTCTGCAACTTTGTCATGTTCAATTTGGCCAGTGCTGATTTCATATTTTAATATTTCTGGTCCTTTGATATTTCTGTGTATTGAGGGCCGTCCTCTTTCGTCATAGAACAGTTTTCCGATATGTTCGTTCCATAATGAACAACAGGAAGAAACAGTTGAAATTTCTGGGAGAATAGGGCTTGGAAAATTTGATACTCACAGAATAGATTGAAGGTAAGACGGACAGAGGAAAGCAATGCCCAACCTACCTGGCGAGTTTGAGCGAATGAATAGCGGAGCACTGTTTGGGAGAGATGGCAAAAAGACAAAAGATTTTAAAGAGATACAAACGACTGAAAATTATGGAGAGTCATAATCTCCAACGTCTTGAATGGACACGGCTCATAGAAGAAGACTTACATTCTCAACTTACAATCAGCATCTCTAGTCGTCATCAAATGAGTTTTGTTATCAAAACAAATTAGTGCAATTACAGTATCTTTGCAGAATATGTTATTTGACGAAATTTATGAAACAAAAGGGAAGTTGTATTAGATCAAGTGAACTAAAACAAAATAAAAATATCAAAGATTCAGTTTTTGTATTTCTTCTTAAACTTTGAAAAAAGTGTTTCGATTAATATGTATAAAGTTATTGTTTATATTAAATAAATGGAAATTTAATTATTCGTCTTCTTCAAACGATTTTAATGTAACTTTTCTTCTTTTTCAGTGTCTGTTTCCTTTTAAGTGAATCAAAATTTATATTATTAATTTTTAAATGACTGTTACTTGATTTCCAAGAAATAGTAATTTCAGTAAGCTTGAATAAATGGAGGGGGGCAATGTTTAGGAGAGATAACAAAAAGAACAAATGCTAAGAGCTATAAAGGACAGGGAATTTTGGAGAGGCATGATAGTCAACGTCCTTAAGGTACACGCCACATCGAAGAATCCCCAATTTATGCTATCAGTATTAACAGTGCATAATATATACAGTTGTATGATGTATTGACATTTCTAAATACTCATATTTCCAAGAAATAGTAATTTCAGTAAGCTTGAATAAATGGAGGGGGGCAATGTTTAGGAGAGATAACAAAAAGAAAAAATGCTAAGAGCTATAAAGGACAGGGAATTTTGGAGGGGCATGATAGTCAATTATAACTATAATTTTTTTAACTTCATATTATCATTAAATATTTTGTCGTCGGAAATTCGGATTTGGTTGAGTCAAACTATTTTGATTTTCATGTAATATTACAAATGACAAGTGCTAATGTTTGTGCCAACTGAATCAGAGATCAGCATAAGTGAAAACTGAAAGCATAGTGGTAATTTTCTGAAAAGACTTCGAATTTGAAATCATCGAAGCATTGTAAATCCTATAACTTTCTGTATAACTGATTGCAAATATAATTCTTTGTGATACCACAAAGAATTATCCGCAGTTATTCCCCGAAAGCAATGAACAAAACTATTCTTTCACAGCTGGACGGGTTTGGCCTTGAGCACATTCAGCTGAGCTTCTCGTTGATCAGTGTCCACAATGAAAGACACACAAAGATCAATGCTTTCCTACTTCTCATTACAATGTTTACAAATTCACGCTACTAGCTATGTAAAGATTATCATTCACAAATCCATAAACGCTGTTCTAGTGACTGCGTCTTTTAACAAAAATAAATAAATAAATAAATAAATAAATAATAATAATAATAATAATAATAATGCTAAATATGTGATCTTCTTTTCGATTTCTTCATTCATTTATATTAGTAGTTAAGTAGTTGGATCAATGGCCCCAGACTAATGTAACCCACCCGTATAAAATTCACTAATTTTAATCTTTTCGATATAACATTAGAAAGTATATAATTAAAACATGATGCTGATGTATATCAGCGACATCGCGTTGTAGAACTTGGAGTAATAATGCCAAACCAGCTGACAAACATTGTAATACCAAAAAGCATAAACACGTTACTATTTTGGTGTTAAATATCGATTAATAAGGGAGAGGATATGAACTGTTATAGATATGATTAATGAATGCTTTAAAATAAACCAGAAAAAAAAGTGTCACCAATACCCGGGAGAATTGTGCTAAAGATTCGAAAAACTTAGTTTATGCAGAAACCAAAGGAGAGATATAAGTTGCTTCGCGATCGCGTCAATTACCAGAACGGCAAAAACAAAATGTCAAACAGTCCATTGGTAGATCACTGAATTAACTTAAAAGAGTGAAAAGTAGAACATGTTATCACCTTGTCAGAGTGATACATGATTTTTTTTTAATATGAGTAATAATTGTGCCAAAAGCATTACGTCATTACAAAGAGTAGTGAAGACCTGAATCCAAATTAAAAAATAAAAGTGTCAATAAGAAAGGTACGAGAGCGCAGAGATTTACTTTCAAACGTCATCAAAATGCATCACAGAATTAGGCAGCAATTTATAATAATGTAGAAATCTTTGCAAGAAGCAGAATGTTCTTGATTTTAAATTAATACTTCATCTTCAAAAGAAATTTTCTTCAAATATTTTTAAATTTTCTACAAATTTAACTTTGTAGCTTCTTTTGATTCACTGCAATAAATACTATATTCTAAACACAATGGCCTGCAAAACAATGTCTTGCTAACAAGTTTATGCGTCAAATAAAAGAAAAATTATTTCCAAATTACTTCGTTTAAATTCCACAGAAATGCACATTTCAGTTAAATTCTAATCATTTTCCAATTCAACCGCCTGATCTATTTATTTAATTTTTTATTCTATCTTTCTTAAATTTCCGAAAATTTCGTTGCACAGCCAGATGAAAAGTTCATGTTTTTGTTCTGCTTTTGCTTGAGTACTTTCGACCATCTCGGTCATTATCAGGAACTAAATAAATGTCGGTATCTTAAATAAGAGATGTTATCAACCAAAATATTATACAGTACACTCTGTAAGGAAGGGCTCAAAATACTCAAAGGTATTATTATGCGATGGAAACAATTGTCATTAAATAAAATATATTTCAGCACAGGAGATGGCATTTGAAAATATGTATATAATATTTAAACAGCTTATAAAATAATTATAATACCTATAACATTTATATACTAGTTTTCGTAAGACCGATACATAAATTCGATTTAAATTCGAAATGTAATGTTAAATAAATGCCAGGATGTAGATAACAAACTCTTGTCTACAATACTGGCAGCATTTAGTTCCGAATAAGGATGAAGACCATTGAAAGTACTCGAAAACATTAAATTTGGACAGTTTATCCAGAAATTTTCTTCTGCATGTACAATAATATAGTAGAAAATCAGAAAAGGACAAAGAAGAACATTAAACAGAGAGATCTTCTCGGTTGAATTTAAATAAATTTTTACTGTTCATGTGTGTGTGTGTGTGTGCGTGTGTGTGTGTAAAATATTTTTGAGTTTGATATGCCATAAAAGTTTTACCTAAATTCAAGTTACAAAATTTGAAAGTGTTAAAAGTCAGCCAAATGGGACCTTTTTTGATTGTTGCAAAAACCATTTAATATTTATATTTTTGGACTCTTACGTCATTTGCTTCACTTGCAAGGAATAATTTACAGGTTTACATATTTCTTTTAAAAAATTTTCATACTGAAAAACATCGTTTGTCTCTATCCAAAGACTTTCGTTTTTCAATTACTTTGATCTTTCCTATATCTATACATCAGAAAGCTTTCGTGTGCGCGTATATATATATATATATATATATATATATATATATATATATATATATATATACACATACATACACACATACACATATATACATGTATGTATATATAAATAAAAAGAAAGAACAGTAAGATATATAATCCGGTGTTCTTATAGATATTTTTATTTTTACAAAATAGTGCTCAATATAAATTTACAGAGCATTAATATTATAAATTAATTGATTTAAAATGTTTTTTTCGCTACACAGTTCTAACCATGTTTCAAAAATGGAAGCTGAAAGCTCCGAATTCAATTTTGTAATTAAATTAAAGACATTGAGGATGAAATGGAACTAATGTCTTTAATTTAATTGCAAAATTAAATTCGGAGCTTTCAGCTTCCATTTTTGAAACATGGTTAGAACTGTGTATCGAAAAAACATATTTTAAATCAATTAATTTATAATATTATATATATACATGTATATGTATGTATGTATGTATATATATATGCATGTGCATGTATGTGTGTTGCTTTGTGTGTGATATGAGATAGAGAGCATATACCTGCTTGCTTTTCAATATGCTTATGTTTCAAACAACCTAATTTTACTGTTTATAATTATTTTTGATACATAATTGAAAAAAAAATATTATTTGAATATTCAGTTTCATTTTTTCGTATACTTTGTTACAAAATTTATTCTTTTCAAAATCTGCAACTGTTTTCTATTATTTCTTCAATCATTTTAGCAGCTTTTTTTCTAAACGAAATCATTGAAAACATTGACAGTAAGATTTGATATTCATATCAATTAACAGAATGCTTTTTCAATTTTTTTTTTCAAGGAAATGCCGTTCCTCAATTTTTAGGAAAATACCTTTTCTCATTTTCGCTCAAATCTCCGCAGTTGCAGGTATTTAATAAGCTTTCTTTAATTAATTAATAAGCTTTCTTTAATTACCCATAATATTTAGCTACTCATTAAGAAAATTTAGCAACAGTTTTGCACATACCTTATTTGATAAATACGTTTTAATTAACATTGGTCAAGGGAAATAAAGCTTCCAAAACTCATAATACCATTGTTTACTAATACAAATAAAAAATTTATACACTAAATAATAAGAGTAATTTTAAAAAAATATTCTCATGTAATAACAAAATTGTAATTCCCATGTCTTCATATTTTTCTCGGCTGTATTTTGGAAAAATTGCATGAATATTTAAAAATCTATTTAATAAAAAAATGTAAACTCTTTGTATATATTTATTTATTATTAAATATCGATATTAGTAGTTGTACTTTACTTTAAATTATCAGTTTTAATTATCAATTTTAAAAGACAGAGGCCTAATAATACCTAAGGAGAATTTGAGAAAAACTGTTACAATATTTTCCTCTATGAGACTTTTCTTTTCAGGTTATTAATAAGGCTGGACTTTTATTTAGTACATGTATTTGCGATTTCATTCAGCACTGGCTGATTCATTTCTGTTAAGTCATCTGTGCCAAAGAATCCAATAGAAGATATAACAACGAGATTTGGGATTTGTTAGAGAGAATTATTCTTTGCAATCACCCCTAAGGGAAAAATATCGCCATACAAGTAAATCAGCCAAGGTTTTCCTGATAATATTTTTATCATACTTTATTTTTTCGTTCTAGATACAAAAAGATAAAACATACCAAACCTTTTCCTCGAAAGCTTAAAATGTCGATCAAATCTGAAATTGTTCTCAACAAATCATTCATCGCGACTGCGAAGATACAAAACTTAGACCCTGGTGCAATTTATATTCATCACTAGGATGCCTAAATGACGTGCAGATGAGCACGCAACCGCCGCTGCTGAAGAGTCAGGCTTCATGCTGATATTTCCCTCTGCGCAAAAGAGAAAAGCTTAGCTAGTCGTTTCCTAGCTGTGATGATTGAATTTCATTTACCACGCAAACCTCTGCAAATAGCTAAGTTAAGAAATCTTCAAAGAACACCCCGACCGCACTCGATGAACTTCTCCTTTACATGCAAGGGATTCAACGTTTTTATTTCAAAAATAAAATATTTCTTCTTTTTTTTAATCACAGTTGGAATGTATTTTCTGAATATTACAAATATTGATATAGCACATTATATACGTTAAAATATTAAAACAAAATGCTTTTTGTTATTACTCTGTATTTCTAGGCACCTTGTCAAATTTACTTTTTCTCGCTTTTTATTCCAGTTTCCCCATATTTTTATAATGTTGAATAACAATTAAAAATCTTGAAACATAAATTAGTAGTTAGAGGGAGGTGATTAGAGATTAATAGGTTAACTTATTGATTACCCTAATATGTGAACATTACCGTGGTATTTTCATAAAATAGTAATATTTTTTTACAATTTAATTGAATTAAATTGTAAAAAAAATATTACTATTTTATCAAAATACCACGACAATGTTCACATATTTGAGGATTTTTGTCGATGAACATAGGAAGTGTAGTAGCATCTTTAAAGTAGAAAATAATGCCACTTCACAATCGAAGCTAGGAAGTCTGCTTGAGTAGATTACAAACTATTTATTCCATACCGAAGCACCTACGCATTTATTTCACCCTTGGCAGTAAGTCGCGACTTCCCTATAGAAAGAATTATTCACTGAAAGGAGCGATAAACACATGGAAGGCTTTATGACACTGATTGGAGAAATTTTATTCGTATAATGAAGTGGTATGAAAAATAGAAATCCACCGAAAAGAGACAGGTTGCAATAGTCTTTATTATTAATTGACTTAACTTTAGCATTTTAATTTCTGCTACATGAACACAAGTGTAAATATTATAATTTGTTGTTATTATTGTTTTTCTCTAGCACTCCGTATTACTGGTTCCCATATTGTATTCACATCTATGCTTGGCCGGCTTTAGTGTAAAAAAAAACAAAGGAAAAATTAAGGAATCAACGCATATGCTAAACCAATCACCTGAAGAAAGCCGGGGCGTACAACGGCCGAAATGTTGTGAATATGGCAACAAAGATGAAGATAATAGTCCGAACATTCTAAATAGTGTAAATAACGTTTCTCTGCCTTTTAATTTTTTCTTACATTTTTTCAAACCTTAATTCAAAATGAAAGTCTTTCTAGTCTATTTGGTTGCATGGTTATCTCCATTCCTATTGGCCATCAATTGTAGAATTCAATTGCTTGTTTCTAACAAGCCAAATTTTAAAAAATATGTATTAACTTTCCATTGTAGGATATATACTCTATAGGATATATCTTGCGCCATTTATTGGTTACTATATTAATTACATTAATAATTAAATTTTATTCGTGGCACAGGTGATTTCTCATGACATCAATTTGTACTAATCATTATATATATCATAACTAAATTCAGCATTTTATTTTAGATGAATATTATAATACCAAATTTAGAACATTAAATAAGAAAATAAATCTATAAAAAAAACTGAAATTACAATTTTCCTTTGCTAAATAAATGAACTCATGAAAAACAATTAAATTTGCACATAATGAGAACATGATGGTCAACTGTAAGTTCGAAAAATGTAGACTATATATATATATATATATATATAGAGAGAGAGAGAGAGTGAGAGAGAGAGAGAGAGAGAACCGACCGACAGACAGAGAAAGAGAGAGATAAATGAAGAGAAAAATATTATTTTGCAACAATTATTTATAAACAAATGTATTTTTACTTTTGTTTATAAATACTTGTTGCAAAATTAAATCCGTACATTTGCCTTAAAAAAGCCGGTCAAAGGACGAAATGCGTCGGCTAAAATAAGTTTTCCTTTTGTCTTTATTCATATTGCCCTTTTACAGATATATTTTATCTATATCTAATTTTTTTCATCCACACATCCACACCTATATATGTATACACACACAGACACATATGATATATATATATATATATATATATATATATATATATATATATATATATATATATATATATATATATATATATATATATATATATATACTAGCTTGCTGTTCGTTTCCGCGTATAACTCTGCTCAGGGAGTTAAATAATCCCTGTTGCAGATACCCATTCAGGTAAATATTTATATGCAAATATACACCCACAGTGCCAACATGTAATTTATACTGCAATTATGCTTGTTGTGCCTCTTACATTTTTCTACACAAAAACGGATTTTGCCTGCTCGACAATCCAAAGCAGGCTGCGTTAATGAGTTTTCTGCGCATAGGCACCACGCATAAATCCGCTTTAACCAAAATAAAACGAACAATTTATTAATCAGTCAGAGCCACTCTTGCTCCGAAAACTAAAACTTTAATTCGGAGCCACACAATGGTTATATATTCTCTAATTAAAACAAAATCAACATTGACCAACTTTGGACGTCAACACCGGCAAGCTGAGAGATGCGACACAAACCAGCCTTCATGTCAACACCAACGCGCTGAGAGAGAAACAACAACAATCATCAGCAATGTCTAATTTCACCATTCTCTCTCCCTGTTGCCTTAGTAACAGCAACAGATAAAAGTGACTAGTTTTGTATGTATGTAAATAAATTATACATTTATTTGCCTATACTCAGATGTATTCCTTTCACATGAATTTACGTTTGCTGAGGCGGAGAAGGAATTAACCTCCACAACAATAACCAACAATAACAACAAGGTTCTGTCTTCCAGGTTATCCATTTCTGCCTCCGCAATATGTTAAGCAGACCCTTAGTTAAAGTTTTTGAAAGAGAGCTCATAATCTGGTATGATCAACAAACAGTTCATTTTCACTCTCGATTATTTGTCATCACTTGATTATCCTCACAGCGGATATGGCTTCTTAGTCCTGCTGGCGTCTTCTTTTCTCTTGCATACATGTGGCAACGTTGGGTGCTTCTTGCAGCAGCTGTTACAGTAATAATTTGGTGAAATTTCGTATGATGAAACAACTGAGACACCTTGTTTTCCTCACTAAATGCAAGTGGAAATGTATAAAGTGTAGTAAATGACTGCTTTCTGTATGTGACGTCTTCAATGATTTTTTAGTCTACCCTACTTAAACAGATGCGAAATCATTCATTACATGCTATATTCTTTTCTAACATTCTGAGATATTAGCATCAAAACCCTTAAGAGCAGAAACCTCGTTTATACCTCAATTTATGTTTGTGCACTGGTCTTTTTCCCTCGTCCAAATCCCCATACAGAAACTAAACGATATACATACATACATACATACATACATACATACATACATACATACATGAAAGCGTTAGTACGAAAGTAATATCTACTATTTTATTATGTTGGTCCCCGGCCTCAGTGACGGTGGCTTAGGAGTAGAAGCTGATCCTTCTCGCCAGTAACATATAATTTGTTTTGCACACACGTAAATCTAGGAAAACATTATTTGAATTGAAAATATGTACTAGACAAAGATTTATCACCGAATTTCTCCATGCGGAAAATATTACAACCATTAACATTTATCGATGCTTGCTGAAAGTTTGCAGGTACCAAACAGTCGATGTGTGAACATCTCGACGGTAGGTAATGCGTTTCAGCAATTGAGACAGTATGACAAACAACATTTCAGGTGGTCTTGAACAGCTGACAAATTGGAGTATTAAGGCCAGGAAATTTTATACAGAGCTGAATGTCGGCTGAATGACTGATTTAGCAACTTCGGGATATCGCAATGTTTGTGCCAGGTGGTGGTTCCTAAGGATGCACACACAAGAACAGAAAAACTACCGAAAGCAAGTCTGTCAGAGGCTGCTAAACCACTGCAAGACTGAGGGCGACAGTTAACCATGTCATCACCGGTGGCAAGAATTTGATTTCACCACTACAACCCAGAATCAAAATGACAGTCCATGGAATAGCGATATTCGAATTCGCTATAAAATCAGTGATGGTAACTACGTACAGAAATAATATTTTGTAGCTTACAATTTGCTCTGTCTGTCCAATGATTTATTGTGCTTTGTTGTGGTTTTTCTGGAAATAAATAGGAAGCATTACTGTGTGTGTGTGTGTGTGTGCGCGCGCGCGCACGAGCGTGTGTTTGTGTAAATTTCTTTAACGCAGCATAAGATATCTAAATAAACAACAACTAAAAGTAACGAAAAGTTACATTTATATTGATTTTAATTTTATTTTTAAAGATTTAGACCAAATATTAAACGAAAATCTATTAATACTGTCTGTATAAAATTTATGGCATAGACTATTTAAGTACAACTGAAAGATTTCCTCTTTATCCAGCACTTATATTATTGGTAAAAACGTCAAAAACTTTTTATTTAATGGAAAATTGTTGTAGATATAAGAATTAGTATTTAGTTTATCTTTATAGTGCTTGGCATTTTGTGTAAGTTCAGGCTAGTCAATGAAATATTAAATTTCATTTAATAGCTAAAATGCAAAATAATGGTTTCCTTATACAATTTATTTTGTTTCCCCAAACTTATACATTGAGTATTAACAACAATTTTAATGGGTCTATGAATTTACACTTTTTCACAAAATGCAAGATTTTTTAGGATTAAGAATGAAACTCATTCGGATATGTAATTTAATTTTTTTTTAAATAAGCTTGATATCAATTTTCAGGCCTTTTTTACTTTAATGTTGACTATTTTTATTCACTAAAATTAGGAACCTCTCATTTAATTTTATGAAATTTCAAGAAATTATTTTTTTTGCGTCACCTAACATCATATATTAGTTATAAGGACAAGTCCTCGGAAAATTTGATTATTTAAATTCTCCGAGGACTTGTCATTATAACTAATATAAGCTATACAAAATAATACAAAAATACATTAAGCTATACAAAAAAGAATTTCTCGAGTTACAAAAAATCTGCTCTAAGTCGTAAAATAAAAAAATGTAATAAAACTAAAATATTATTTAATTAGAAATGCTTTTACTTGAAAAATTATGAACACTATTGCGCTAAGAAATTTCTTTTTCGTTGAATAATGATTTTTACAAGTTTTTATTTCTTTTAAATTTTAATTATAATAATTCATAAACTTTAAAAAAAATCAACATTCTGTATTAATTTTTATCGGTGAAGTGCTATTGTTATTAAATTAAAGGCATGTTTACTAATCGTAAATTGAAAACTGACTACAATTCAATGAGGCCCAGTATTTTAAAAAGATTTTTGATTTGTCTGTATAAATGTTTAGATTTTTGTAAATACGGAGGTCCATACACGGTTTTATTAGGAAATAAGAGCGGTAATCATAGTAAATTTAAAATTTATTGGAAATTTTCGGACATTTCCTCAACGAGCGCCTTCGTAAGTAAGACAAATACCTAAAATTCAATTAGAGTGCATAAAATATTTAATATTTTTAAAGAATACTGGGCATTATATTAAAAGGCGTTTACGTTGTATTTATCATGTAATTTTATTTTTGCCCCTTACTTAAATCGACAGACCTGTCAACACCCCATAAAAACACCTCAAAAGTAAGTAATATCTGTTTCAATTCAAATTAGTTAAACTTCAAATCAGCTAATTTTACTCAAATAACGTTTCAGAAAAATATATTTTATTTTTTAAAGATTTTTAATAAAGAGAATTATGTTGTGTTTACAGAATTGTCAATATGTACGATTTTATAGATTTTACCGATAATAAAAAATAATTCCTATCAATTTAAATTCGCAACAAAGTATTTTGTTTATTAGGAATATTAAAATTAATCTATTAGCTTCGAATTAAAAATAAAAATAAAAGAATCAGGAAAGATTTTTCATTTTTTAAATGTATTTTAAACAATTTTCGCTTTCTTTGGAGCTACCTAACTAAAATCAAATGAAAATATTGCTCAGTAGCCATTATTAAGCTTTCATTCTATGACTTTGAGGTTATTAGTTTACATTAGATAGAAGAAGTGAACATTCAGAAATCAATAAGCGTTTCATATGGTGAAACAAAACCGATAGAACAGTACTTCCACTTAAAATACGTTAAAAAGATACATTTTTTAAACAAGGTTGATGAAACTGATGAAATGTGGATAGTTTGCAGCAATGTTGCTTAAAAGAGAATATAGTGGAACTAAGCAGTGTTGCTTAATGAAGTTATGTCCATAAAAATAATATTTTACTTAATAAATAGAACGGAAAGAATGAGAGGACAAAAATGTTCTCTTGACAGGAATGCTATTGAATATGTGATGGTTCTTTTAGATTGCTGAAAACTTTCTACCAAAGAAAATTTGCTTCAGGACATACAAGGGGACGCTGAAAAGTTCTCGGTCCCACCCACTTCTCTAAATCTGACCAAACAGAATTTCTTTTTTTTTTTTAATTTTCTTTTCAGGGTCCCTACTCATCGAATTAATGTTATTATTTAAAAGTAGTAATTTATTTTTATTTTTGTCATAGCACTAAAAAATTTCCGGCTAAATGTTTTTTCTGAGACTAATTTGTCTTGAGATATAAAATTGGAGCATCTCTTTGATCCCTACTATTGAAACTGTACAAGTTCTAAATTAGCTACCTTCGATTGGAGATATTTTATCAGATTGATGGAAAAATTGTAGGAAAATCGAGCAAAGTACTAGATTCAGGCTTTATAACGCCCATTCATCGAAAATATTTGCACTTTCGCAGGTTAGACATATTTGCAAAAAAATCTTTATCGGTTTATAGTTTTATACGAATGACGATTTTTTTCTTCTTTTGTGTTAACATGTTAGACAACTGAAACGGCTATTGGGTATCGAATCGAATACTGTTATCGCTTTTAGTGGAATTGAACAGTGTCGAATCTTCAGAATTTCCAGATTTAGAGATGTTGCCGAGAAAAGTCACATGGGCGCAAAAAATATCCTGACTGGGGAACCAATGCAAACATGATGCATGTAAAGATATAATGAATTGCTTAATCTTTATGTCGAACTATTATTTTAAAACACAAAACAATACTGGAGTAAAAAATATATATGTAGTGTGATCAAACTTTTCAACTTTTCCATATGTGCATATGTATTTGTGATCACTGACTATATTGCTTTCCAGATTAAATGATTTTATGTTTATTTGATGAGTGGAAATGTCTCTGTTTGAACATTTTTTTCTTTCTTTCTTTCTTTTCGCCCAAATAAAATAAACAGTTCTCTTATTTTTATTAGTATTGATTTAGCATTGTCCAATGGCACGACGTGAAGACAGATATTCCAACCACGCTCACAGGTAAAGACACATTAACCTTGTTTTATTTACCACGTTTTATCTTGTATTTTCTAAGATGTAAATTACAAGTTAAGAATCGTAGAGGCATTAGTCTCGAAAAATTTAAATTATTTTTTGTTGTCTAATAAATCAACTAAAGTAAACATTCAGCTTTCATCAGATGATCAAGTCTCATTTTGCTAAAATTCATTTCTAGACAAATCAAAACTGTTCCACTAATACTGTAAAACAGAAAAATTGAGAACATTTCCACACATACGATGAATCCATGATTTTTATCAGAGAACGCAGTCACATTCAGCCCTGCTACCAGTTAGATAACTATTTTCTATTTCTTAAACACTTTATTTGTTCATTGTTTGAATTTGCAACCATAGATGCAAATTAGAGTTATCAGGAAGTTTAAAATATTAAAAGGCCATAATCAATCATTTTTGATGCCTAGTTTATTATTCACACATCACATTACTCTTCAAAAAGTAACAAGTTTATCTATCTATCTATCTATCTATCTATCTATATATATATATATATATATATATATATATATATATATATACAGAGAGAGAGAGAGAGAGAGAGAGAGAGAGAGACTAACAACGACCGACTATTGAATGAAGCATTGCTTGAAAAAGGTGGATATAAAGCATAGTGTAATGTCAGAATCTTACTAAGAACTGCATAAATATCATAGTTGTAAATATTATCGAGAAAACATTACTTGATACAAACATAAAATATATTACAAATGTTAATCTCAGGTACTTTCAAGAACCCACGATACAGAAAATTAACTGCATTAACTTACTATAAAGCAATTTTACACTTTCCATAAGGAAATTTTAACTTTTATAGTTTTTGAAAAAGTCCTGTGCACGCGCACGCGCACACACACACACACACACACACACACACACACACACACACACACACACACACAAGAGCCACTTTTGTATTATAGATCGCGCGAAGAATAAACTTACTGGCACGGACAAACAACAGGGTGATCCATGTTCTGTTAAATAACCGTATTTTTAAATAAAACTTAAAAGATTTTGTAATTTGAGTAATGACTTCTTTAAAATTTCACACTCTTGCTAAGACATTGATTACTGCAATGTTTATGTAGGTACCTCTAAAAAATGTGACACCTAAGTTTAAAATACATTTTAAAAAAAAATGAAAATCTGTCTTGAAGCTTTAATTTTAGCTAATAGATTAAATTTAATATTCCTGATAGGCAATAAATGTTAGTGCAGTTCAAAACGAATTTAAATTGACTGGAATCTTTTTCTTTTCTCCTTATTATTAAAAATTATAAATTCTTCCATGTTGACAAATCTGTCTACACAACAAAATAATTCACTTTTTTATAAAATATTTCGTGACGCTTCTCTCAAAATAAACATACATATTTTTTTTATTGTCCCTTGAAAATGAAGAAATTTAAAGGAAATAAAATGTGACAATTATTTACGATTTAATTATTGTTTATATTATTTTTATAGATTATTTGTTTATTTATCAAGATAATATGGTTGTATATTTTATAGTGCATTACCTATCCATAATGCTCATCATGTATTAATTTGGCGTGAATTGTGTTTGTAATAAATATTTTTATTATGAAATTTTAATACTTTATATCTGCTAATTTGTTTATATATTTAAAACAAGTGAATAATCTGTATTATTTACTCTTAATTTAACATTTTAAAAACTTTATTTTATATACAAAGAAACGAAGACATAATTTTCACTTTTAGAGGAATGGTGTTCCTACTTCTGATGTCTATGTTTTTCACGTCTATTTTTCTAAGGTTTATAACTACATATTTTTGAAAACTTTATTTCATTTCTTGAATTCATACGCCACTAAACAATTGATATTATTTATTTTTTTTATTTAATGCTTACTTTATTTCTAAATATTATTAATAAAATATAATCGGTATATCAGATGACAACTCATTTACATTCATTAAAATTAATTAATTTGTAGATAAATGTAGATTGACATAAAAAAACAACAACTTTTAGTCCACTTTGGTAAATGAAATGTTAATTATACCCCAAATCGAGAGTATGCTTTTTCTGAGTACATTTTATGATCTTTAAGGGCCAGAAAACAAGTTACTGCATTTTGAATACAATTTAGTGGATGATAGAGATTCTTTAGTGATGCTAAAAAAGACCATTTAAATACAGGGGAACCAGCGAAAATTTCACCTTCCAGCTCCTTTCTTAAGTTAAAGGGGAATTTTCTTTTGAAAAAAAGTTATCTTTATTATTACAGAAAGTACAAAACGTCAGAGTATGGAGTTAGTAATTAGAAATACTGCCTTCGGCTCGAATAATTACCTAGATTCGATGTTGCATTGAATGAAATAAGGTTCAGATTTTTTCATTAGGAATGTTTCCTATTCTTATTAGCAGTAATCCCAAAGTTCTTGGAGATTGCGTGGTTTTCGTTGGAGTACTTGTTTCTTCAGTTAACACCACGATGGTTCAATTATGTTGTAATCAGGATATTGGTGCTGGCCAGTGTTCCAAAAGTTTCATCCACAAGAAACCTTTTTGTTGCACGTGATGTGTGGCAAGGGGCACCATCATGCTGAAAATTTTCTCCATCTTAGTAGTTTGGTAGAAGATTAGACCTTAGTTAACTAATATGATATTTGCTGTTTCGGTTTCCATCAACTTTTACCAATTTTCTTCTGATGCAAATTCACACCATTACGTGTCCACCAACAAATTTTAGCGTTTTTGTTGTATGTTTTGCATTGTTTCTTTTACTCGCTGGTTTTATACATTCTCTTGCATTAAAATGTAACTCTATTTTGCATTCATCACTGAATATTACTTTTCTAGTATCACATGTTAGATGTTCTTTCGTTCACTTCAAACTTCTATTCCGAAGTTTTTTGGTTAATGTTTTTTTTGCTGCTATAAGATTGTTCAAGTTGTTTTTTCGTAATAGTTTGTGTACTGGATTAACTTACTGTTAAGTTTGCATTCACTTCTAACTTATTTGGCTGTTAATTTTGGATTGCCTACTGAAATTTTCGCAAATTTTCTTTCATCTCTGTGGCCTTCCGATTTTCTTTGCGCTTAAAACACTTCGATTGTAGCAAAGGTCTTTTGGATTGTTTGAACACTGTTTCTGGAAATTCGCAGCCGCCTAATTATCTCCCGTTGAGTCATCTTCCATTTCAAATTCACAACGTTAATCTTTGTTTCAGCAGAAACTTTAGGCATGGTTTTAGTGTAAAAAACAAGCTAATGATCAACTACAATGACATATCAAAGCACCTTACACACCTGTTAACAAGTTCTACTTAGAAATCTGCGTATTAACAAGACTTTATCATCTCAAATCATTCATTGGCCCAATAATTTTGCATGGTCTTTTTGAGCTTCAAGTTTAATTTCCAATCCTCAATGCCAACAGACACTACTGATAAAAGCATATTACTAAACAATTTCAATTGTTTAACAAGATAAAGATGTATAATCATTTATAATGTAGTTGGACAAAACTTTTACACGCCAGTATATATATATATATATATATATATATATATATATATATATATATATATATATATAGTTCTACTGATTGATATTATATCAGATCAATCTTCAGTTTAGAATCCTTTAAGGGATGAAAATGAATGAAGTTCTTATAAAATTCTTAATTTTCTCATTATTCGTTTTTCTTACCTAAACAAACTTGAAATTATTTATTGTAACTTGAATCTTCTACTCGAAATTCCAGTGCTCTATTTTTATGCTAATATTCCTGATATTTCAACTTTTGGAGAAAGAGCTTTTTTTTTCAGAGCGGTTTTAATAAAGTAGTTATTTCTACTTGGCCTGGAAATGGTATAGAGTTTTGTTCGGCAACCTTCCCAGAGATATAATCTCGAGAAAAGTGACCAATCTCCTGTACCGTGAACAGATTAATAGGAGTAGATAAGTCTGCCTATCGCACGGTCCGTACTCCTTTATTGTTGATTGAACAGGTGTAGAGGATTATTCATTGTTTTCTGTTTAGGATATGGTTTACCGGTTCCTTTCTTTCTTCCATTGTTTTAATGATTTAACTCTCTTAACTGGTGACCTGACTAATCAGTGGCTGTGATTTTTCATTTTAATGGTACCGAGTTGATAGTTTTCTGGTTGCTGCATTCCGACTGGTAGCCTGAAATCCTTGGCAGCGATTAGAGAAGCTGCCCTGGTCGACAGTCGCATAATATCGGGGCATTTGCAGTGCCATGACGCGCATGAATAGATGTCTGTTGTATCTTGTGTTTTCGAGATAACAGAGGAAAATAAATAAGGAAGACAACCTCGTAGGTAAGTAATTAAATAGGTTTACAACACTTAGCAATTGACCTAATGCTGACTCTGCTCAACTCCGCTTATTGACATAAATGGACGATTCCATTCATTTATATCCTATATGTCAGTGCCCCTGCATGTAATTCCAGTGAGCAACCCAGTGGCCATATTAGGTTTTAGTCTTAGTCACCTTCTGGCCGATTTGTATTGCCATAGGCAATGGTGAGAAATTAATTATTATGGCGTTTTTGTCCATTCGTCCATGCATCGAATATTGCTGTTACATCTGGTCTTCTGCTTCTGTAATGTATTAAGAGATCCTTAATAAAATGCAATGAAATATCTGCAATGTTATTTGTTCTGACCTGGAATCTGAGCTTCAGTCACTTTCTCGCCACAGAAACGAATTTCCCTGTACCTTTGCTATAAATGTTATAATGCGTCTTAATGGCTTTATTACCTTACTTGGAGAGAAATGAGCTAGCTATCTAGATAGATAGATATAACTTTTTGAAACGTTATTTTAGAAAAATTAGCTGGTTTAAAGTTTATTTAATCCGAATTGGAATAAATATTACTTACTTTTAGTTTAAAATATACCAGAAAATATTTTTATTAACACGAAAGGTTGTTCTTCTGATGCGTTGAGTGATTTATGGATAAGCTGATGTTTGGAAAATTTACGTAAGGAGGACAGAACTGCAAGAAATTACTCGAGTACAGCTTGGACTTCTTTGTACATATTTATTTTTTTTAACTACCCAGTAATCTTAATAACTTTAGAAAATATTTTAAGCAAGTTAATATTTTATTTAGTCCTACTTAAGAAGGTGCTTTTTGAGAAAATGTTATAAATTTACAAATAATTTTTTTAAATTTACTTCATGTACCGCTCTTTTTTCAGTTGATATCGTGTATCGACCACCGTATTTACAAAAAAAAAAAAATGGAAGTTCTTTTTAAAATATTGGTGTCATTGAATTGTAGTGAGTTTTCCATTAATAAATACAGTTTTAATACCAATTTTTAATTTTACAAGAATTATTTTTAATGTTTTTATTATTATTTTAATTAAAACAATTGATAAAATGTTGAATCATTTAAAACTCTGTATTTATTTGTAGCCTAAATTCTTCTGCATTGTTTCCTTTTGGTGACCTGAAATCCTGTAGCAACTGACTGCCCCCCCCCACGCCGAAAATCAAATCTAATGTTCCCTTAAATAACCTACAGGTAGGCTCCAAATACGCTGTTCAGAATTTGGAGGGAAACTCTTTTTATTGGTTTTGGACGAAAAACAAATGCAGCTGTTTTACCACAATATCAAAATATATTTTTCGAAATTTAAAAATTAAGCAAGAGCCTAAGAGCGTCTGCTTTATTGCCGAAAACTTGATATATGCTCATGCAGTTTAATTTTTTTATAAGATGGGCATGAAAGACTAAATATGATACGAAAGCGTTCCACGGAAATACTGTTATATATATATATATATATATGTATATAAGTTACGAAAAACTTGGTAATCCGTATGGGTAGTCTTTTAAGTGCCAGAAATACTTTGAAAGCGATGTCTGATTTCTGTACTTACTTATCCTAAATGAAGTTTGGTGTTGATTCAACCGCTTTTTGAACTCATGGCGTGTGCAACCTATATAGATTTTTATGTTTTCGGGATTCTCAATAGATGAGATATTGCACTGGTATACAAATGATTCCGTGCGATATTTATTTTGTAGAGGACAGTCATGAGGATTTCTACAGTTACATAATTTTTGTTTATCTACATCTGTTTTTATTTTTATTTTTAAATTGTCTAAATTTCTTTGGTTTTGGTCTATGTGTTTATTAAAGATATTAGCATTATGTTTCTTAATAATTTTTTGTAAGTTTTCAGTACAGCTGTAACTTAATTTTAGTGTATTTTTATTGAAAATAGTACTTAGTTTTTTCTAGGAAAGTGCTTAACTATTAATGGAAGGAATTTTTGTCTTAATTTGTTCTTTACTATTTGGTTGTATGGGGGTGTATATCAAATTATTTTTCTACTTCTATGCTTCCCATTTTCCTTTTTTATATAAATTAGTTTTGGGTTTTTGTAGCCACTATCGTTTAGAGCTTTATTATAGAAATTAATATGTTCATAGAAAATCTTCTCATTTGCTGAATTTGTACTTATTCTTTTTTCAATAGATAAAGGTATATGCTTAATTATAGATAGAGGATGATGGTCAAATCAGCTGAATCTGACTCTTTGAACAACATCTGCAACACCAGAGCCTACCACAGCGCAGACTGTGACATTGACCACTCTCTGATCTCTCAAAGGTAAAGTCAAAACCTAAGAAACTCCACCATTCAAAAAAGAGGTGCCAGTTGAGAATTAACAAGACTGCTTATCTTGATAAAACCAGAAGTTCTTTGATATGCTTGTGGAGATCCTTCCCAATGACGCCACAGTGCATGGAAGATATAGGAAACATCCCTTGGAACACCATCTATTATGCTTCAGTCTCAATTAGTCTCGGTAACGAGGCAACAAAATCTGCAGGTAAGGTCCATTTAACTGTATGTCTCTGTGCAGATGTCATCCAACAAGCTTCCAACACTGACAATACCCGGAACAAGCACGCGGGCAATAAACAAGCTATTGGAAAACCAACAAAGAAGTCTTCACCTATGAAATCAAAGTTAGGGAAGTTAATTACAGACAAGAACAAACAAATGGGACGATGTGTCTACTTAGAACTTTACTGAAGAGGAAATTTTGTCAATAAAGAATTGTTTGATGATATTGATATTCAATGACGTGGTGCTTGAACTTCCAGATCACTTCACATATATGAGCTCTACTATTACCAACAACGTTGACATAGTAATTAACAAAGGCATCACTAAAGCGGCAGGGATAACAAAATTGAACAAGAGAGGATGAAACAACAGTCAGCTGACCTTACGCACAAAAATAAAAGTATCACATGCAAAGACAAGTTTACCAACACTGCAGTGCTGGAACAAGTAGACGCATGAAAATGATTCTCTTCTGTCAACATCGTCTTTGATAGCTGGGTCACATACATAGAATGAATGACAGTATACCAAAAGATATCATGTCCGGTAAGCTGCCCTGAACTATATTTCAAGGACATTTGCAAGAGGGACCTGAAACTCACAGACATCGATTCTGGTAGATGGGAAAAAGCAATCTCGGACCTTCATTCTACATTCTAGCTTCGCCTGTCACACCTTGCAGAGACTGGATTGTTAAGCTACCCCAGACGCTGCCCAGAAAAGGACTAAATTTTGATCAAACAAGGTGCTGCAATTATCTCACATGGATATGTGTATATAAACAAATATTTATATAAATATATATAAGTACACTTGCAAACGCAAACGTGGACCAAAAATATAACGGTGATGAGATTGCTTTAGTATTCACTTCCTCCATGAACGGTTTGTAATAAAAGATTGCTTATTCTGAGAATAAGAGGTGACGAGGCAAACTACATTGGAAAAAGAATAAAGTTGAGAATAAGTATGTGATGAAATCACATACTTATTCTCAACTTTATTCAAAGCAAAGCAAAGCAAAGATGAAACTCTGGATGTGAAGACGAAATGTTTACTGGAATTGGCATATATATGATGAAGGATGAGAAGTATATACGACGAAACAATAAGACAGTCCGAGTTATAGTTTGGAAATACTGAACATCTGGGAATTAGACGAAATTCATTAATTGGTTGTTCTAATCCATATTAATTCTGTGGCCATACTCTACCATCCGGACAGATTCCCTGTGTTTCGTTGTTTTGTTTTTTAAGATGGCTTGTCGGTGTTGGCCGAAGTTGCCAAGGTCAGGGCATGCTCACAAGGGGATGAAGTTGGGGAAAGATTCACTTGGACACACCGAAGATAACAACAGCCAGTGTTTGTGGGGAGAATCCACTCTTAATTTTTCCAACGGTAGGATGGCGGTACTTATAAGGACTGTGGCTCGACGTGGCAACCGACTGACACTCTGTACAGACCAGGAACAACCCCTTCTCACAAATCTTCTGTTATATATCTGTGATCACACTACCTAAACAATGGAGCATTTGATCTTTGTACCATCTGCAGAAATGTAGATTAAAATAGACAATAGACAATCAACTCTACTTAAATTAAGTCGGTGACCTAATGACAGTAGTGTCATTTAACCGATTTTATTAATTGAGTAGGTGACCCCATTACTTCAGACAACAATAAGTCTCATCCCAGCCAGACACACAGTGTTACAATTCTAAGCTTCTCTGAAACATTTGATACAAGGAAATAAATATTTTATGTTAACCTGGATATATATATATATATATATATATATATATATATATATATATATATATATATATATATATATATATATACGAATGTAATGAGAACGAAAATAATATAAATTCTAACGTTCACAGCATTAATTCAAAAGAGGACGCAATACTATTTATTATAATTTTTACAAACAGACAAAACTTACTCATTACAAAGATGCATTCTTGTTTCGATGCGGCTGCATCTCGACTGGTGAGAGCCAAAAATGGTTATGAACAATTCTATTTACAAGCAAGCCACTTATGGGAAAAACCATATGGAGAAACACCTTAAGAGGAAACGGAGAAGGGTAAAGAAAATGGAGAAAAAAGAAGGAAAGGAAAGACGGTGACAGAGTAAGACAATAGTATTTGTTGATAGCAGTTTGGGCAGTGAAGGAATGTTGGGGTGTTAAGACAAGGGCCTGACCCGAAAAGTTTAAAACAAAGCGGAAGTGTCCGTTAGAGCTTTTGAAACCGTGGAACGGACAGAAATTTAAGCAATCTAAGGAAAAAGTATGTATTATTGAGCTATAACATTCAATTATTAAACCAGAGATTTGAAATTACCTATTTTTGTAGGCACATTAAAGATCTAACATTATAATCTTGCTAAACTTTTAAATTTCTAACTCACCTCCTTTATATATTTTCTACCGTCTTATATTCTACTGATCTATCCTAGATTATGATTCTAAATTGTTTCTGCACATATATAATACTAGCAGCAGTATCAGATAAATTGATTCATATCCATATTTATTCTATACGTTATACAGTCCGGCAATAGGTCAAAATTTCCTTATAAAAGATTGATATTAACATTCTATAATTTATATGTCTTTTTACTCATATCTTAAATTCTGAACTAAAATTTATTATAACACCCCAAATAACTTATGTATTTAACATGCCAAAAGATTTTCCACTTAAATGACCATTTATTAATGTACATACTACATTTATTACAGAACAAATAACAGAAACTTCAATCTAAATCTGCGTAATTCAGCTCTGGTAAAAAAAAGCGTCTTCAATTACTACTATGGCCTTCGTCTATACTTATTTCTCCTTCATCGTTTTCCTCTTTTATCTCTCTCTCTCTCCCTCCCTCTCTCTCTCTCTCTCTCTCTCTCTCTCTCTCTCTTCCCTTTTTCTTGGAAGTTTTGGCGCACGTTGCTTAAATTTCTGACCGTTCCACGGTCTCAAAAGCTGTGGGAGACACTTCCGCTTTGTTTTAAACTTTTCAGGTCAGGCCTTATTCCTTCACCGCCCAAACTGATATCAACAAACACTATTGTCTTACTCTGTCACCCTCTCTCCTCTCCTCTTTTCTCCCTTTTCTTTATCCTTCTCTGTTTCCTCTTAAGGTGTTTCTTCCGATGTTTTTTTTTTCCATAAGCAGCATGCTTGTAAATGGAATTGTTCATAACCATTTTTGGTTCACACCGGTCGAAATGCAGTCGCATCGAAACAAGAATGCATATTTGTAGTGAGTAAGTTGCTTTTGTTCGTATGTAAAAATTATAGATAGATAGATAGATAGATAGATAGATAGATAGATAGATAGATGCGTGTGTGTGTGTTTGTGTGTGTGTTGATTTAAAAAATTATAGGCGTTCATATTTAAAATTGGCATTTGATGATAGGGAAGTAACTCGAGTAGCTAAGTTATTTTATAATTTTTATATCTTATAAATTTACATTATATATATATATATATATATATATATATATATATATATATATATAGTTTCAAGGTATGAAAATTGCGTTCAAGCATGAAACAGACGGTCTGTTTTGACGTCAGTGTCCATATGTTAAGGAAAATACAAAATTAAATTAGTTTTAAAAATTTTATCCATATGTTTAACCAGTATATACTTTATTTTCTTTAAGTATTATCTAACCCAGAAAAGGGTTATAAAACCCTACTTTTTGATTAATTGATTTGAATCTTGGTATCATAGCTGATTCAAATATTCTTATAGTTGATTTATGATGAAGAGATTTTGGCGTATTTTTTTAAAAATGAAAATGATGGTTTGTATATTGTATATGGTATAAACTCTCATTGTCCGTTTACTCGGTCTTTGTCCTCGTGTTACCAAAGCCGTAGTATTCTTGACATTGTCACTCGCCGCTGTTATTGATCTTCATGGTCATCAAATGTAAACATTAACATGCAAGGAGGTAACCAAGTTTTACAGTGATTTGGCTCAGTGATCGATGTAGTTCCCGCTGCGAATTCAGGTGTGACTCTTGACTAGCAGAAATAACTATTTGTCTCTGCTAAAAACAAATTTCACAGAACACACCTACAAATTCTGTTCAAAGGGCAAGCCAACAAATTCTGACAAACAACAGGTTTAATTCTGACTAACAACAGGTTTAATGCAAACGAATAGAAAAATTTAAAAATACAACTAATTATTTATTAATCTTTTAATGTAGTTTAGTTGACGAGTTTTCGGTATGAAAGTTTTGGTCGCAGAGATATAAGGCACTTTGATTCTCGCAATGTATTCTTCTTTATTTAGGCTTGTGTGTTTATTAATGGCAGAAGTAGCGAAACGAAAACGGACTATTGTTTTTGATATCTGATCGCCATCTTCTGTTGACGCCTTTTCTTATCCGTTCTGCCTCTCGGCAGCGTCTGTTTAGTTTATATAAAAACATTTACTCATAACTGACATTGATTTATTGTGCGTTTTCCAATAGGATATTCATATATTTTTGTTCAGTAACACATGGCCCGTTTTAGATTGTGATCAGGCCGATCACCGAAACTAAATTTTGGTAAGGGAATTAACATTTCGGACAGGTTTGTATAATCAAATCATGAATTCTTCATTGGAATTTGCGAAATTTCAGAAGATCATAAATTTTTGTCACCTTACTCCTGAGGGAGTTAGGTAGATTTATAGTGGGTTATCAGTTATAGTGAAGTGTATGCGTGTTGAAACAGATTAGTTTGATTTGGCCATGTTAGTTAGATAGCCCACCATAAGAGGGGTATAAAACAAGAAAATCAAATTGTAAAGTGAAACAACAAATTTATATAAATATAAATTAATTATGGTCTTTACAAATAAAATTAATGTATTTTGGTTGATACAAGGTCGTCAAAATGTTCGTAGTAGTCCTTGCAAGAATGAGTTTATGTGTACGTAGGCAGGAACGTATGTATGTATGTATGTATGCATGTATGTATGTATGAGCGTTATCGTAGGGTATGAATGTCTTTGAAGTAATCGCTCAATCTTAAAATGTTCCGTTCGTTTATCAAGTATAAAGGAGGTGAGGAAGAAAGGTAGAGATAATAATAACAATCGCTTGACGTTTGTCAAGGGACGTGTTAATACGTTTGTCTCCTTCTCTCTAGTGACAGGCGAACTTGCCCATCTTTTATTTTGTTTGTGGGGCTTGAAAAGGTCATTTGGGAATTTACTCCCGGATATGATTCGGGTTTTTCCATTCGCGAAAATCTCCGTAAAAGAATTTGTTTCTGAGAATTGAAGATTAGTTGAACTTTGTTTTTAAATGTTTCCTAGTTTTCTATTGGCCGAAAAACATTTCGCATAAAGGTGTGAAATTTCACGTGTTTTGTTTTGGATTCGCTTTTGCGGTATGTGTTAAGCAAAGTTTGTAAATTCGAGTCTTTTTAATTTCTAACAAAATCAATGAGTTAGTGCTTAACATTTGAATTTTAAATCTAGATCTTGTTTTGTTCACTACAGATTAGAGAAGATTTAGTCTTACTAATTCTTAATGAATTCTACATGCTTTGTTTCAGATTCAAACATTCCTAGATCCTTCTCCAAATTATGGCTTCTAATTATTATTTTAACCCGTTCTTTCTTTCTTTATTCCCATCGACCCCTAATTTAGGTCGCCTGAATATTTTCATTGTTTAATCATAATTATTTCCTCTTCTAAATCCTCACTAGGTATTCTCATGCAATAAAACGTGGAACCATCGTTACCACTCTTTTATTATGGGAAAATAAAGAATTTAATGTACACCTTCTTTTCATAGCAATTTTGTGCTCATAGATGCGGGTTTATTTTTCCGCTTCTATGTGCTTAATCAATACACGTTTTATCACTTTTGTTGCTTAAGACTATATTTTTTTTTTTTTTTTTTTTGATGTCATGTGTTTTTGTAGTAAAAGATGTTATTGTAGTTTCACGGTCATTGAGTTTTATCATTGATGACTGCTATACCCAGTGGGGAACGTAAGTCATAGGAAATAGAGAAATAAAAAAAATGGAACAATTTCTTAGTAAAATACATACACACACACACACACACACACATATATATATATATATATATATATATATATATATATATATATATATATATAAGGGTAGTTTATTTCGATAAATACAAATTGGTGCTAGTCATGGATGGCTATGGATAATGTTTATCGGTTTGCTATCACTGTGACGGTAGGTAGCCATCTTGGAATCCTATTTTTCACCAAGGGCAATAATCACTTTTAGGTTCATAGAGAGTTATCTCACTTCTATCTTTGGGAGAATATATCTCCCTAACACCTCCCCTTTGAGCAGTATACTGGTACGTCTTATCATGGGTTGACTTGCAGTGGGTATGCTCGGTTTCGGATGCGACGTGACCTCCTAGGTAAACACTTTATTTGAGCCTTAGGTTCTTCATTCCGCGCGACTGGGCAAAAACGAATGTGTCTACGAAAATGTGCAGTGGGAAGGTAGCATCTTGTGCTTTTTGTCTCTGATATATGAGCGTCGTAGCTGATTCGCATGTTGAACGCAGATGGAAGATTGTACGTCCACTTCGTAGATGACATTTCCATTAATACTTTCCATTTTTCTGAGATATTCCGGTAGGCCTTAGCTCGCACAAGTTGACCAGTTTTGTATGTGCGCTCTACTGCTCCTTGATGACGAGTGAACTGTTGTTCCATCACCATGTTCCTTGTGAGAATGGTGTATAGCTGGATGAATGACATTGATAATCGAACTTTTCGGTTCATAAAAGCTACACCGGGTGAACTTTTTGTTGGGGACGTTTGGATTTGGTGTAGTCCTATAGCTTCTAAGGAATATCTCTTGGGTTTCTGGTGTGGTTCCCTCCCCTTTGAGTTTTAAGAATGCTCTCTTAAATGTATCCACAAAACGTTCGACCTGACCATTTGATTGTGAATGGAAAGGTGGAGGCTTGATGTGTTTTATTGCATTATATTGGCAAAAAATTGAAAATTTTCTTGATGTGAATGCAGTGCCATTATCTGACACCAATGTCTCCGGAATCCTAAATCTGCTAAAGATCTGTTGTAATTTTATGATAGTTTCCTCAAAGGTGTTGCGATTGATGGGAAAAACTTCTGGCCATTTGCTGTATGCATCAACAAAAATGAAGTCAAATTGTTCATTTATGGGTCCTGCAAAGTCAATGTGCAGACGTGACCAGGGAGAATCTGGAATAGGCCAGGAACTCAATGTATTTTTCCTGGGAGATTTTGCTGCAAGTTGACATTTAGAATCTGTGTGTACAAATTCTTCTAGCTGCTTGTCCATGTTGGGCGAGTAAACATAGCTACGTGCTAATACCCTGGTGACCAAAATGAAATTGTTTCATGACACTATTTTGGAATGCTGATGGAACAATTATACACTCAAGAGAAAGAATACACCAATCAACCTCAGACAATGATAACTGATGCTGAAAGAAGGTTTTTGTCTGTACATGCCTTGGGCCACTTGGTATGGTAGAAGTGTAAAACTTCTTTAAGTAATGGGTCAGAAGCTGTAGCTTAGTGGATCATTTGCGAAGTAACGCGTGGTACTCTGACCGGGGATGCAAGCAATGAAATAACCATGTAAGTGTTGATTGTCAGAAGCTCTTTGGACTCCTCATCAATCTCCAAATGCGGGATGGCATTAGAAAGATCAATTTTGGCAAATAATTTTCACAATTTAACTTTGTGAAGATATCTTCTGGCACAGGGGTTGGATACTGATGTTGATCCAAGGAGTTGTTTAACCCAGAAGAAGGAAATTACTGGAAAGTAATTGAAACTCACCTGAAGCGAGCTAAATGTGTAATACTCCTCATGCCAATGACACTTCCACCGAGCTTCACTACGGCATATGACTTCACTGAATTTCTTTTGGTGTGTTCCTCTCGAATTTATATTTAAACTGGGGTCATCAGGAGAGAATGTGCACCGTTTCGGGGCCTTCCTCTCAACGGTTTCAGTTGCACCCCCCTACCTTCCAGTATTTTCCTTCTTCCTTGGTACAGAACCCCAGACTCTCCTGAAAAACGTTGTTAAATTTAGACTCGAATGATTCGGGGAATTGCTTCTCAATGTCAGAAATAGAAGTGAGTGTTCGTGTGTTAATTACATGCTTCAGAGAAATATGAAAAAGACTTAATTCCTCTATCCAGTTCAAACCAAGTAGGTTTAATTCAGTCATGTGCGAGATAGCATGTTCCAGAAAAAATTATATTTTTCAAAGAAACATTACAAACTAACTCACCCGTCAGCTGAATTGTATCGCCTGACGCACTCCGTGCTATGTGTTGTTTTCATCACTGATGCCTTCCCTATGTGTTCCAACGTGGACCGTGAAATAAGGGTAATGTCAGGAGCTGTGCCGAATTGAAAACAAACTGTTCACAAGAACAGTAACGTATTTTCTGTACGATTCAAAATCTACATTGAATGTAGCAGATACGGAATTATTTGACAGAGACTTCTACCAACTTTTTTTTTTTTTTTTTTTTCTGAAATTTCTTCTGCCTTTTTTATCTTTGTTTCCGTACCGGTGATATCTCTGACATCTATACTCTGGACAGAAGTGCGAAAAATGCCATTCTCCGCATTGCCAGCATGCTGTAGGATGAATCTTTTTTGTTGTGTCAGGTTTATTTTCCTTTGGTCGGATGCTACTGGGTTATTGGACTGCTTTACCATCATGGTGTCCCGTTTAATGCTTAATAAATGTTGGCACTCCGTAGTGAGATTTTTCACTGTGGCGTTTTTGTCCTGGTAAAATTTTGATAGTAAGCGTGTGCATGCTGGGAGGACTGAAGTTCAGCAATAAATATCAGACATTTAAATTGATCTTCTGTGAGTGACTACAGCTGAAACTTTTTGCATTCGCGATTTACAAAACTAGATAATGTCATCGTCAGCATCACTCTTCGTCCGTTTGAGGCAATTGTAGCGGACGCGAAAAAGCTTGAAAGTTGAACACCGAATATGTCTGTAAGGTGCTCCACAGTTTCTGTGAAACTTAAATCTTTAACCTGTTTTGGGAGAATAAAATTTGTGTAATGTTCGTGCTCTTGAGTACTAAGTTTTCTCAGTAAAAGACGTGATTTTCACGCGTCGTCCTTGTGGGAGAATTCGTGTTGAAAAGTGTCTTTCCGACAGGTAAACCAAGATGCGAATGTATATCCACGTGTAGCATCGTAGTTATTGGACAAATGGTCCACAGAATCGTTTGTTTTTGTACTGTTTCCAGCGTTGTGCGCAGCGAGATGAAGCTGAAATTGTTGATTTAATGTAGTAATCAACTGAAGTTGCGACTTCTCGAACTGTTGCTGTTGTTGCCACAAATTTTCCTTTAAAATCTCTGCGGATATCGCTATGTGTTGTTGTTGTTTTCAGTAATCCTCGTTGTTATGATGCACAGTGGGGAGCGTAAGTCATGGAAAATAGAGAAATAAGGAAATGCAACGATTTCTTGGTAAAAAAAAAAACAAAAAAAAACATGATAGGGATAGTTTAATTGGATAACTACAATTTGGTGCTAGTCATGGATTGCTGTGGATAATGTTTATCGATTTGCTATCATCGTGACGGTAGGTAGCCATCTTGGAATCCAAGGGCAATAATCACTTTTAGGTTCATAGAGAGTTATCTCACTTGTATCTTAGGGAAAATGTCTCCTTAACAATGTCTATATGATATTTTATGTTCAGAGTTCATGTGTATATTCAAAATTTTCTGTTCTGCAGTTAGTAGTAGTAGGTGAAGTATTGTAATGATTTCAATGTATTTAAGTTCTTGGTCTATATAGTGAAGGTTATATATTCCGAAATGCTTTGACAAAAAAAAACATTATTAAGGGGGAGCCCGTTTCAGTTTTATTGTCATTATGTAAGCAAAAAATGTATGTAGTCATTTTTATTTAATTATTTTCTATTTATTTTGAATTCGAATTTATGATTAAAAGCCACACTATCGGGTAGCATTTAAGCTAGCTCTTGCGGAAGGTTCTTGATTGAATCTTCGATTTGTTCAGAAGTTTGAGAGTCCCTAACTCTTTGCATATTCTCACCATAAGAAGCTTTCCTGTCTGCCGTTTGATCTGGGTTTTCATTTGCACTGGACTTTCTTTTCCTCGCTGAAGCCTTGGCTCTTTTGATTACAATCTGGTCCTATGTTAACAGATTTCTTTTTGCGAGACATATTGCTGCTGTATGCGATAGACAACAGTAAACTTCTGAAGAACTCAAAATTGATCGCTGCATTTAAATACTGCATTAATATCTAAGCTTATCTTTTAAAAATTCAACGATAATTCTTCTGCTGCTACTTAATTTAAAGACATTTTGATGTACCTTACTTTCCGTACCAACAATTATTTTTATTTCATGGGTGATTTTCGCTGGATTTTGCAATTAATTTAAATTATTCCCAAATTTATTTCCAAGTTATAAAAATTATTATCGTACAGAAAAAATCATCTCAAAAAACCACTTAGACGGTCCCGTGAGAATATGGTATTCCTCAAGTTGCTGTGGTTTCCGAGGCAGTTTTAGTCTTTGTTACATTCCGTCTCGTTCCATTTTATCCCCGTAGTTGTTGGAAGAGCAATCTGTTAGTTGTTCTCCTCCAATCTCAACAGACTCTTTACATTACAACACTTTTTTTATTTTTAAATATCGCAGAGATGCATTTTTTAACATGGAGGCGGATGTTTTTGATTTGTTGACAATTTATCTTTAAGAATTTTTGTAAGTGGAGATATAACTGTAACAATTACTTGAACATAAAGTGAACTTTTTTTTTATATATTTTTTATAACTACCAAGTAATCTTAAAAATTTAAGAAAATATTCTATGCAAACTAATATTTTATTGAATTTTAGGTATTTTTGCTAATGACAACGCTTGTTGAGAAAATTACCAATACATTTAAGCTTTATTATAGTTACTGCTCTTATTTTCTGATAATGATGTGTGTGGACGTCCGTATTTACGAATACGGACACTTTTATACACACAAAATAAATTCAAAATTCTTTTAAAATATTGTGTGTCGTTGAAATGTAATAAACTATAAAATTTATGATTAGTAAATATAGTTTTTAGTTAATAACAATATTACTTAACCGCTACAAACTAATACAGAATTTTAAAAGATTTTAAATTTTATAAATTATTATAATTAAAATTTTTAAAAAAAATGGAAACAATCCTTGAAAAAATTCATTATTCATCGAAATGTTTTTTCTTAAGACAATGCCCATAATATATTTTATACATAAAAGCAATTAAAAGCTTTTCTAATTAAATAATTTTATTGCGTCATTATTTTACAATTCAGAGCAGATTTCTGTAACTGTAGGTCCTGTTTGACTAAAAAATGTCCATGATGACAAAAAGTTTAAGTTCCGAGTACTTGACCTTATAACTAATATAAACATTAAGCGCTGAAAAAAGAATTTTTTTAAATTTCATAAAACTAAATAAGTGGATGAGTTAATAGATGTAAAAAAGAGTTTTCCAAATATTTTCTTAAAAAAAAGAAACCTTTAAATAATAATTTCATTCATTTGTGAATATGTCCTGAAAGTTTCATTAAAATCTAACAATTATCTGATTTTTTTTCAAGAATTTCCAAATCAATGAAATTTGCACGCTAAAATAACGCTAAAATTTCCCACGGTTATTTTTATGGCAAACAAATTTTTTAACCAAAATTTTGAAAATTCTAAAAAGGATTAAAAAATATAATTTTTATATAAAAAAATCGTTTGATCTTTTCTCTTAATAATAACATAGTTATGTTGACATAAAGATGTGGAATTTGGTGTATTTTTTATCATGTTTATTAGCGAATTCTTGGAGGTACCTAATTATAAATCATCTAAAATTATATTACAATTCAATCAAAAAGGTTATTAATATATCACCTTTTCTAGTTAAGATAATAATTTAAAAAATAATATTAAAATAGATACTAGTTAAACAAATGAAAAATGAGTGACGACTGAGATGTGTGCGCTGGAGAGAAATAACTAGAGTGGCAAAAAGAATATTAATTGCAAAAATATAATAATAATTACAAGTAGAAATAAATTCCAGGCTATCAGTGCCGTCATCAACGGGGAACTAGGCGAATTCTTACAACATATCATATACCATTTATCGAACACATTTCCAGTGATTGATACTACTTCACTTGCCATCTTTCATATTGATCAATATTTTTATTGTAAATCGTAAAAAAAGTGTTCCTTCTTTATTTATGACTTTTTCCATTTTGTGAATCAATTGCCCCAGAGTATTTAGATTAACACATGTGGCACATTGGCATTGTCTGCCCCTCACACACACACTAAAACACTTCACTTTAGTTTTGACTTTTGAGTCTCTCTTCTCTTCTAACAAAAACTAAATATTCTACCAACTTCTCAATTCCCCACTTTTATTTCACAACCGTTTTTTTATTAATCAAATTTGTTAGAAAAATTAAACTTGTTTGTTTATACTTCAATTACAACAAACTTCATTACCAAGTAAATTTATTTGTGCTGCAAATCATATGGGGGGGGGGGCATAACCTTTTTAACAATTGAAGAGTAATTTCCCTTTAAAATATTTTAAATATTCTTTTTTTGTTAAAATTGATAGTTATATTGTTTTTGTACATTCTCTAGTTGTTAACATAATTTTGCATTTTCTCTTAGTTGTAATGGTAATAAGTTTAATTATATATTTGATTAATTAAGGAGTAAATAAGAAAACCTAAATAAATTTAACGTGCCGTTGTGTAATTTAATTACAGGTATACTTCACCTTACGTCGGTAATGCACCTTTTTAAATATTTTACTATCAACTTTTCTGGCGATTTTAGTTATTTCATGCACTTTTCGCGTAGGCTTATCAATTGGAATTTGTTAGACTTGAAGTAAGGAGCTAACAATGTATTTTATGAAAGATGCTTGCTGTATTGGTTTCTAAAATGCATAAAATTTATTATACAAACAAAGCTGTTCAGTATTGCAATACTTATTTAAATAGAACTTTCCTATACCATTTGACACTTTTCCTTGCTGGGCTGTAATAAGAAATTACATGATCGGAAAGATGGGTTCCTCCCTTTGTTTTATTGTAGTCTATTATGACTGTTGGTTTCATTATGTTATGACATTCACTTTTTTTCCACTATCCTGGAAATCAGGTCCATAGAAAATTGAAATCATAATCACATTTTTTATCTTTGTAGTGTTCATAATTTTGATCCGATCTTTGTTCGCCGCCGCTTTTATTTTATCTTTATTTCAGCTTAGCATCTTTTACTGTAATAGGTAGACTCTTTCTGTTGGATCTGATTGATTCACAATTTTTTGCATAAACAATTCGCCAAAGGCTACTATACCAGTTTTCAGCTACCAAAAGTTTTCCTTCTTTTAGCAGAGGTTCTGCCAAACTGACCACTACAGATCCAGGATGATCCAACCAAGTATCATGTTCTTTTCCATTTCCACAATATATAGAAAAATATCACACATAGCCTGTCATCTCAGCAAACTTGAACATTTTTATCCCATATATATGGGCCTTCCCTGTATTATATTGTCGAAATGAGAGTCTACCTCTATGAGAGATCTGAGTCGCATCAATGGAAATTTCACCGACATGTATATAGTTTGAATATTTGAAGTAAGCTGTTTTAGAAAATCAGCTATCTCATGCAATTGTATCAATAGGATTTCTCATACATCCTTAGGTGATAAGTATTCTTTTAAGATTCTTTTTCTTTTAAGTCAATTTGATTACCAGAGTTTCTTACTGACTGCGCAGAGTTACTATATAACACGGCTGGCTCGGCTCGAACCTTGTTCCCACGCTGGTCAGTACTGCCACCAGTCAACTGATGGTTATCTGCTTGCTGCTCCGTTCTTTCATCTGCTTTGCCGATGTTGTGTTCCTTGATTTCAGAGCAGGGAAGATCAAATTTTCGTCCGCGCTGGGTTGAGCTGCGGCTGAACCGTGCAAAAAAAAAAGGATAATGAACGCTTCCGCTTGCGAAAATATAAATAACATAACCAAATTAACGAAGAAGGTCGCCGGGTTAATTTTCAATTGGTTTATATAGTTTTTGATACAACAAAATTAACCCTTCCCATTAAACTCTCTATCATGACACTTTGTCTTCTTCTAAAGCTTAGAGCTCATTTTTTAAAAAGTACAACAAAGAGGTCTGTCAGGAATTCTCTCGGCAGCAGGTTACATGGGTTTGGTCCAATGCTGTCTCGTCTGCGTCTCTTGCTGTTTCTCGCTCCAACTGCTGGGTCGCCTAAGCACTCTGTTTATATGTATTTCGTCCGACTCCTACTGCACCTCAAGATTCATTAATATTCATATTAATTCAATTTTTTATATCTCCAATTTTGGAGAAACGATACTGACCCTCAAACAAAGCGGTCCCTTATTCAAAATAATACATTCTTCGACAAAAAATTTGTGTATCATTCCTATCTATGCTCTGACGTCAATCGGCTGCGTCGTCAACTTATCCGAAATAATCACTTTTCGATAACAAACTTTTGTGTTTAAGAATTATTTCTATGTCCCTGACGTCAAAGAATTATCTTTATTGTCGACTTTTCAATATGTCCGATTAAAGTCTTTACTCACCTTGCATGTTTATATTATTGGTTTTACGATTTTTAATAACTCAATCCGTTTTTCAGCCGACAATTACGTTTCACATTCATCATTCCTCAGGACATATTTTAGATTGTTTACATTCCGACTTTGCGGATTCATAACAATTCCATTTGTCCATCAGTTTATCAGAAAAAAAGCTCTTTTTTTTTCTTGCTCCATATTTCAATTCATGTTTTCACCTTAATGAATTTAAGGTTTTTAACCCTTCCAATTTTCCAATTCCTATACGGGGTTTTCACATGACACGTGTTACAGTATAAAAACAAGTTACTCGAAAAAAGGGGCAACTAAAATATTAAACATTGCTTATTGTGATTTAGCCGGACTGACTGAACCGATATCTTTGAATGGCTTCAAATATACAGTTTCGTGGACGATTTTTCTGGTCTAATTATGGTTTATTTTCTTCAATGCTACCAAAGTTTTTGTGGTCGTACGCTATTTTAACCGCTGCATATATTAGAAATCGGTGTTACAGTCAAAGAACTGGGAAAAGAACCTAATCTTGCCAATATGCATATATTTGGCACAATTTGTTGTGCCTACATTCAAGGAAGAAAGAAATTGAACACTAAATGTGAAAAATCAATTTTCGTAGGCTACGATAAATCAAGTCCTGTCTACAAACTAAGAACGTCAACAGTCAGGTGTATAAAATTTACTGAAAACTTTGAAACTCCTACATCTGACAATTCTTTACTTCTGGTTGAAGAAAATAATGCAATATTTCCCAACTATTTGCAGAAAAATCCTCGTGGGGAGAAAAAGCAAGAAACTATACAAGCAGGTTACGATAAATGCCTGAATATTACTTTGTCAAGAATTTGGACGATCTAGCAAATCTGACTATAGATCTATGATAAAATACATACCGACTACTTATATTGAAACTATTACTTCAAATGGTTAAAAAAAATGGCGCGATGCCATGAGAAAAGAAATAAAAGTTCTTAAAATGAACAATACATATGAATTGACTAAATCTCCAACTGGTAAAACTTTCGTTGGCAGTCGGTGGGTTTTTACACTTAAAACTAATAACACTAGTAATGAACAGTCCAAAGCAAGGTTTTTCACACAAGGTTACTCTCAAAAAACTGGAATAGATTATTATGAAACTTTCTCCTCCACAGCATGTTTATCGTCTGTAAGGTCTTTAATGCAACCACCAAATAGATGTAAAAACTGCATACTTAAATGCACTGATTAACAACTCGATGGCCATTATCAGTAAAAACAATGTTACAATGTTATGGAAACTGAAAAAGTCATACGGACTTAAACAAAACGAGCAAGACTGGAATCAAATCCTACGCTCATTGAATTGGTCAAGGTTTCTCCCGATCCTTGTATTTACAGTAAACACTTCAAGTACAATACTAATTATGATTGTTTGGATTGATGTATTAGTGGCTGCAAGTTGCAATTTTGCGTTAATTAATGTAAAACATGTTTAAACGAACAATTCAAAATGACCGATCTTGGACAGCTTTCTTTCTGGGCATACATTTTACGTCTAAAAATAACTCCACAAAGATGAATCAAAAGAAATATATTTAAAAGATTCTAGCCGAATTTGGAATGCATAATTGTAAACCTCGATTAAAGCCTTGTGAAATGAATATCAATTTACTAGACGAAAGCAATGCTGAGCTAGAAGACGAAAAATATGACAGAAAGATAGTTGGCAGCCTGATATACGTTATGACTGTTACGTGGGAACAAAATTGTCGGAATATTCTACAAAGCCGACTATGGACCACTTGATAAGAGTCTTACTCTAGTTGAAAGGCACAAAAACACACTGTAAGCCCCTAACTTTAAGAGGCTTTTGTGATGGTGATTGGGGAAATTCAAAAGACTGCTGCAGTATTACAGGGTACAGTTTCCAATTATCGCCAAACACTTCAATGATTTTGTGGAAAACGTGAAAGCAAACTACATAAGCATTGTTAACATTCGAAGCTGAGTACATGGTGTTGGCGGCCGCAATACAGGAAGCAAAATTCCTTATTCAACACCATGATTAATGCAACTGAATATGAACAAGCCACTATCTATTGAGATAATCAAGGTATTATAGCTCTTGCTAACTATGTCTACCATCAACGCCCAAAACATGTAGACATAAAGTATCACTTTATGAGGACAGATTCAAAATGGTACAATAAAATTCGACTATTCCATCAGATGAGAATGTTGCCGATATTTTTTACTAAGCCTGTCGGCAGAATAAAATTGGATAAATTCTTTACTGCTTTAAATGGAGCGCGATACTGAACATTTTTTCTTTTTTTGTTTTTTTTGCTTACCACAATGTTTTTTATTCCCTCAGTTTTTAGTAAAATAAAAAAAATTGTATGCTAAAAAATATTTAAAAAATTAAGATGATATATTGAAAAAAAAATTTGAAATTTTGAAATATTTAAAGTTGAAAATGAATATTAAAAGAAAATATGTATATCAATTGTAGATGTTTATATGCATCGTGTTTGTATTTATTGGCCTCATAGAAAGGGAGAATTAGAGAAGGAAAAATGGTTCCAATCTTTGTCGGGGATGTGTATTTATTGTAAATTTATTTTACAATTTTAGCACGGGGCCGAAGGGGAACTAGGGTCTTAAACATAGCTAATCCGATTCATCCATTACAATTACTCAATCACCACAAGAACCCATCCATCTCCACTCGATCCACCATATACCACATACTCCTACTAAAATACTTGTTGCAAATAATATGCAAATCTCCACCATATAAATAGCAGCTGATACAGCTGGAGAAACTAATCCTGACTTTGGTTGGAGTTGGTATACCCAAGTACCACGGGAGTTGCAACGCCAGTATCCCTCCCTCAGGAGAGTCTAGGTTTATTGCCCGGCGCCTGAAGCGTCCTCAAATGGGCAAGTACCGAGTTGGCTTGGGAAGTTTTGCACGGTGCGTCCGATTGACACACTTTAAACCTCGACATTGTATCACATTCGGTTGCGACGTGGGCGAACTTGTAGATGCCACGAATTCTGATCTTGTCGACTAAACTACGAGAGAAATAGTATAATACTTCTAGCTAATTATAGCTTAAAACATTCTGTTCACTACTATTTTTTTTTTCTTCGGATATCAACATGGACAGGGTAGTAAAACTTAAAATTCTGGATTTAGATAGTAAGACCCCTCACCCCAGCCCCGGAGTAGAGAAAATATAGAATCATTGGTACTTAACACTCCTAAACTTTCTCAAGCATATTGTGGGTGAGGAGTTGGATATTCTTATAAACTCTGTGTCATCTGATGTATACGAACTGTTCAGCGAATGTACAAACTTTGAAGAAGCTATTAACATTTTAAAGAGAACTTTCATCCAAGAAAAAGCCAGGCATGTACTTGCAACCAGAATTCAACAGGTTGGCGGAAGCTTGGATCAATACATTCTGTAAATTCAAAGATATTACTGCTCAAGCTTACAAAGAGGAAGCTATTAGAGATGCCTTTATTGTCCGCATCTTCCATTCAGCAGAAACTTCTTTCAAACAAAATGCTCACCCTCACAGAAGCTGGAAATCAAGTGTAGAAAGGGCTATCCTAAATTCTGAAGCCTGTTCTGCTGATACCCCCAAAAGGCGGAGTCGGTATCAGAACCCCGGACTACTCCGTTAACTTCTCAGCAAACAGAAAATCAAAAGGAGGACTCTCGGACATCCGCTGCTATAAATCCCATTTGAAAGAAAGGTGTTGTTTTTTTTCTGTGGAGGCACGAGACAACCTAGAAGTAAGTGTCCGGCTCGAGGAACGAGTTGCTACACTTGCAAGAAGGGAGGTCATTTTGCTAAAGTATGTTGGTTGAAATCTAATATGTGTTCCGCTGCATTACCCGTCATAGCCATGGTAGCTACTGGACTACAAAGAGTTTCGAAAGCCATTGTAAAATGCCTCAAAAACAAAAAATAAAAAATAAAAAACTTACGGCGCTTATAGATTCGGGAAGTAGTAGTTTTATCGACACCAGGATCACTTAGTCTATGGGTTTGGACGTTAGACCTACTAACTTTACCGGCCACATGGCTTCGTCTGATTTGTTATTAAAAACAGTAAGAAAATATAAAGTGAATCTTACGGTGGGTACAGAAACCTACAAAAAATTTAATTTATCCTCAATGGATAACTGATGTGATCTTCGACCAAGACTTACAAGTCCTGCACAAAAATAGAAATGTTATATAAGGGCGACAGACCACCTCTAAAACTGTTTGGACCAGCTAGCATGAGGATTTCATCTCCTCCTCTGTTTGAAAATCTGTCGCCGAAAATCTGTGAAATCCCGAAGAGACTCTAGAGAAGGAGGTATTTATAAGAAAGGAAATAAAAAGACTCTTGGATTCAGATATCACTGAACCAGTAGCACTCTGTGAAAAGCGCAAGTAGCGATAACTAAGGACAAGAAATGAAGAAAAAAAAAGGTTAGTCATAGATTATTCACAAATGACAAATCGTTTTACCTTAAAAGATGTCTACCCTCTACGTAAGATTATAACGATGGTTTTGGAAATAGCAAACTAGACTTAAAAAGTGCGTATCATCAAGTTCCCATACATAAAGCAGACCACTCTTACACGGCTTTTGTATAATTTCAAAAGGATACTGTTTGCTATCACAAATGGAGTGACTGCGTTTCAAATAATTTTGGATGAAATAATCGAAAAGGAAGGCCTAAAGGAAACATTCGCGTATACCATTTGTGATATTAATGAAAAAAACATGACACTAACTTGGTAATATAAACAGCAGTTTGCTCCACAATAGACAGTAGAGTCCAACAACTTACGCTTGTCTACACAAATCCACGATTCTACTCACAACGCACACACAGACACAGAAATATGTATTACATTACACTATTCTTCTTCTGTGACCAAGCCAAGTTTAGAAACCAGCACTCTGTTATCTACACAAGCAAAACATATCTAAATTGACTGTATTCCTTTCTTCATCAGACATTCTATTTTCATCATAGAACATTGAACATTCTTATCAAAGAAATATTCTTAATAACATTTTATCTTACCAGGAAACAGTTAAAGTTTTCCTTCCTTAATTTCCACACATCATTTCACACATGTTTTGTATTTGTTGTTTTAATATATATATTTTATTGTTGATGCAAATTGGAGCCTCGTTGTTTTTTCCTTGAATCATAAATGTATAATAGTTAAATGCTCTTACAACACACCTTCACATTTGATATCCTCAACGCATAACACAAGCAGCATTTACAGACCATTGCATTCTGGTTCAGAACTCTAAGCCTCTCCCACGAAAGAAAAGAAGAGAAAGAAACTAACACGGTCATCGAAGTAATTGGAGTAATGAAACGATGGAAATTTCCGCTATTTGCTTTCATTAGAAATACATAAAAGTACATATTAATTAATTAAAATAATTTGCGTTGCAAATCGGTTTACTTCCGGATATTATATTTTGATAACAGAGCATCAGCACGAGATCTTTATCCAGGCAAGGAACAGGATCAGGTAAGCCTAGAAAAGGAATGAAAAAATAAATATAGGAAAGAGGTGGAAATAGATTGTAGAAAACTCAATGTACTATAAAGTTTCCCTTAGAAAAAATAAGTTAGATCAAATCCAATTCGACAGAATAGTGGAAAAAAGTCCCGTATCTTTCATAATATTATATCAAATAACATTAAAGTTAAGGAGAACCCACACTAGGCTGATCTTAGTGAATGTAGTATTCGTAAGGCTGAGGTGGAAAGTCACCTTGGCCGAGCCTATGACGGAACTAAGGTTTGGTAGGGAAGGTAAGGAAAACACGAGTAGGATACAAGAAGAAATTACATCTTCGCACAAGAATGCTGAAAAGAGTCGTATTAGTGATCCTTTCTTTTCAGAGCCAGGTCGATAGATTCATCGGAATGTGATTCTGGATATGAAATCCTATTTATCACGAATGAGGGAATTATGGGAAGAAAAGGAGCAAGAATGGAATTCCGTGGACGAAATCCTAATTTCACAATTGAGAGACATGGCAGAATGAAAATATTATGCAATCAGGAAGTAGGAACGAGCGAACAGGCGATGGAAAAGAACTACCTTTAAGTTTAAAACTCAATGGAGCTTCAGCAGATGAGTATAAATTGACTCCTGAAGGTACGAGTGAAGAGCCTATTTGCACGATAGCTGGTACAAGCGTAATATAGTTGACTGTCTTGTTAATGATTACTGACGGCCGGAGACAAAGAGGTATAATATTCCGCAAGAGCAGCGAAGTGATTATCACCCGATTGAAATAGTTAATGACTCGGGTTTGAAAGACCTTGAAAGCCCTATTATCTTTAGAACATGCTAGAACTCAACTAGACATGCTATCTGTAGTGAGAAGGTGAACGCAGGTATAATTTAACTGAAGCTTTATTCAAATTATTTATTTCTGATTATTACAGAAATTGTAACACAAAGCCGAGGGTGAAGTAGGGAGGGGCTGGTTTTCATTAGCTATCCTAGTCCTAGTTAATCAGATTCACGACCCATTCATTCATTACAATTACTCATTCACCACGAGAACACATCCATCACCTCTCAATCCTGCATATTCCACAACACCGCATATTTACAGGGGTCCTACAAAACACCCCATGACATAAAAAATTTGATGAAAGTTCATGAATGTTTTATCTTTTTTTTCTTTTCTTTTTTACAAATATATAAAAATTTCATGATTCATGAAATGATAGGGAAGGGATGAACCCAGAAAGCAAACACAAAGATAAAATCGAAAACAAATGTTAGTAGGACCCGTCCACCTGTCAAAATTAAGATAGGCCGCTTTATTCTGCCGATAGACAAAATCAAGAAGCAAACTTGAAAGAGGAAGGATGAAAATAAATGACGGGATGGGAAAATCAAAGGCTGACCAAGCCGAGGTGAAAACATGAGACAAAAGCAAACTGGGGAGGTTAGGAATCTCAACATAAATCATAGCAAAAGAGAATGCCGGGAACAGGCCAGGAACAACACTTATTCACATTAAATAGGAAAACATAACACTAACATAACCTGGCGAAGGCTCAGAGGAAACCCCCACTCCCGTTTCATCAAAAGAGAAAATCAAAGCTATCCTCGTCCACCAGGCTCGCCTCAGTCACCCACCTTTCGCTGAAATCTGTCGAAATCAAAAGCTTTCTATCAGGTCTGATTTTTACACTAAGCTGATGAAAACAATCAGACCCTGATGCGAATAACGTCCATCTCGCAAAATTCCCTCCTGTCGAGACATCCACACCACCATTCTTACCGCGGATAGCAATGTAAAAAACACCATCCGTTTTACCCCAGGGAACGGAGGCGACATATTTCACGAGCGTACGCTAGATCAATGGACACGAGCCGATCGGGAGCGATACGAGCCGTCAACTCTCCGACATAATTCCAGAAAGGGCGCACCTGAGGAGAATGAATGAAGGTGTGCGAAGCCGTTTCCTCTAAGCCAAGGTCACACCGATGACAGCCGGAAGACTTGTTGCGGTTAATATTGGTCCCCCTCACATTCTCGCACCGTTCAAGCGCCTTCTACACCACCTCAATGTCGCCGCGGCACGACACGAAAATGGATACGTCATCGGCGTACGCGGAAACCTTGGCTCGAGCCCCACCAGGGACATTGATTCAATGTAGGGCCGGATTGCACGCCCTTCCCCTCAGCTGGCGAAGGAGGGCTCCAGCACCAAAGTATAAAGTAGGGGCGACAGCGAGCAACCCTGACGAACCGATCGTGACAGCGCTCCCGTTAACCTGTACCACAGCACTGGGGACGATACAGGAGAGTAATCCGCTTCCAGAAGTCGTGTTAGAATCCGGCGGGCTGCATGATAGCACCCAGTTACTGATGGTCGACACTATCGAACACCTTGGACTGATCCAAATTGATCAGCGCGGCTTCTTCGTGGTCTTCTACGCCTTCTATGATCATGCGGAACATATGTAGTTTACTCTGAATTGTTCGTCCCCTCAGAGCACAAGTCTACTCGGGTACCAACAGACTCTCGGCAACTCCGTCAGGATCTTGGCCAAAGTCTTTAACTCTGTGTTTAGCAGAGTTATGGCCTATAGTCGACTAAGTCCCTCCCACCATCTTTTCCCTTTCTCAACAGCGTGATTATACCCCTGCAGATCCGATCGGGGACGGACCACTGCCGGAATCATCTGCTGAAAACCACTGTCGAGATTGGCACAAAATGGAACAAGAAATTCTCAGGATATCATAATCTGGCCCAACACTTTAGAACACACAAATAAACTACAAGTTTTTGAACGACTCCATAAGCACGGATTGAAATTAAACAATGCTTCACAAATAACTTAACTTGGACATCTGTGAAGGTTTAATGACAGACCCGACTAAAGTGGAAACAATCGATGATTCGCCACTACCTACATACAAAAAAGACTTGCAGTAATTCCTAGATATGACGAACTATCTGTATAAATTCCGAACTACTCCGAAGTTACAGCACCATTACCCCAGCTTTCTACAGAATAATATTTTATGGTCGTTCGACAAACCCCAAATCGAAGCCATAAAGAAGCTAACGGAAATGATTACCAGGCAACCAGTGCTACAATTTAATGACTCGGATCTACCTTTAAAAATAACTACGGATGCTAGTAAGCATGGACTCGGAGCAATACTGGAACAAAAACACAACGAAAAATGGCTACCTATTTCGTTTGCATCACGAGCAACAACTTTAGCAGGACAGAATTACTGTCCTATAGAGAAAGAAGCTATTAGAATGTTCTTTGAGAGTAAGAAATTTCAGCAATTCATATACAGCACTTATTTTCTAATCGAAAACAACCGTTGAAACAAATCTTCAGAAAATGAATTACCAAATGCCCCCCACGACCCAAAGATTTCTGTTAGCACTACAAAGGTACGATTTCGACCTGAACTATATACCTGGTAAAGAATCTATTCTTGTTGATTCCCTATATCGCGCATACATTGAACAATATACTCCGGAAATACCAGACACAGATATGAAAACGCACATACACGCAGTAATAAGAAATTACCCTATAAATGATATGAAACTTAACGATGGAGACGACTCGATACTACAGACACTCATCACATATACAAGAACAGAATGGCCTTCAAAAGACAAAATACCAGCCAATATTCAACCATCCGTCTCTGTTCGTAATGAAATATCGATCGTCAATGGACTCATTTTAAAAGGTTCGAGAATTATTGTCCCTACATCATTACGCAGGGAAGCTATACAAAAAACTCAAAAGTGCACAGAACGAGCAAAAGGAATGTATATACTGGCCCGGGATCAATGCTTATATCAAAGATATGATTAATACGTGTTCATACTGCATTGATTATAAAAATCAACAACCAGCCGAGGCAGGGAGAAATCATGAAATTCACACTACTCGTTCGACCAAAGTCAGTACAGACATATTTCACTTGTTTGGAAAATCTAATGTCACAACCATTGATTATACAACAAGATTTTTTGATCTACACAAGAAAAAAGATTGTCAGACAAAAACTGTAATCAAAAGACTAAAAGACACTTTTGCCGTGTATGTTTGAACAGGTTGATTAAAAACTTCATTCCAAGGGACATCACAAAGGAAATCACGAAATAAGTCCCAATCCCCTCGTTGATAAAAGTAAGATATTCTCTTGGTATGGGGTTTTTGGGGAGCGGAAAGAGATGTTTACAGACATGATCAGAGTTGCCAAGTTGGGGGAAATGCGTGGGGAAGTTCACAGTTGAGTGAGAGATTGAGTGATTGAGAAGTTCAAGGTTTGGATGACGGCAAGGTCAGTGATAGAGTGCTTAATCCACCTGTTGTCCACCGGAGGTGCTTGCAAGGACACCCTTCCATGCGCAATACGGCACTGCAAGAACTCTGATATTATGCAACTCTAGATCAGAGCAGCCTGTCTAGACGCTACAAAAGAGTTCGGGCTCCTAACTAGCAGTCGAAAAGCAGGAACCAGAAAACTGCCAACCCGGTACCCTCAGTCTGAAAAGACGTTACCACTATCCAGACACATCACAAAAAATTCATGACAACACCCGTATTAAGGACAGAAAATGGAAAGAAACCAGGAGCCCTTTCCTAAATAGGAAACAAGAGATGTGCCTCTACCCGTGTTCAAGAGAAGGGGGAGGAGTATGGACCAGGCGATAGGAAAGCCTATCTACTCCTATGAAAAAATGATACTAAGTTTTAACTTAAAGTCGAGATGTCCGTTAGAATTTCAAAGAATTAAAACTAGCAGAGACCTACCTTTGAAAGAACTTTCAAAAGCAGCCTGGGTTTGACTTCCACTTATTTCAAAGAATGTACATTCAGATAACTTATTTGAAGAGTAGATCTGCAACCCACAAGACTTTTTGACTATGCGATGTTTAACTAACATTCTAGTATATTAAGGGTGAGAGGAGGTAATAGGTAGCAAGGATCTATCCCTAGAATCAACTCGATAGCAGCAGAGAGAAAAGGAAGAAAAAAACATGACGGCTGTTAAAAATTAAGATTAACTGTAATCCAAACGATGAATGATTCAAACGTGAAATTTAAACTCAAATTTAAACACTCAAATAGCACAGAGAACATCAATTAGAAAAATCAAAAATCAAAAGGAATATTAGATAAGGTAGTTACTTTTGGGAAGAAACAACGAAAGAAGAAAAAAAATCAAATGACCAATTCAAACAAGAAGTAAAACCTACCTCTGAAAGAACTTTCAAAGAACAGTCCTGGGTTTGATGTCCAGTTATTTCAAAGAATGTAGATTCAGATAACTTATTTAAAGAGTTGTTCTACAGCCCACAGAACTTTTTTTAACCATGCAATGTTTAACTGACAATTTAATATAATAAGGGGGAGACGAAGTAATAGGTAGTAGGGATCTGCTCCTAGAATCATGAGTGAATGGCCAGTTGGCAGCAGTATAAAAAAAAGAAAGAAAGATGATAAAAGAGACACAGTGTTCCTAGATAGAACGAAATTAGTATATGTTCAAGACAAGTACGCTTTTTGTACAGAACAAAAACCATCAGCAGCACAATTCCCAGACATTATTACACTGCAAACTACAGAATCCTCAACCAACAAACCAACTCCAACTAATAACTCAAACAACAAATAATTCAATAGAAAAACCCCAACATTAAGTCTCCAGTAAGTGACCAAATGCGGTAGGAAGTTCACTTGATCTAAACATTACAAAATATACATAACATATTAATAATGCACACATTAATATCACTATCTCTGTCTCAACTCTCAATCTGAGGGATGTATTTGTGGAGTGAAAACTGAAATAAATACTAAGACAGTCAATCATCAAATGACAAAAAAATGGTCTCTGAGTTAGAGGATCTCCGCATCCTTCTGGTTAATAAATAATAAATTAATCCTTTCAAAATAAATATTCCAAATTTTTCAACCAATCGGTCACGTTCCCGCTAACGTGTCTATAGACAGATTAAGCCAATAAGGAGAGTTAGCGGCAACAGACGGTAACTGTTCACGATGCGCACTGCTTCATTTACCCGTCTTGTATAGAAACGAAGATATTAGTATTTGAAAAGCAGTTTTGTTCTTTCAGGTGAATTTGCTTGACGAAGAAATCTTTGTTTCATATTCAAAAGTTGTTTCATGAATCCGAAATATACATCAGGCAGATTTGAAGTTTTCTTAGGAAGATTACTGAAATATTGAAAGATAAGTAAATAAATTTTACCGAAATTATAATTAGAATATTTGAAATCAGATAGGTTAACTCGAATTCAAATTTAGGTGTAATGTATTTTTTTTCATTTTCCGATTAACAATTAATAAATTATATGAAAATTCAGACGAGCTATACTTTATATAATTAAATATTCGGAAGAATTAATGTCCACTGATTTTTTAATTACATTTTATATTTTTGCTGTGTTCTCTTAATTAAAAAGTGCAACGAAAGTTTTCACATTCTCTGATTAGCAAATGTATAAATAAAATTTCATACAAGTTTTAGAAATGTAGAGTTAAAATTCATATCTCATTATTTAATACACATTCTAATGATTCATATGCTATTATTTAATCATCATTCTAGAAAGATAAAACTCATTATTTAATCAACATTTTCAATATTCATATCTCATTATTTAATCAAGATTATAAAGGGTCATATTTCATTATTAATCATCATTCTAACAATTTATATCTTATTATGTATATATCATTCTAAAGATTCATATCTCACTATTTAATCAACATTCCAAATATGCATATCTCATTATTTAATCATTTTAAAGGTGCATGTCTCACTATTTAATCATTATTCTAAAGATTTATATTTCATTATTTAATCATCATTCTAAACATTAATATTTCAATATTTAATCATTATTTCAAAGATAATATCTCATTATTTAATAAGCATTCTCAATATTCATATCTCATTATTTAATCATAATTGTAAAGGATCATATCTTCATTCTGCAGATTTATATATAATTTTATCATCATTCTAAAGATTAATATATCATGATTTAATCATCATTATAAAGATTAATATCTAAATATTTAATTATTATTTCAAAGATCCATATCTCAATATTTAATCACAATTCCAAAGATTCATGTACCTTTATCTAAATATTTTAAAGATTGTATTATTTCATCATTCTAATGATTCATATCGTATTATTTAATCATCATTCTGAAGATTGTTCTCACTATTTAATCATCTTTATAAATGTTAACATCTCATTATTTACTCATCATTCTAAAGATGAATCTCATTATTTTGTCATCATTCTAAAGATTATCTCATTACTTAGTCATACTTCTAAAGATTTATATCTAATTATTTAATCATCATTGTAAAGATTAATCTCTTTTTTAATCATTGTTATATGTTATAAAGTTCTATTTAATTATTAATACTCATTATAAAGATGTGTATCTCATTATTTATATATCATGCTAATGATTGCTATCTCGTGATTTCATTAACATACTAAAAATTGATATCTACTTATTACATCATCATTCTAAAGATTTATATCTCATTATTTAACCATCATTCTAAAGGTTAATATTTCATTATTAAAAATCATTATAAAGATTCATATCTCATTACTTAATTATCATTCTAAAAATTCATATCTCTTTATTTAATCATCATTCTAAAGATTCATGTTTCACTATTTATTCATCATTCTAGGGATTGACCTCACTATAGTAATCATTCTAAAGATGTATATCTCATAATTAAACTAAACATCATTATAAAGGTTCATATATCATTGTTTAATCACCATTCGAAGGATTTATATATCATTATTTAATCATCATTCTAAAGGATTTTTATTTCTCATTACTGAATCATCATTCTAAAGAATATTATCTAATTATTTAATCTAAATTCTAAAGATTGTTCTCACTATTTAATCATTTTTCTAAATGTTAACATCTCATTATTTAGTCATCATTCTAAAGATGAATCTCATTATTTTGTCATCATTCTAAAGATTCTTATCTCATTATTTAATCATTTTAAAGATTCATATTTCATTATTTAAGCTAAGCATCATTCTAAATTTATCTCATTATTTTATCATCGTTCAAAAGATTCATAGCTCAATATTTAATTATCTTTATATAAATTATTATAAAAATTATTAATACCTCTCGTGTCATGTATGTTTTTTTCTTCAGTACCCTATCCAGAGCGGATTTTTTTTTTATTTGCTTTGTACCCCTATTTTAAGTACTACTGCATAATTCCTTTTTTATAGTGAATGATGAAAAAACGAGACACTCGTTTTTTCATCATTCACTTCTTTTTTATTGATTCACCTTCTGGTATTTATTTTATTATGGATAAATTATTTTTATTACTGTACTTATTTATCTTCCTGGTAAGTTCTTTTGAAAATAGCTACTGCTCTGAAACTCATGAAAAAATATTTAGTGCATCCACTGATAACAACGGACACTGTTTTAAACAACCAAGACAAGCTTAACAAGAAGTGTTTTATTTCTAAGAAACTGGCGAGTTTAGGTCAGAGGTGGAGTTAAAGAGTCATGTTTCCGTTCTTTTATCTGGCGCCAGGCAGCAAAACTTGAAAACTAGGCTAAAAATGGTAAAGAACCAAAGTAGGTTGATTTTCTGGCCAACAAGGACTACTACTTTTTATCTACGAAACAGAAACATTGTACGACTGGTGCGAATGACCAGATGACTCATTCTTAGCAAACTATAGCTACAATAATTTGGGCATTGTAATGGAAGTACTATTTCATTAGTTTAAGAAAACGAAAGAATCATTTGGCATGAGAAGAAAAAAAAAACGCCAATATTTATTTCAAGCTTCAAACGGAATCTACCAAAACCAAAAAATAACAGTGGATTTAAAAGAGATTTGGCAGAAAAATCAAATTAACATTTTTTACATCAATAATTGCTCGGAATATTATTCTCGCAAAACGTCTCAGATAAATCCCCACGGGTTGTCAGACTTAACTGGTAAGTCATTATTAAGGCCCAAACAGATATTGGACATTTTTTTTATTATATACATCTGAAAATATTTATTTCAATGTCTCAAGAGAAAATATGAACGACTTAGTAAATATATTTTATTATCTTTAATATTCTTAATATCTTTTCACTTATTTTATAAGTAAGGTTGTTTTTATATTATATGAAATAATTATAATTTCATTATCTTGAATATGCTTCTATTTTAATAAGGTTATCAGGCAATATAATGACTATTTGGAAATGTATCAAAATCATATAACAGCTAAAAAGAAGAAAGCTTCATTTTATTTAATAATTGCTTATACTTATCATCTATTCAAAATATAACTTTTTAACATTGTTTATGATTTCCAACATTTTAAAATATTGCGATTAAATATTCGGTTACAATTGTAACCATGAAGTTAAAGAGATTTTACATAACAAGAATAGTAGTCGTTTTTGTAAGCCTGGTTATATTGTGTTTCGTATATTTCATAAACACTTTTAACGTTTATGACCAACAGACTATGGAATCAAGTCAGTGTATTTTACCAAATATTGATCCTTTTGACAAATCAATAGAGCAATTCATTCATCGTCCCGATCCTTTGTCATGCTCAGAAAATCACGATGTCACTTACTTGAATGAGTTTGGTCAAGTTTGCTTGAACGAAACGGCTGTTCAAATATTAAGAATGGACTTAACCACTATTCAATGTGTATATAACATAATAGAGCGTTATGAGGATGATGACCATATTCTTTATCAACCAGCACGCAAAGTTACCTTTCCTATGGACATAGCGGCAGATTTTTTTAGAGTTTCTTGCTCGGATGAATCGGGATCCGTCTATACCAATCTTCATGCACATGTAGCTTCAAAAAAAGTGAGCATAAAATCGAATATTCGACGTCAAACACAATATAACGTATACATTTTTGGAATTGATTCGGTATCTCGGTTGAATGGTATACGAATGCTGCCTAAAACTTATAAGTATCTAACTGATGTTTTGGGTGCATTTGACTTTCAAGGTTATACAAAAGTTGGAGACAATACATTTCCAAATATGGTTCCATTATTGACTGGAATGCATCCATATGCTAACCCGATGGAATTACCATTTGTAGACCCATTATATGATTTCTACGATTCATACCCTTTAATTTGGAAAAGATTTTCACAGGCTGGTTACATGACAATGTTTGCTGAGGATCAACCCCTTTTGGGAACATTCAATTATTTGTCGAAAGGTTTCAACATACAACCTACAGATCATTATATGCGACCTTTTTGGCTATCGATTGATGACTCTTACCCAGTCGACAAATTTCTTAGTCCTTTGTTGTTAATGTTAGAAAACCGCAAAGTACAATTGGGAAAGTCATCTACACTATGTTTCGGTAGTTTGCCAAAGCATGTCATGCTAATGAAATATTACGAATACTTTATTAAAGAATATGCACACCTTCCTCGTTTTGCTTATTCTTGGCTCACTGAACTTGGACATAGTCATTTAAATATTATACAACTGGCTGATGATGATTTTGTAAAATTTATAAAAGGACTAAACGCAGAAAAGCATTTTAATGATTCATTTTTCATTTTTATGAGTGATCATGGACACCGATTTGACTCCATTCGAAGCACTTTGATCGGTCGAATTGAAGAAAGGATGCCACTACTTTTGATGACAATTCCCAAGAATTTTAAGAATAAATATGTTTTAGCGACAAAAAATCTTCAACAGAATACAAAACGTCTTACGAGTCCCTATGATATGCATCAAACGCTAAAAGATATTATTTCCTTCAGTTTTATGCCTGAGGATAAACCTAATTATACAAATAAAGGAATTAGCTTATTTAAACCAATACCAGAAGAACGGACTTGCGCAGATGCTGGAATAAGCGAAAATTACTGCACTTGTTATAAATCTAAATCAGTAAACATTACAAAAAATATAATTCGAAGAATGGGAATGTTTATTGTTTCTGAAATTAATAAGCTATTATCCCCAAAAAGTCGCTGTCACAAATTAAACTTAAATTCTATTAAAAGTGCTCATAAAAAAATACCACCGACAAATCTGATAGAATATTCTATCTTTTTTGGGTCGAAACATGTTACTGCTGAAATCGATTCAGGTGTGTATACAGTAGTGATAGAAACACGTCCTGGAAAAGGTTTATTTGAAGCCACAGTCGATTATCAAAAAAATTTTGCTTTGCGAATTCTGGGAAGTATAAGCAGAATCAATCGATACGGAGATCAATCATTCTGCATTAAGGACAGGTTTTTAAGGCTTTATTGTTTCTGTCATCGATGATTTTCCTCTCGGCCTTTGCCAGAAGAACTCTCTCTCTCTCTCTCTCTCTCTCTCTCTCTCTCTCTCTCTCTCTCTGCATATATTATTCTCTCTTTACAACAATGATTCCTTCTTTGCAACTCCCATTCTTTCTTTCGAATTAGTATTTTTCTTTGCCACTATCACCCTCTCTTCACATCTAACATTGTCTTTACAACTATCATTCTCTCTTTGCAACTGTTATTCTCTCTTTGCAGCAATTATTCTCTTTTAAACTTATATCCAAATTACCTCACGAAAATTTAACACCTGAGTAAAAAAAAATAAGCACAAAAGAACAGAAGCTATGAAAAAAATATAAAACTGCTTAATTTCATGATTATTTTTTTTCTACTAATCGAAATCAGAAAAAATGGAAAAAATTCTAATATAAATAGTTTTCCTATTATTTCTATGATTTTAATAAAATGTTTGGCATTTATGTAAAAAAACAAATCAACCAACGGTCCCATGGGCACCATCTCAGATTGTTGTGGAATTTTAGTATATAGTACTCAGCTATGAGAAACTAAAAACCACAAACGTTCGTTTTCTCTCGCTCTTAGATCAGGAGTTATAACCTCTTGGAAGTTGTTGTTAATTGCAAATTAACAGGAACCTGTGCTGATTACAAAACAAGATTTACAAAGTTATGAAGTGCTATATTTCATAAATTGTGCTATTTTGAAACCAGCAAAAATTGACAGCAAATTTCAAGAGGCCATAAAACACCTAAACTAAGATCCCAAGGAAGCTAAAATTTAAGGGTTTTTCATTTCTCGTAGGTGGGTACCATATATGAAAATTTCAGAAAAATTTGAGTTTATACCATAAGGAACTACCCCACATGTTTTGTTTTTTTTTTAAACAAAAAAAAAAAAAACAGTTTCTTTGCAAAACAGACATAATTAATTTTTATTTCATGATTTTCAATTGTATCTAGAGGCCGCGTACCACACTGACGGACGTTTTTACACTTTTTAAAATAAGCCATTGAAAAATAAATAATGAAAAAAATGAAAATTATGAATCCAGAAGTAAATTCGATACAAATGCCTTCGTTCGAAATTTCTTAAATGAAAATAAAATATGGCTCTGTGAAGCATTTTTTATTTTATTTTTTAATTTATTTTTTAAGAATATTATTGTCTATACTCTATAAGAAAAAAAATTCTTTGATATATTTAGATATTTTTTCTAATTTTCCATAACATTCATTTAATAATTTGATATTTTAAAATTTTACAGTATTTCTAAAAGAATGAACTAATATATCATTAGGCAATATTGTAGTTTATATCCAATATTTCACTTTTGTATAATCTATGTTTTTGCTATTTTGAAAATAAAATATTTCATTTCTTGACTTTTTTCACGGTGAAAAAATGTTATTTCTTTAAATCGCACGTGTTCCAGAACTAAAAGTAATCATTGCTCTTGATGATCATCTACACAAAAAATTACAAAAAAGAATTATATTACAAAAAATAAAATGTTGATTTTTATTATGAAGCAATCAGTCAAAATGAATCTGTGTTATTTGTCAGTTTGTAATACAAATATCATCTGATCACCAAAATTGAACTTTGACTCGTACTAACAGATGCAAGCGATGTTATAAAAATTAGGGAAATTAACTTTTTTTTTTTTTGGCATAGTCAAATCGAGTAAAGATCAAATTAACTATTTTCCATAAAGTTACCTTCATGTTACGATTATTTTTATCAGATTTTTGCTTTATTTGTTTACTTACTTACAATATCGAGTTTTCTGTCAATCAGAAAGCGGTCACTGTTAATTTATTTCAGCCTGTAGTTATATCGACAGGAGTGATAATCTCGAGTTCCTCCAGTCGCGTTAATTCCTTTTTAACTTGAGGGATCATGGACACTGGCGGTGCGAGAGTTTGGTCAACTTGCAGATGCATCTGCCCAAGTAATGATCCCAGTTCTTCGTTAAAGACATCCGCGAAGTGCCGAAGTCTGTTAATAACTGCTTGTACTCCGGTACCGAAGTAACATTAGCAATGTTATCGTAGTGCACAGTTATTAGGTTCGGTTCATGTGTTCACTTACGCGTTTTCCTAGGAAAAGGGTTAAAAAAAAACTACTATTGGCTACAGTGAATTCAGCTGAATGTTTATTCATATTTTGGGGGTTTTCACATATAACACATTCAGTGTTACGCTTTTGCACTTTATTTCCTTTATTTTGGCTGACCATTTTGGTCATAATACTGTAGTGTAGTTACTCTCTATTTCCAGAGCTTCTATCCTTCAAAAGCGTTTGTCTTAGTGTCCAGCTTGCCCGGTGGTGATGTATTTGACTGAAATCCTTCCGCCATTTTCACGCACGTGGTTACTGCTCGCCGTGTTATCATCATTTACAGCTTATGTGGGATTACCTTTTTGATCGATATTAGTTCTCATTTCAGGGCTGTAAGAAGTGACTTACTTTCTCGCTGCACCCATGTTACATCAAGTCATGATAAAACAGGACAGGCTCAAGTTTAGAAGAGAGCCGACACAACGTGGACGAGCTTTTACTCAAATTATAAGAGAAGGAAGAGAGAGAAAAGTGGAGTTAGGGAGAAAAGGGATGGATAAGGGTGCGAGAATCGCGTTCTTTAACGTTGAGTAAGGAGCATATATTACAAAGTGAGTGTATACTAAACAATAATGCAACATGTCTACTTAAGATCCAATTATTAGAAATTTACAATAATTTAAAATTGCCTAAAAAACTATATTGCAAGGTACTGTAGGTTTTCGATTTACCTCTTTCCAAGGAGTATAATACTTTTTCATTTCCTCCTTCGCCTCTAGTTTTATATATTTGTATGCATTATATCTTAATATATCCTTTTTAAAAATTCTGTCTTTAAAGCTAGCATGATATTTCTTTCTAAATAGAACTCGAGGTTAAAAAAAAAGAACAAAAACTACAAAAAGCAATCACGAAATTAATATTATACAATCTAAGGGAAATAACTCTTTTCAAAGTCAGATTAAATTCGAAATAGACTGTAAAATGAAAATATATCCAACTTTTGCTTTTATGAATTTATTTCCTATTCACATTTCAGGATATTTTATATAGTTTCTAAACAATTTGTATTTGTTGAAAGCATTTCATCATTAGGCGCAGGAAATCTTAAAGCAAAAAATAAAAATCCGGCTGCAGTGAACACAAGCTGAAGAATATTGATTAATTTGAGAAAAATAGAATTCAACATACTAACCGGTGACGATTATTTTGTAATGTGGCAATAATCTGACAATAAAGAAAAAGTATTTATGTATGTGTTCCTTTTTAATGAAGCATTAATCAAGTACTGACAGAATAAAATTATTTTTTAATGATTTCACCCCAAGATGCAAGGGGATTACTGAGTGTGGGAGAATAGAAGAAAAGGAAAACAATGTTAAGCAAAAAGAGAACAATAAAAGAACAGGAATTATAAAGACAGAAGATAACGATTCATATTGCATTTAAATTTTTAATTAGAAAGCAAAAAACAAGCGAGGAAAATCTTTATATCTTGAAAATATAACTGTTTTTGGACAACTTGTTGAGAAAAGTCACTAAATGAATATATTAAAACCCGTAAGAATATCTAAAATTTCTAAATCAAATTTTCATTGTTAAAACAGTTTTGTGTTAAAAAGTTTCTAAAAAAACTTTTCCCAACTGTTTTACGTTCTGTAAAACATAATTTTGCTTCGTGGTGACAACAAGTTATCTGAAAAAATCTTTTCTGAACTGTTGTAGTGGACCCCTGGAGGAGACGTGATATAAAATGACATGTGCGCCCAAATAAAGATAGTCACAGGAGGCCTGCTAACGTTTAAAAATTAAAGACGTGAAATCTAACAGGTGGAACAAAAATGGACAACAGAACGAGGATATTTAATTTTAATACAAAATTTATTTAGAATACAGACCAGAGTCCTTGTAGGTTACATTAGAATGTAAGTCCACAGTTAGAAGGTTAAGTTTACATTTAGGGTGAAAGTGTTGAAAGGTTGCTGGTTAAGTCCAAAGATAAACTTTCTGTAGTATTTTAACCGAACTGTACGGAGTAGCTTATTTGAAGTCTGGGCAATATTCATGCAGCAATTGCCTAAACCAGATACGTTGACAGGAAAGTCGGAAGCAGGGACCATTGGTGTAGCTGGAAGTTCAGGGCTGTTGCGAGCAGGTTCATTAACGCCGATAAAACCAATTGAGTTAGCTCGTAATATTGATGCCGGAAGTAGGGACCAATAAGTAGGAAGTTCATGTGTGTTGTAAGCAGATCAACCAAGTCAGTTATGTCGAGATAGTGATGAAGTAGGGACCATAGGTGTAGCCGGAAGTTTTAAAGAACATGAATGCCGGAAGATGAGCTTCCGTGGTAGCCAGAAATAGTAAAAAGCTAGTAATTCCGGAAGTAAGAGTTCGAGGTAGTAATGATCTGAGGTAGCCTGAAGTAGCAAGGCCAAGAGTGCCGGAAGTAAGAATAGATAGGAAAGCCTAACTAGCATCCAGTTGGCAGACAAAAAATAAAGAGGACTGTAACTTAATACAGAGACTATGTTGACATTGAAGAAAACGGAAACAAATAAACGAGTTCCGTCGTCTCCTGGGTTCGGCGAGACGTTGCCCACTTATATGTAAACGGAGTATAAACACTAACTGGTCCTGCAAATTACTAAAAATCTCAAGAAAAATAAATTGAGATGTGCTACGAAATATAAAAGTATAAAATGTCCACAAATTATATTCTGACTAGGTTCGTAACAATGAAAAAACTAAAAAGTTATTAGGCTTATTATAAGAAACGGTTAAGGTCATAAAGATATAACGTCAGCTCTAGGTCACGTGGACAGAGTAACGAAGGGTTACGATAATATTTTAAAAGGAGCGTAAGACGTGAAAAAAAAAGTAATTTAATTCTCTGAAAAAAGATTTTCTGAACTGTTCTTAAAAAGAACGTAAAATATAATTTTGCTTCGTGACGAAAAAAATTTCAACATGAAAAATAGAAAATGTTAAAAGCTTAAAAGGGAAAGTTATAAAAGAAAAATTAATACAACATTCTAGGAAATGAAGAAAATTTAGTAAAAGACTATTTCGATAGACAGCAAACATACATATCATCTCTAAACGATAAAATAGGAGACATTTGAAACAAAGTCGAAATAGACTCAGAAACATGTTAATAACAGCCCAGATGCAAGAAAGTTATAGTTGTCGGAAATAAATAAACGACTTTTGATAAAGGAGTAATTTTGGCGTCAATGACGACTACTACAGCTTACAGAATAAGCTAACATTTAAGTGTAAGTGTGAATCCAATAGACATGTTCGTCCCATGTGTAACAAAGATAAAAAAAAAAAGGAGTCCCTATTTTCACCCGTGTGTGCTAACGTGAACTCACAGCATTATTCCTTCATACTCCCTATAGTAGCTCTTACAGTTGGTAAAGATAAACAAAAAACGAAAATAAACTGTCTTTTCGACACGGAAAGTCAGAGGTCCTACCTTGCTAAGCATGTGATACAATGCTCTAAAAATGTACACCTGGGGATTTTGAAGCAAAAACAATTTAGGTGCTGCAACTAAAACACTAGACTTTAACACAAGACTGTTCTGGAAGTTGAAGTTAATAAAGGCCGAACTTCATCGGGATGTTTTAATTGACAATTTTGACATCACATTTAAATTTGACAATTTTAGAAAAGTTAAAAGTAACTTGTTGAAATTTGATCATAACATAGCATTCCCATCCGATGATAACAATGACCAAATAAAAATCCATAGCCTTATTGGCGTGGATATTATCCAATTTATGAATAATATAAAAATGGTTACGTGCATGCAAGGCTCTGCATGGAAGTTTCCAAGAGGCGTCTCTCCCTTTAGAAATTTCTCTTGCAAAAATTAAAATAAAAAACAGATCCTATAACTACCATGCTATACTGTCCAAAATTGCTTCTGCTTCAGACCACCAAGTAGAAGCTTGTAATGAACCTTAAAAATACATACCATTCACGGATATATTTTAAAATTCTTCCGTGAAGCGAAAATAAGAAAATACGTTTGAGGTGGACTCAGCATCATTGTCATTTAAAGATGAATCTATCAGCAATTATGACAGTACTAAAATAGAATTTTCAAAAATCAATTTTATTAAAAAATAATGTTTATTATGTAAATTTACCCTGGCATGAGTATAAAATAAATATTGTGCCATCCAATTACCAAGTACTGGAAAAAACTGTGAGCGTTTTACAACACAAAAAAATAAATAAGGCTTACAACAAAGTTTTCTACTAGCAAGAAGCAGAAGGGATTATCGAAAGATTCGAAGTTTCACCTAATGACTTCTCAAAATATATATGTATTCCCCATAGACCTATCATTAAATCAGAAGAGCAAGCTACAACAAATATAAGACAAGTGTTTAACTGCTCATTTAAGAACAAAGACAGTTGTTCTCTCAAAGAAGCTGCATATCCAGGATTTAATCTTATGAATGATATGTTACAGCTTCCCTTACTAACAAATTCATCCTCTTTGGGGATATAAGAAAAGCCTTCCTGATGATCAAGTTCAAGTCGGAGAAGGATATGGGTTAATAGTATGTTTTTTGTTTTTTTTTGTACGTCGGGTGTCACCAAATGATGTGGGGTCACTCACGTCATAGCAGCAGAAATATCCTCGTATTCACTGAAATATAAACATACACAGAAATAACACTAAAAGCATGTTAAATTGTAAATTAGAATCATACAATTTATTTATTTTGTGTACAGGTTCGTGCGTATTTTTTATTACAAATGTTTTAAGATTGTATGTGATAAAAGGAAGAAGTCACTTTGTCAAGCAATGACCCGAGGAGAGGAGTTGGGCGTCTTGACTTTTCAACGGTAGTTAGTAAAGAGCGTCTTTTGGCGCGAAGTCCGTTTTCAGGCGGGAAATGTTTCTGCTGCATTCTGGGAGAACTTTTATTTTTATTTAATTTATTTTAAGCAACGTTTTGATGTTATTTGTTCTATTTTATTTTATTTATGATATTCATTATTATTATTATTTTATATTTTATTTTATTTATTAATAATAGTAATGTCTCTACAAGGACAAGAAGAGATTTTGTTTTTTTCTTGAAAGAAGAAAGTAATCTGTCCTGCTTCCGATACACAACATAAATCTTTGGCTTCAATGTTAGTCCATTCATACTTAATTATATACTTAAGCATCATGCCAATGACCCTTGTACCAAAATGTTAAAAATTAGGTTTTACGTGGACAACCTCTACAAAACTAATACTTCTCCAAAAGAACTTATTAGTCTATATAGAGAAGCTTTGCAAAGATTAGAGCAGGGTACAAATACAACCCAACTGACGATACGTTGCATATTTCACATGTGACAGTTAACCGAACCGTGAAGACCAAAAAGGCTTCCTGACTCAGCAAAAATATCAACCATATCAATTTGAATAGCCAAACAGCACCCTTTAACTGAGCTGATAATAAAAAAAAGTGCCATCACAGATGCAAACATTTAGGCATCAACGCAACAGTTGCCAAACTGAGACTCAATTTTGGGTTCTATCAGGCCCCAACAAAGAGTAAAAAGTCTGATATCGAAATGTTATGTATGCAAAAAAATTAACAACTTGGCCTTCAGTTACCCAAAGCTAATCAATCTGCCCAAACATAGGGTTGGGTTTGTCAAGCCCTCCTAACAAATCAGCATAGGTTACACCGGGTATTTATGGATTCAAAGAGGAAACAAAAGCTGAAAAAAATGTATCCTTTGATTTTTACCTGTCTAAATATAAGAACTATTCATGTCGAAAGTGAATTGCTTCGATAACACCTAATTACTTCATACATACCAATGTCAACAGTGAACTTTTTTCCAGACTAATTTTAAAAATATGAAAACAATGTTTTTAATAAGAAACAAACGTTTTTAATAAGATAAATATGAATGATGTAGTTCTTATAAAGAACTCTGCAAAATGAAGACCTTTTTGGCAACTTGGTAGAGTCATTGAAATTTTCAGAGGAGATGACAATAAAATATGTCCTGCTCGTATTAAACGAAATAATTGAGCATTAGAAATCTATAGCCTTAAACACCTCTACCCACTAGAGCTATCCTTAACGCATAACTGATTCTGAAATCTGAAGTAAAGAAAAAATTCGAGCACAAAGAATCTAAATTACAAAGAATGATTCTAATTCCAATACCTCACCACATCACCTGGACACTGAAGCCAATAGAAATCCAAAGAAACTGAAAATGATTAGATATATTATTATGGTCACAACAACTCAAATATAGTTGTAGTATTTAAAGTGTGAAACAAAAAATTAAAATTACTTACATACAGTGTTAACTGACAATTTTGTCATGACTATAATCATTAAGCCTTTTGAATTTAAAATAAGAAAAGGGGGATTCACCCCTTTTGTTCATAGTGAAACTTCGGTATGCAAACAAATTTAAATATTTGCAGAATATTTATATTCCGGAGAGCGTCCTCTAGTAGCGGTTTTGAAAATTAGGAGGAGTTTATCCGACAGTCTTCAGTCAAACTAGCAAGAAAGCCAGAAGACAAATACGTTTACACATTTTATTTAGACTTCTTTGCAACAACCATGATTGATGGCGAAGAGTATATGACAAAATATGTATTTTTAAAATTCTTTTATAAATTTCACCTCCCGTCTTCAAGTAATCCACCATGCAAGTATGCGAGGGTTGTTCTGAAGGTTCAATTAGCATCTATAAACAATTTATTATGAAATAATACGTTAAAAGAAACAAAAATTTATCATTAAAAGCAATTTTCTAAAAGTGCATATTTATAATTAAATGACCAGCGTCAAAAGTGAACAGTGAACAGTTTATTAGTCTAATATCGTTAGATTTTAGAAGTGCTGTATTCATGCCCTTTTACGCGTCTATTTTATTAATGAGGTTTATTTTTAGCCGGTAGATGAACCTCTAACTTTTCCATAAAATAGGACGATAGATTGTATATGAATGACACAGTTATAGGTGGTATTTTGTGGGCATGGAGATAGTTTGATGTAATATTAGAGAGAGAGTTTTCTAGCTTGTGATGTGGGGGGAATCGTTGTCAGTGTATAGACTCTGCAAAGGATATACACAGAATGCCCCCAGACAGATTACTAGGCTGTAGTCTCTTGAGATGTGATTTATGAGTGGAACTGTAGATAATGCAACCATAGTCCAATTTCGAGATCTGTAGAGTCGAAGTAATATTAACCAATCTGCTCCTCCCAACTTATAACTTTCAAAAGGCCTAGGGTTCGTTGTCACTTTGATGAAAATAATTGAAAACGATTTGAAATTTAATTTATTATCAAAGGATATTTCCAGGTATTTTGTCTGTTGAACAACTGGGATATTGTAATTATTTAAGTTGAGGGTCAGGATGAAGTGATCTTTTTTGCAGAAATGCTTACCAGATATCTTGGATTTAGTAAAGCAGAAGACGTTCTTATTGAGTCACCTTTAATTTTATTGCCATATGCATCAGTAAGCAATTGAGAAATCATCTACAAATAGAGATTTATCAAACCTGTCATTAACAATCCTAGCAATACTATTTATTTTTAAGGTGTAGAGGTAAAACACAATTTACACAAGTTAGTGATAACAAATTAAAGCCAAATTTACATAACTATTAGAAAACATATATCTCTAACGACGCACCAATTTTCGTCTAAGTCACACACACGCCGCACTCCACTCAAAAAAATTTTTGAAACAAACACAAATATACCAGAGTGCTAGTAATTATCGACGCAACTCCCGCTTGCCACAGATGTCTACAACTACGTCCATGCAAAATCTGTAATCCTCTCTTTTGCCCTTAGACAGTAAGATGTACGTCGCACGTGCAGAAAAGAGTCCCCACCGGGGGTGGGGTCGCACAAACGCACCTTTCACATTCATTTACTTTTCCCTAAGACTTACATCTACACAACTTCATGCACACAACCACATACTCTAGTTTAATTGTTTTTTCTCATTTCACATTCTTTGTTCTGCCACTCGCAACAAAGGTAAACAAATCAAAGTCTTTCTTCCATTGTGCACGTTTTTCTCAAGGATGAGCACTTGAGAGCTTGTTTTTTCGGTTATTTTTCATGGTGTTGGCCTTCTTCGGTGTGTTCTTGATGCAATCTTTATACTTCAATTTCAGCTTGTGCACTGGTTCTTTTTCTTTCAACCAATTCACCGTACTACACACGTCCATACATACATGCATGCATATACAGAGCGATCGGCATAGATGAAGAAGTGTGAAAAACTTAGACGCAGCGATTAAACTTATATGACTTGGTCTCTGCACAAAGGGCTCGACGCAAGAATAAGTAAAAAATTTAAATAAATATAATCTCGATTTTTAACCAACCAACTTTTTCATTTCTTGAATGACAGCTTGTGTGATGCAGTTTACATCCATAGATAACGAGCTTTATTTTTATTCTATCATTACATTCTCTTACTGCTGCATGTACATATCTGGATCTCATTCCAGAAAACCGACACAACAGCTATTACAGTTGGTTATTGTTCATTTTATTTATTATTTATTGATTTATTTATTGTTTGTTTGTTCAGTTTTAATATTAAGTTGAAGTTTAAATACATTGAAAAGGAGAAAAAAATGGATTATAGTAAAATAAAATTAATTTTTACAAAATACGTACGAGAAAAATACGTCAGTATTCTGTGGGAAATTTGTCCCGGCTTTCCCACATAAATGTGACAGAATCGATAAAAGCAACAACAGCTTGAAATATTAGAGCGGAGAATTCTCTTTTAGGCGGAAGAATAAAAACTCAAACTCCTGCTTGGGGTGTAACAATAAAAGAAGAAAATGTTTATTTATATACACAAAAAAAAGAATAAGGGATATATATACAAATATATACAAAATAAAGGAGAAGAAATTTCCTTTAACTTAAAGGAAGAAAAAATGTTCATATAAAGGCTTGCTCAAAATATATCTCTGAGCGCCTAAAAGAGAGTAGATTGTTGTTAAGAGGTAAACACTTACATAGGTTGCGGGGGAAACTGTCGGAAGATACAAATTTTGTAATTGAGTAGTTCGAAAGTCGACGACATGAATTTCTAGTTGCAAGGAAGCAGATCTCAATAAGTTTTTTAATAGTGAGCCGACGTCCTGTCTTTACAGACCAGCAGGAAGAAACAGGTTCCGAAGATGGCTGGTGTTTTATCACCGACCTAATATTATCACAAACGGTGTCAAGTACTCGCTGCCAAAGAGACGCTTATTCTCCGTGTTTATGGAGATTAGGATGCTCAGAAATATCGGAAACTTTTCCCTCAAAAATTGCTATACAATTTCTTGGCTCTCTCATTTGTTAGAAAATATATTCTTACCTCTGATAAGAATGAAGGTTTTGGAAGCTGCTGTTTGGAAGCAAGAGTCTGAAAAGTTGTAAGCGTTACCCCCAGACTTTATGGCACCATGGTGGGGGTAATGGTGGTCAAATTCCTTTTTATATTTTCCAGCTCTCTCGTTTGTCAGAAAATATATTATCTCGGATAAGGATGAAGGCATCGGGAACCGGAATTGAAAGCAGGGGAAAAAAGTTGGGATAAGGATTAGAAAAGAAGCTGGAACGTGAACTTGTAAAACATTGTAGTAATGTTTCTTAAATTAAATTCCAATATTTTTTTCTCGTAAACGTCTTTATCAAATGAGCATACATCTATCCCTATTTCATAAAAAATCTCTTGCTCACTAAATTATCTGTTTCTTAAAACTGTGTTTACGAGAGTATAATTGCAATATAATTTTGCTCCGTGGTTTGAAATTCTTTAGTACGAATATTTTTGTGTACGTGATATTTTATTGCACAAACCTCAAATTTACCTGTACAACAAACTAAAAGAGGAAATTATACTTTGCCCCTCACTTTCTGAAAGAAGGAGGTTACAGGGTAATTAGGGGACAAAAACATCCGTAACACCTGTGACGTCTCCAAACCTTATCTGACAATCAATTAGATGACGGTGTCTTATGCCAAATATTCATTAAAAGGCTTTCGCAAACGCTACAGATTTTTAATATGGGAGAACAATAACATGTGAATAAATTATTTGAAATAGCAGACAGCGGATAAATGGTTACTTCTTTTTCCTCAAAAATTATTGGAAGCAGCTACTCGATATAGAACCATCAGACCGAGTTATTAGCTGTGTAAAATGCTATACAGTATTTTTGTCATTTTCTTGAGGGAGGATCTTTTCTTGGTCATAAGCCTCTAATCGGAACAATCCAAGTAAAGTTTGACAGCTATTCACCTCGTGAAATTAGAGCCAGTTTCCGACTAATATTCAACATAAAAGAAGATTCTATCATTTTTTCTAGAAGCATTTGCACAAGCCATTGTCACAGGAAGGGTCAGTAGATTTGGAATCCCTTCGACACGCACATCGGAAAATAGTTTTAATTATCCCTTTTCGCATCGTTCCACAATCTAGACAATCCTATCACTCACAAGTTCGATGATCGAACGTTTTCATTGGTTCCTTGGGACTTGTTTAGGAATCGTCGAAAGCATCAGTAAATCATAAATTTTTCCTTCAGAAACTCTTTTAACTTGTTGGAATTAAGAACCGCTATTAAATCTGATTTCGACAGTTCTTCAGCTGAGCTTTTATATGACCCAGTCTTATGTATAGCTGGACAGTTATTAATCAAACCAGATGGTTCGCATTTAAATGTCTTTTGATGACATGTTGAGAATAAAAATATCATATGAAATATCGTCATCTAGACACATCAACGGAGTCATATATTGTGATTTTCTAAACGGAACTTAGATGTGGCACAAGGCCGAAAGTATGAGGCACCTAACGAGGATCGAACTTACTATTCAGTCGTATTTATTCTGGCAAGATAAGCTTAGTAACCATTAGATCACGTCGAAGTGCTTCAGCCGCGTAATTTATGTACCAGATTCGGTCAAGTATTGTAGTTTCGTCCTGTGTAATGATAGTGCTACCAAACACCCTTTACAGCCTTCTTACTGAAATCTTTATAAAGTATCAGAACAATTTTCTCAAGATTCGAAATGTTCAAAGACGAGAACGCCAATTGTGGTGTCAATTCACTTATGAGATAAAAACATTTGAAACTATATTTTTTTCAATTAATCTCCGACCGAATGCTAGAGGTGACAAGCGCAGAAGAGTGATCAAGGAAGGATGAGGGGCTGCCTGCACCCACTGAATGGTAGCAGGTACAGAAGAGACATTAAGAAGGTTGAAGGTGCTGCACACGCCCACTGGAAGGCGATAGTGAGAGATGGTAATAAGAGAGAGTAGAAGCAGCCAGGCAGAGCGATGCATGCAACCATCCCTCACGAGAGAGGGAGAATTCCCCAAAATTATGAATTAATGTAATTTCTCAAGACCAAAAACAAGACTTTTGTTGAAAATTAAGGGGATTCACCGAAACCCAGCCTACATCTTGTCCCGCACTGGTTTCTAGTTGGACTCCATAAAAATGAATGCGCGAAAGCCATTCGAAGTTCAAAGTCAGAGTCAGAGTCAGAGTTGACAGTTGAGAGCTGAGAAGGGAAGCGATGGAAGTCACTGAGAGATTCCACAACTCCTGCCGAACACAAGAACCTCCGACTTCAGCCTTGAGCCAAACTTACCAAAACAGTAAAACAAATTTCGCTAACTCCGCAAGCCAAAACATACAAGCTTACGCAAGTGTTACGTCCGATTTAGGAACGTGTTGGGTTGACAAACACCTGTATGCGAACACAACCATAAACGAACCATTGTACGCAGTATTGATATAAAAATAGTAGTTATTTTTTATATATATTTCGAGTGCTTTTTCTTTTTCTCCAATTTTACTGTATGACTTCGCTCGACTTGAACACAAAGATAGCTGTGACGAATCGATGTTGGCCTCTTTATAATCAAATCAATTACAACGTAGGGTAAGCAGGTCAGGATCGAAGAGATCACTCCATTGATCAAACCAGGATCCAACCCGGGCTGACCAGAACAAAAGGTTACATCTGTTGCCGTTTGTTGTGAATCAGGATCGAATTAAAGTGTTACATTTGATCGTCATCAGAGAGGAGGGTCTCAGATAGAACATACATACGTACATACATACATGATGACTGACATTTCTTTGCAGAAGTCCATCTCTTCACTTGGCAGCTATTTTTTTTATTATCATTTCCACTAGTTTTGCCGGAGTTAACGCATTGCTACGAGCCCCGTAAGTAATTCTTAAGGCCGGCTTCATTTTTACAACCTTACACACGTGGCAAGCATAAGATTTGTCTGTGTTATCTATGTTGGAAACATGCCTGTCCCTGTGTACAGTCATGTTTGAGTTCCGCAACAGACTTAAAAACCTTGTAACAAAACTCGCACAAGTAACCTGCATATATGGTGGTGTTGCCTTTTCAGGAGTTTGCACCTCACCTCTCTAGTGTAATCTCATGTGACTAGCTAAACCAGGCGCTGAAAGGGTGACTTTTCTACAAATACTGCATGTGTGTTGATGTCCTAATAGCTCTGGGACAGATTCGATTTCACCCATCCTAATGGAGCGCTTTTTGTTGGAATGCTCAAGTCTCTTCTGCTTATAATTATTGCAGCGTCCCCAAATCAAACTTCTCCAGTCAAATCTATCTCTGGGAAACATTAACGCCAAGAGTCTTTAGTTTGCATTTAACTACATATTTGAAACATTTTCTGGGCTTATGATTCACCATAAAAAGTATTTAGGGCATGTCAGATGACATGTCCAGCGCATTTGATTACGAAGAAGTAGTTTCTCTATGCTGGCTATGTTTGCGCGCTGAAGGATTTTGTGTTTGGTGTACAAGAATGCCAACTAATGCCTAAGATTAATCTCAGGCACTGCTGATGAAAACGATCTAAGATCTTAATGCCGTCAATAGGTGGTTCATGCTTCAGGGGAATATAAAAGGTGTTTAGAACAACTCTTTCGTAGATGCCGATCTTTGTGCTTAAGGAGCTCTTACGATCAGACCATACTCTCTATTCAAGTTTTCTGAATGTTTCAATTACTCGTTCAATGCTGTAATTTACTTCTACATCCAGTGAGCCCTTCCTAGAGGGTGCACTGCCTAAGTATACAAATGTGTCAACTACCTCCAGCCGGGATCCGTTAACGAAAATGTTGGGTTCTATGTAAGGCAGCCCAGTTGGAGGCATGTATATGACTCATCTTTTTCTGATTGATGGTTAGCTCAAAGGCAAAACACACTCCCAAGAAATGGTTCATTATCACCTGCATGTCATCTTTACTGTGAGCAACAAGATCAACATCACCAGCATACAGGAGTTCACGAATGACCATATGAAAAACGTCCGATCGTGCGTTGAATCGTCTCAGATCCATTTGTTCTGCATCGAATATAAACATCACAGTTTGGAAAAGCCTAAAGTTACAGCATAATAGATGGTAAAGAGAGTAGGAGCTGGAATATAATCTTGCTTTACACGGCTCTGATAGAATGCAATTATAGTTAAGTCTGCTCTTCATATTGCCGTGCAGTTCTCGAAACATTTTAACAAACTCTGGACATCTCAATTTGTCTAAAATGATCCACAGAGCATCTATATTAAGGGTATCAAAGGTCTTTGTCAAATGAACAAACGCTTGATACAACGGAACACTATGTTCAATGCACTTCTCTTGCAGTTGACGAGTTGAAAATATCATGTCTATAGTTTCTTGTCCAGACCTAAATCCGCTCTGACTTTCTGAGATTATCAAAGGACAGATCCATTTTATAAGGCGGTTATGCAGAATTTTCACAAAACCTTTTCCAACCGCCTCAACTAGACTTATTCCGCGGTGGTTACTACAATCTGATTTTGATCTCTTACCTTTGTATAGAGAAATGAGTATCGCATCAACCCAGCCTTGATGTACGGAGGCATCTTGCTATATGTTAATTATATGACGGGAATGGCAAGCTTTATACCACCATGAAGTAAGACTTCAACTGGAATGATATCAAGACCAAGTGCTTTCTCGGTGTTAATCACCTTTATGGTTTTCTGGATTTCCTCTAGTGTAGGGAGAGCATTTCATTTATGATATCAAGCAGGTTGTTAATAACATCATCATTGACTAATGACGGAAAAGCTCTGTAAAATGCTGGGTCCATCTATTTTTGACATTATCAGAATCTAATTATTACTGCGCCATCTTTAGACTTAAAGATTTTGGTCCAAACGTTTGTTGATACTAGCATTTACTAGCATTATTTTAGACAAGTTCAGTCACCAATGGTTTTTCATTCTGTGGAGATTATGCTGCAGTGATAACTTAGCATCTTTAAGTGACTGGAGTAACACTGTTCGGTTTTTCTCAGATGTACCTAGGTGTGCTTGGTTCCTGGCTTCCAGAAGCTTGCTAATTTCTGGATCATTTTCATCAAATCAATCTCGATGTTTACGCTCAACATAACCAAGAACCTCAACACTCGCTTGATAGACACTGGTCTTAAACTGATCCTAAGTATCACCAAAAGACTCTTTGAAGTTTCTCTTTCAATTTGGGATCATTCAGGCTACAGACATTCACATGCTTATGAAACTTTACCCCATTCCATCTAACTTTACGTCTAACCGAAAGTTTTAATTTCGCTCTCAGCATCATATCATCGATACCACAGTCAGCACCTCTCATAGCTTTCACTGAACAAATATCTTGGATATCAGGTTTACGAGTGATTACATAGTAAATGATGTTTGAACCTGGCCTGTATCTAGGTTACTGTATGAATTTCTTTTAGATTAAAGAAAGAGTTGTGTATATAACAAAAGAACAAACTGAGTGCATAATTCAAGAAGGAGGAGCCAGTTACTCTGTTTATCTTTTGCTAAGAGAATCCCAGGTGTTATAATCCTGACCTACCTTATCATTAAAATCTCCGAACAATAGTATTTTATCAGCTACAGGAATCTTCACCAGTATTGTCCTGCGGTCTTGATAACAGGCTAAGGTCACTTCCTCGCTGCTTGTAGGAGTATAGACGGAAATAAGTCATGTAACGATTACTTGGAAGAGGAACCCTTAGTTACATAATTCTATTCATATTTTATAGCAAAACCAATACCTCCATCACGCCTTTCATCCTGTGGTTTATCTTTTTTTTTTTATCTGTGGTTTTTATCCAGAAAAAAGTATAACCAGACCCTATTTCAGTTAAATGATCATACATACATACATACATACATACATCAGTTACAGCTGATTTTATATATAATTAATTTTTTGCAACCATAAGAAAATTCGAAATTTCCTGTATGATCACAATAAAGCTTACTCTGCAACGAGTTTTTCATGAGTAACTTAAAGATTATATGATCCATGATATGGGAAAAGCGTCTATATGGTAAATGAATGTTTTATTAGTGGTATGATGGTGTCCTTCATCAAAATTATTCACCTCGAATTGTGCTATGGATTTAATTATACCCTGTATATATTCGCCGCTGACAGAGGGTATCTCTCCTCGCATCTGGTTCATCAAGCAAGAGATGTGGGATCACTATAGGGGGGGGGCTGTGACTGCGGTAAACGATGAAAAACCTTATACAGTAGGTATGTTGTGTATGCCTAGTTGAACTATCGGTATCACGTTTATCCATGACTCTTTATAAGTCATTATGGCTGTTTTCAATGTGCGGTGAACTCCCTCCACCAAGCCATTAGTTTGAGGATGATACGCGGTAGTTCTTGATGTATAGAAGCCTACTACTTTTAACAGTTCTTGGAACAATTCACTATCAAATTGACTTACTGTTTGTGATACCATATGGTGGAGCTTCAGACCTAGCTATCCCCACGCTTATAAATGCATCCGCCACGGTTTTTAGTGGATGCACTTTAGTCCAGCGAGTTGTATGATCAATACAGGTTAAGATATTCCTATAGAGGCTTAGGTACTGGATCTCTGCATTCTATGGGGAGAGGACCGACAATATCCTGGTGAACCGTTTGGAAGTGCGCCGATAGTAATTAAAACTGTGGATAACATAATTTCATGTGTTTGTGAACCTTATATTATTGACACAATGCGCACAGAACTGCTTAATAGTTTTGTCTATGTTTGACCAAAAGTACATGGATTTTATTAATTTTGTAGACGCTCCAGTTCCTAGCTGTAGAATGTAGGTTATCGAAACCAGCTTTACGGAGATGCTCAGGGATAATAAACGGTTTAGTGTACATAGTGGAAGTGTCACATAGGACAGAGTCACTTCCATTCGACACAGGATATTATTTTAAGTTCAGTTGTTTCCGCTTGCACTATCTCTGGAAAATCGCAGGCTTCTATTTGCGCTGCTAATGCCGGTCTGAAGACGCCATTTGCAACTATATTTTGTTCCCCTTTTATATGCGCCACGTCAGCAAGGTATTCAGCAAGTACCGACATGTTTTGTTGCTAGCAATCCGATTTCGCTGGAGAATTTTAAATGTAAAATTCTGCCTTTACATCCTGAAATATTTGCTCTTGTTAATTCAATATTGAAACTGGAGCCACATAATTGTGTGAAGAAGCGACAGAGGTTCATAGTAATATTTCTCAGAAACTTCTGAATAAACTAACAGAAGCAAAGGTATAAACAAATAATATATGTTTATTTATTTAACTGCGACTGAAGTGAGCCCTTTGTAACTCGGTTTGGTGAAAGTTTGTTTGGTTGTGTAATTGCGAGTTTACGTGTCAGACCTTGGTAGTAGTCTGGAATCTGGTTACTTTGTAAACTTGTTGCGGACGTCATTCTGCTGAGCTTTCTCGGCCCTCAAAAGGGCGGAAAATGTCTTAAGTAGATGACGGCTAGTTTCTTCACGCGACACGCTTGGCTGGTTTTTCTGACTGTCCCTTCATTGAGGGTACCTGTCGGCTCTTTCTTTATATACACTTAAGAAAGACAACAAACTACTTGGCGTGAAGTTTGGTTTCGGCTAAAATCAAAAGTCTTTGGTTTTTGAGTGCCCAAAATTCTCTTATTTATCGGCGTTCCTTTCTTTTTTTTATAGCGAAAGTTATGCATGGAACCTCTTTTATTTTGGTAGATTTCTAGTTACAATACCTGGACCTACAAAATTCCGTTTCGCAACCGTTGTTATTTCTTCTTCTTCCCCTTTTTTTCATTTGAGTGTTGCTTTCTCATTACTTGAGAGGTAAATACGCGCACATGGCAGATGGGTAGAAAGAGAGCGTATGAAATATATCATTTTAAAAGAAAGCAAATTTTATTTTTGATTTTTTTAATATTTTATTTAACTTTTTACTTTTTTACATTTTTACGGAGTTTGCAGTCAATTACTGAGATTCTGTTTGGGCTAGAGAAGACTTGCGCTGTCAAGGGTCTAACAATTCAAAGCAACCTACACCTAATCCCCACGATCATAAAGGGTGTAGAAGACGACGATAAAGCCGCACTGAACAATTTGGATCAGTCCAAAGTGTTCGATAGTCTCGGCCAATAGTACCTAGTTGCTGTCCTCAGGCCGCTGGATTGGCCCCCAAGTGGATCAACCTAGAAATACCACTGACACATCTCGAAGTTGGTTTTCCTACGCCGTGTGTTAGCAGAAGATTCGCTGTGGGCGAGGAATAATAGGGACGCTTCCCTAATCTTATCATTTCTATTATTTCTAGGTTTGTGCGCTGTCATAAACCCCAGAAGCACTCTGGATTCTTCACCGAGTACCTAAAGGTCTTACGTGCTACTCCAGTGATCTTTCACGGCCTATGATTTTTCAAAGATTGTTTTGACAATGGAGCAAAGTTACTATTTGCTGATAAAATGAAACAACGTATTGCATCTCGCAAGTTTGGTTAAAGATTATTGGCGGCTCCTAAAGAAATGTGCTCCTGAGCTGGCTTCTATTCTCTCCAAACCATATAACTATTGTCTCGCTGACTCTTGCTTTCCATCCTGTTGGAAGTCCTCATCTGTTGTTCCTGTTTTTAAGAACTCTGGAGACCCTTCTGACTCATCTAATTACCGTCCTGTCAGTTTCCTACCACTCTTCGACAAAGTCTTCGAGGCTTTAATTAATGCCGAAGTGGTTAAGCTCTTTGCCTCCCTTGATCTACTCTCTGACAAAGAATATGGTTTCCGCTCTGCTCGGTCTATCGCTGATGTGCTTACGGCCATAATTGAAATTGTATACCAAGCTCTTGATAATAATGGCAAAGCTCGATCTGTGGCTCTAGATATCTCTAAGGCGTTTGATATTTTTTGGCATGCCGGATTTCTTAGTAAGCTTCATACGATTATTTGGCATAATTTAATCCAATCATTCCTGTCAAACCGTGAAAAGAAGGTCGTCCTAAACGGGTTCTCCTCCAGTTCCTTTCATACGAACGCTGATGTTCCCCAAGGCTCTCTCTTGGGTCCTACACTGTTTCTGATCTTGTTCAACGATGGCTACTGTCAGTTAAAAAATTTGTTTTAAAAATGCAATTCTGTCATAATTTAAAATTAAAATAAATAATATTTGTTTCAAATCAGATTAATTATAATTTAAATCAGCTAATATTCCTCAAATAAAATTTTAGAAAAATATATTTTTGGAAGATTTTTTAATATAGAGAATTGCAATGCGATGAAAAATGCATGAATCAGCTATTTTAGCAAAAAATCGTTTCAATCAATATAATTTCTGTTTGAAATGCACCAGAGTATTTCCAAAATAAATTCTTACTAAAGAAAAATATACCAATATAAAGAGGATTCACTTTTCAATACAAATTAATTATGCTCTTAATCTCTACTTCTTTTTTTTTTTAATTTCTTAAGACGACAACAATAGTAAACCGAAACTAAAAAAAATCTTCGTATAATGTCAGGATTTAAGATAGACTTCCAGTTCTAGAAGAGAATGACTATGACTTCGCCTTTAGTAAAAACATTTTTATGCATTCTCCAGGGAGGTCCATTCTGCTAACTTCCATAATGGTCCATAATTTTTGAGAAGTTTCTCAAAAATATGTCCACACAGAACTGGTTGTCCACTTCGTACGAAGCTGTAGTCACTCAAAGTCTTGTCAGTTCTCCAGTATCGGTCCATGGAGGGATCACCACGCAAATAAAATATACAGGAAGAAATTGACACCAAAACTGAGATAAAACAAAGGTATACTTCTTAATTGAAAGGTCAAAAATGTATTATTGTCAACAACATTTTTACAATATGTACAATTGTTGATTTGTAATAACTGAAAGAGATTTCTGATAAGTGTCGAAATATCAAAACGAATAAAAGTGTTCCAAAGATTGAGGATATGCTAATATGGTTGATTTAATAGTCCCAAAAAGGAGCAAAATAACCACGAGCAAGTGGCGAGTTTTTGGAAATGTTCGTGTTTGATATAGTCCTTGATGAAAGGAAAAATTCGGGATTGAAGCTCGTCGACGTTGAAATTAATAATGCGTCGGTAAATGAGAAGTCACAGTATAACAGAGAGAGGCTGACGCACATGAATGCACACACGCAAATATAACGTTTATTGATTGAAAATGGAAAACACGATCTTCCGTGAAAGTTACAAACTGTGTCAGCGCTATTAATAGGAAAGAATCTAGAACAAGGATATATGAAACCTGAGACGGCTGATGGATAAAGAATAAATTTCAAATCGGGTTGGCGAGGACTTGTTTATAAACAAATGCAAAAGGGCAGGAGAAGATGTTTAATTTGGGTCATTAAAAAAAAAATAGACGAAAATAATATTTTTGATAAAAACATATTGAAGTAAATTGGACCGGGGAGGTAAGATCAGTGTATGTTTACCGCTAGCGAAATCTGATCTAAACATAAATTGTATCCGCTGAATTTGGTCATCGAAAAGACAATTGAAATGAACATTGAACTAATTAATTTTATCCACTAAGAGATTTGAAATAGATCTGAATTTAAACTTTGCTTATGGCGACACTCGTGTTAAGCGCGTGAACAACCTGGCTTATAACCTTCGGTTTGATATATAAACGCGAGTTTTGCTGAGTTGGGCGTTAGACGAGAGTGACGTTGAGAGAGAGAGAGACTGTCGTTGCAGTGAGTCGGTCCAGTGGCGAGTCAGAAATAAGGAATTCAAGAAATATCATCGTCGTTGTAGCAGTCGCATTGAAAAGTCGCTGAAACTTAACGTTTGTCACTTACGACAACCAACTGAAAAGCTACACTTCCACGTAGGGCTGGAATTACGAGTCACATATCCTCCCAAGTTGATTTGGAACGAGTTAATCACACACACTCCTCTCTCTCTGTTGGTATAATTGGTAGAGGAGTGGTCCTCTGTTCTTATGTTAATTGCTTTTCTATCCTTTCTGTAAACTCTTTCTACTGTTGTTGTTTTCTTATATAAAAGACATGAACATTTTACCCATTGTTGTTCGGCTTCTGCAGATATTAATTCCTTGTTTGTCACATTCTAATTTTCCTGCCGACTACTCTCACAGCCGTGCCTACATACCCAATCGACCGCGAACGTATAGACAACACCCCGCTTACTGGATCTAAAAACTAACACAACGTGGGCAGCAGGCGGTACTTGGCCAGTGACTGGTCGAACAGGAAGCGTGCGGCCAGCTACCCCTGAGTTCGGTTCAGACCGAGCGGGCGCATCAACCCAAAGAGGAAGACGCCGGAGGTTGAGCGGCTGAAGGGACGAGTGGTAGAACAGTTCACAGAAAAAAGCACAGATAAAATCACTTAAGTAAAGTGAGTTGGTAAGTAAAAGTCTGAGATGGCAGCGTGCTGAATGAAGAAGATGCCGAACAAGGAATTGCCGTTAAGTAAATCCAGAAATAGTCGGGAAATCAAATCAAAGTGCCGTGTTGCAAAGTAGAATCCATGTTGGATAAATTTATTGGCGATAAACCAGGGACAGTGATTCCACGTAGGGCCGGACTGCACGCCCCTGCAGTCCCTCAGACGGCGAAGGATAGGCTCCAACACTATGCGTAAAGTAGGGGGCACAAAACAGGTGACATAAAGACGAAGTGCGACTGCTGTTGCGAACAGGAAACGTGTTAGCGGATTTATTTGACTTAAGTTCGTACCGCTACCCCGTTGATTGACGGAGACTGATTATGGGAATTGCTTATAAGGCAGAAGAAACTAATATACAAGCTATTTCGCCACTTAACATTCATGGACCGATTCAACTTGAAATTTATACACATTTTCGATGGTTCTCCCACTGGCCTGTCTGTTTTCGAGTGGGTGTTGAAGGCAGAGCATTTTTGCCAACTATGAAAATTGAAAGAGCTAACAACAGTCATTACTTTGTGTACTGGCAGTTTAAAGAAGAAGAAAGATCCGATTTTAACGAGATAAAGCGGGACTACTATATGGCTTTTGAAACGGGTCCTTTTGTGGCATATCAACAATTTATTGCGTGCCGACTACACCCCGATGAAATAGTTGATGTCTACCTGTCCGATTTAAGGAAACTTTCTATGTCGTTTGGGAAATGAATGACTGGATGCCGGGGTGCACCTTTGGGGCATGATTGCCGGTCGTTGTTAGTCGGTTTTTGCTAGCAACATCCAAAATGGATGAGCTATCAACCAACTAAGCTGGGTTATGTTGCGGAATTGTTCGGGAAATGGATCCGGAGACAAGTTATCTTCGCCAACCTTGTCCCCTGTAAGACAATGAACGTAGCATTACCTGTAGATGGTATACAGTGTTCAGCAAGTGTGAATCGCTGTCGATCGTGGAGGAGACAACGAATAAACGTCGTAACAATCTGCGGTGTAACCCGAGTATGCTGTGGAACCGGAGTTATTAGAATTTACACAGGTCAAGTTGACCGTGCTGAAGTTGAAGTTCTGGTCACCCCCAAAAATAGCAGCTTCACAAGTCATGCATTTGAAACAAATAGATCTTGGAGTCGGATACACTTTCGCGAGAATCTCTTTTAACATGTGTAAACTGTCAGTCAAGCCATAAAAAAGAGCATAAAGAGGCAATAGACTAAATGTGACTGCTGTAGCTGTTCTTTCAGCCTTCGTTTTACGAGTCGCTTTTAGCAGAGTTTGTTGTACCTGATTGTCCTTGATTTTGATGAGTTTTTGTTTATTTGTTTGGTTTTCGTGAACAATAATTTGCATATGCCAATTATGGCTGAGCATCCCCCACCAGCAGCCAAATTCATCACCTTCAGCCTAGGTCTCTAACAGTCCCAAGAAAAAAGGACCTGCAGAATATGCCGCATTGGAGAAACATTACCGGCAAAAGGCAATGAGTTCATCGCTATTCCGGAGACTCTTGATTCGGTCACGATCAGGACAATTTCCCTGCTGACGACAGACGTCAAAACACGTAAGCTCACTGGTGTCAGCAGGGAGATGATGGAGGAGCATCTCAAGAGCCTCCAAACAGGACCTAAGATCCTTACCTAAAGATTGAATGCCATGTGGAACATCATGATGGCAACCAAGTGGGAGACGAAACAGTTGACAGGCAGCATTTTGACAACGAATGACATCCGTCCCCACGCGGAATACATGGGCACTCGGAGGACGAGTGATATTACTCAGGGTACTCATGGACCTCACCGAGGACTGGCGAGGAGCCTTTTTTCTCAAGATAAGGCCAAGTCAGGGATGTTACGTCCATCATGAGTAAGGCGGGCATTGCCACCGAGGACATGATCCTTTAGGCGTCAATGACCCACAAAAACATCTTGTACATCCCCGACACTTTAACGCGTCGAGGTCGGACAACATTTGTTATAGTTGAGGGTCGTCGACCCCACATCGGACTTGCTCTTTAAAAAGAGCGGGGGTGGGGAAGACGAAGCGAATAACAAGATGATCAAAAAGAAGGCTGGACGGAGCAAGACGGACCAAGCCATGGACCATGCCAAGACTCAATCCGCCCCAGCTTCGCCAGCAAAAATGGACGACAAACAGGTTAGTCAAGGAGCCTTCCCTCTTCCCCTTATAGGGTTCGGCCAACTCCCTCCCCATCCCAAAAAGCGCTTCCACAAAGAGGAAGCAAGCTGTAGACCGGGACCTTTCCACACAGAGAGGAACCTGCCCACACAGTGGAAATCCCTCTTGAGAAATTTATTCATGGAGGATCCGAAAACTCAGGCGGCAAATTAAAAATTTGGGAATTCCTATCTGCCGGTAAAGATTCTTTTTGCGAGCTCAGGATGGCTCAAGTTGAATCACATAACTCAAGAAACTTTCAAAATTGTTTTCTGGGAAGGCTCTGTTGTCATTCAATCCCTCCTTATATAGAGCGCCCTGTCGGCAGGGGCACAGAATACGCTAACTACACCTCTGCAAGAGGTAAATGTCCCCAAGTGGGGCACTTGTTTGCCGTGGGTGGCGATGCCTGAGAACGGAGTTCTGGTGGCTGAGCGATCTTGACCCAGGTATATAAGTGGTCAAGCGATTTGCGACACGCCATTTCGGTTCCTATTTGGTCTAGACGGGCGGTCGGAGAGGCCCGACCCGATCAACCGGCTGGTCATGTCAAGTCCTAGCGCTTATAACTATATCAATTTATGTCGTACTTTATAACAAAATACAATGCCACAAATATAAAATATGCAATTTATAGGCGTTAGAAGGCGATGACTGAGGGTCAATCATTTCGAAGAAATCTAGACAGACATGACTGTAAACATACCAGTTTGTACACTTAAGATTTGAGAAATGCAACAAATGGTTCAACGGTTGCTTAGAGTCTCTCTCGGATACGAGTATACTGGTTTGTGTAGCTCTGACAGTGAATTTTACTATAACAAAATTATGAATCACCAAATCAAAAAATCAAATGATACCGTTCAGACTGATTTTGAAAAAGGAGAACTGACTATAGATTTCCCAAAATTCATAGTGCTCACGTCTTTAGATGAGACTCCCTTTCTTAATTGAAAAAGTGCTATCCAGTAGGAATAATATAAAAATCAATAAAGAAATTAAGAAAGGCTAGTAGAAGTAGAAAATAAAAATCACACGGAAAGAATAATCAAAATGAAATCTTTTCATAATCTGAAGAAAAAAAAAACTTACCCTATGAAAGATTTCTAAGGGAGTCAGTAGAAGCAGAGCCTTGTCTCTGGTCCCACCTGCCTGGGGAAATCGCATCTGCCTTAGGAATCCAGTGGGTTCAGTGATTATCGTAGAATCGCAATAAAGAGAAAAGGAAATACCATGGCAACAGACATAAATATCTTTACTTTTGCCACACCTCAAATCCCTAGAAAGATGTTGGTTACAATATTGAGCCAGTGGGTCAATATATCCCTGCTCCAATAAGGGACATCATAGATAGCTGCAGGAATCGCCCAACATGATCCAGCATATTCATAATCACGTGACTTCTGGAGAAGGATATAGTGGAGGTGAAACATAAACAAAATGTTTCATTCATAGAAGCAAGGAAAATAGTAGAAATCTACATGAAAGGTCCTCCATATGCTAATATAAGATTTAAAAAAAACACCACAAACAATACCAGTCAACCTGACAATTACAGAGAACTCACTGAGAAGATCGTACAGCTAGGACCAAACGGATGGCCCAAATTTCAAAACTACGTAAAAAACATTTACTCTAAGAAAATATTACAAACTAAACCACAAAAGAAATCCAATGAAACAATTGAGTTAACCAATAAAGAAAAAACAAACACAAAATCTACCACTCAAACACAAACCATTACTCCAAAATATACATCTTCAAAAACAATTCCTACAAAGCACATGTCACATCGATTGCCTATGTGCTCACAAAAAATCATTGGACAGGCTTAAAAACTTATCTCCTAAAAAAACTAAAACCAACAAAACAAAAACCAGAAACTCACATTGACCAAATACCTACACAAAATAGATTTGAGAAACTAGAAGGAATGGAAGTTGAAACCCACAAACGGTCAAAACCCCCAAACTAAAAACCTCACAATTGGAAAGATTACAGCATCTCACATCACACACAAAAAAATTTTTTTTTTTAAATCGGAAATCATAGCATCCTACATCATATACGAAGAAAAACATTTAATAATCATCGAATCATCCAATAGAACTGCTTCGGAATAGAGACAAACATAAACGAACTGTTCCTGCTAATAACATACCTGTCACTGGCAGTTGTTTGGAAACAGCTTCAGGGAACCTTCCGTAAACAAAACGACAAACTTAACATAAGAAAATACCATGAATTTACTACACACATGACACTGGACTTTAAGCGTCAGGTGGTACATCCATCCTAATTAAGAATGATGTACCTCAAAGTTACAGAGGGCTGCTATTAAAATTACCTTACACAGGCCAATAAATAGCTGCTCAATATGCATCCCACCGAATGAAACCAGTAAATGAAGCTGAAATTCACAAAATCAGAAGACAACTCCCTACCCCTTTATGATACTAAGGGACTTTAACTGTCCCAGAACCATATGGGGTGTAAGGATACAAACCAAAAGGAAAGGGTCTTAGAAACAATAATTAATAACAACGATTTATGCATTTATAATTTACATATTTTAATATATTTATTGTTTGTAAGTTATTTTATAGATACAAATATTTAAGTAAATGCTCTGTTTATAATAAACGTATTTACAACAATTACCGGTCTGAATATCTGAGAAATTTCATTGAAAATATGTGGAACAGAGGAAACATCAGGTTAGCAAGGTCTAATTACTGTTTTAAACTTGCTAACCAGATGCTTCCTCTGTAGCTAAATGTATAGCACGTCAGGCTATATGACTGTTCCATGTAGGATACAAGTTCTATTCCTGTCGGAAGACACATATTTTCTATAAAATTTCTCAGTCATTCAGACCGGTAAATGTTGTTAATACTGTTTATTAAACAGAGCATTTACTTAAATATTTGTATCTATAAAAATAACATATAAACAATAAATATATTAAAATAATTGTTGGACTTAATCCATTTAATAATATATGACGTAATTTACATATATATAAATCCATTTGCTGGGAGCTACTCAACAATTAACTTATCCCTATTTGATCCATCAATTTACATGGATTTCTCTTGGAAGGTACTGCCAGACACATGCAGTAACAATCACTTGACAATCATCCTACAAATCTCAGAACATTGTGATAAAAATCCTCTCCGTTGGAAATTAGGAGGAGCGAACTGGGACGAATTCAAAATCCAATGTTCTGAAAAACTAGTTGAAGGAAAAAGCATCAAGGTCTTAAAATATTTCTCAAAAATCATCATCTCTATAGCTAAAAATGCATCCCCCAAAACAAAAACTAAATTTTAAATTAAATAATGCCGAGAACTATAACCTACCATTCACTCTAGAGGAACGTAATGAATCTTTAAAGAAAGCCCACAGTACACCTGTGAATCCAGATGGTATCCATTACAAATTCATAAAACAGTTACCCAACAAATCATTAGATCTGTTATTAAAAGAAATTCTCTAAACAAAAAACGCACCCACTCACATTCCAAGGCAAGTTTCAGGGCATAATGGAAAACCATATACCCATCAATACAGACGGGTCGAAGTGTGGGCACAAGACAGGATGTGTAGCAGTAAACCAAAATGTTACACTGAAGCTGTGAGCTAATTCTAAGTAGGAAAACAAAAATACAATCTAATATGTGCGAAAATGTCTGTCACACTTTTTCAATTAAAGGGACATAACGCTCTTTTAAATACCTCTTCTTCTTCAAAAGAGACTCACTCATCCAAGATTGGAATTGAATCCCCAGATTGCAAATTTAGCTCTCTGTGGAATTGAAGACAAAGTGATGAACTTGGTTCAAAGAGATCTCAGCAAATTTGGTCTGCCAAATCCAAACAGAGAAACTGGACAAATCAATAGTGATATTTTGAGAGAAACAGGATACAACATGGAAGAACTGCAGCAATGTATTCAAAACAAATAGCCCCTGTTGAACCAAGACTAACAGCAAGTGTTTCAGAAGGTCCTTGATGACATCAGTAATAACAATGGAAGGATTTTCTTCTTGGATGCACCTGGAAGTAGTGTAACCTGGGGCAATTCCATACCATACTTTTGCTTTGTTGAATTCTGATTCTTGGGTAAGGCATATCAACACTTGATATAGATAAAAAAAAAGATTACAGCCAGTTCAGTTATCATACAACAGACCAAGAACAAATAGAATCAAACAGAAAAGTAGAAAAGTTGACTTAAGAAAATCATTGAGTACATATGAAAATGGGGTAATTCCATACCTTCCGTTTGACAATTACATAATATGGGAAACATCCACAAATTAAGATAGAAATAAAGCCAACTGGTATAAATAAATTGAGCATTTATTTCACAGAATAGAGTAGGCATAGGCATGACTGGAAAAGAGAAAGAAAGGCGCAGAGAGACTGTTTAACTGTCAATTGTCTCTGACAAAAGACGAACTGCACAAGCCTTAGTTCATAGCAGAAGAGAAACTTTCAAAAATGTTTCTTCTGGCTGGTGCAGGTCGATCAAACAGTTCTGCAGAGCCATACACAGAGGGTGGTATCTGTGTGGGATCCCATGGCATTACCCCACACCTTTTGAACCCTCCCTTGATGTTGTCTGCTGAGAAGCAGTTTGACTGCCATAAGGACTTGAGGAGACTTGGAAAAAGCTCTTTATTGAGAGGCATGCCCAGATTCTGCCGGGCAAACCGAACAAGAATGTTCTCCCACGCTGTCTTCACTGGCCCATACACTCCTACATAAAACGGCTGAAGAACATGCGTGCTGTTGGATGGCAGTTTGAGGATGATCACATCATGTTTGATGGCTTCCTTTACTGTGGCAAAGTTTAGGTGAGAGGCATGTCCATCAAAGATGAGAATCACAGGTCTTTCAGTGGGAAGGAATGGGATGAACATTTTAGAAACCCAATCATCGAAGCAATCAGTGTCCATCCAACCTTTGTCGGATACATTGTATTGAGCTCCTTCTGGACCGTTTTCTGTCCATTTGACATGCAGATTTTTTGCACCATACAAAACATATGGTGGAAGCATCACTCCATCTGACCATCTGCCATTTCAGGTTGTAGAGCTTGGCAGCCTTCTTGTAACCCATTGTTCCATCACAAACAAGACTGACAGCTTTTTCCATGTCTTCTGCGCTGTACTTGGCAGTCTTCCTTGTGTAGTTCCTCACCATTTTGTTGCTGTAACATAAAAGGACAAAGCATGTTATTTAAGTACGAAAGGTTCATACAATTTTAGCTTTCTGCAATTAAAACATCCAAGCATGATATTATGATGGCATGGGGCAATTGCCATACCCTTTGGTTATGGAATTGCCCCAATGACAAAATATAGAATAATGACAAATTCACTAGTAGGAAATGGCAGGAGAGGCTAAAATATGTAGAAGGAAAGCCTGTTTCATATTAAACACCTATTAGTTTGGGTGCTGGAATCCTTTGGGAAATTCCAAACCCCAGGGGTATGGAATTTCCCCAAGAACATGTTCATCTGACAAAGCATGAATTCAACATCAGGGCACTCCCAGACTATTTTTAGTTTCTTTCATGGTTTTTATACATAACTCACAGTAAATAACCAACTTAGAACAGTAGAGAGGATATTAATACAAGTATAAGGATGACTGAAAAGTGAAATTGTTGTACTTACCTTAGGATGGCTCTGGATTGTGTCACTGGATCAACTGATGTTCACTGTAGACAGCAGAGGCAGCTCCAGTACTTGGAGGGGAAGTCACTAATAAGCCCATCTCCTTCTTGAGAAGAGTTCTCTAAAGTACTGAATTACTTCCCTTTAACTGAACTGCTTTTCAGCTGACAGTGTATGGAATTGCCCCAGGTTACCCTACTGGTAAAACTTGTAACTAACATTATTTTATCTGCAGTGAGAATCCATAGAAAAGTAGCACTAGCAGTAGCATCATCTAGAATTGCTTGTGCCCTATTGTCTGGAGGGTGTACAACACACAGCACCCTCAATCCTCCATTGGATTTGAACTACAATGAAACCCCTATTTGCAACATCAAAAATGGAGCCAACTTGGCTAAGTTACTGGAGGAGACAAGCTTTATTGTCTGGAATGAATATGCCATGGCACACAAGGAAGCATTTGAAGACATGGACAAAACAATCAAAGACATTAGACAGAATTCACAAATCGTGGGAGGTGCCACTGTGCTACTCTCTGGTGATTTTAGACAAATATTACCAGTCATTTAAAGAGGACCTCCAGTTCATGAAATCAATGCTCACCTGAAAAACATCTAGGGCCATGTTCAAAGGCTCAGCCTGAAAACAAACATAAGAGTTGGAATCACAGGTGACCTTGAAGCAAGAAGATTTGCTGCTTAGCTATTTCACCTGGACAATGGAGCCATCAAAATGGACCAAAATGGAGATATTTCACTCCCAATTGGGTGTGGGGTTTCAGTCTCAAGTATCCAAGACTTGATTAACCACATTTATCCAAATATTAAACACCATTTCATGGATTCAATAAGGTTTTGTGAGAGGGTCATTAATCCCAAGAATCAACTGTGGATAGCATCAACTGGAAACTTCTCCAAGAATTTCCAAAAGAAAACATAAGTACTTTTCCATTGACACTGTGTTTGAACCATTGAATCCTCCTGGAATACCACCACACAAGCTGGAACTAAAAGAAAATGTGTCAGTTATGCTACTGAGAAATCTGGATCCTCCAAAGCTTTGTAATGGAACAAGGTTGTCAAGAAGATGCTTCCTCATCTCTTGGAAGCAGAGATCCTTACTGGTCAATGAAAGGAAGAAATAGTTTTAATTCCAAGAATCCCCTTAATTCCTCCAGATCTTCCTTTTGAGTTCAAAAGATTTCAGTTTCCAGTGAGAGTGATCTATGCAATGTCAATCAATAAGTTCTAAGGACAATCATTGAAAGTAATGGGCATTCATCTGATGGAACCATGCTTTTCTCATGGCCAGCTCTATGTTGGTTGTTCAAGAATTGGGAATGGAAACAAGCTATTTGCACTGACCCCAAATGGGAAAACCAAAAATGTTGTTTATCATGCAGCTTTTCAATAAGCTCCAAATAGACAAATTATATCAATTTTTTGATGAAAATTGTTGTTTGAAAAATATGTGTGTGATAATGTGAAACGAATGGTGTTTCTAATGCTGCAAGCATGGGGATGTGTACGATGCAAGTGGAGGGAATCTTACAAGTCAGACATTATTTTAATCAGGATCTGATTGGATTCTTTGGGCATCAGCTCAGATAGAAAGCGTTTGATCTCAGCAGATTCAGCAAAAGTTGTGTAAAATAGCGAGCTTGGTTCATGTGAATTAGGCCAGTCGTGATTTTCTTTTTTAGTCACCTATAGGAGACAACGGGCAGATTCCTGACAGACCCCATCCCTCGTTTAGCTAGACTCTTTTATTCACCTAGGTAATGTGAGCAATTGTTGTTCCGGCCTGTTCCTGGCATTCTCATTTATAATCCATATTTAGATTCCCAACCTCTTCACTTTATTTTTGTCCCCCTTTTTTTTTATTTTGACTGGGTCAGCCTTTGACTTTCCTATTTATTTTTGTCTCTCCTTCACCTCTAGCAAGCGGGCTGCTTGATTATGCTTATCATCAGAATACAGTGGCCACTCTTCTTTTTTCTTCTGATATCCCTGCAAATATGCAGTATATGTTGAATTGAATGGTGATGGATGAGTTCATGTGGTGATTGAGCCAATTGTAAGAATGAAAGGGTCGTGAATTAGATTATTAGCTAAGTGTAGATAGTTGTTTGGGCCTTGTGCCACATGAAATGTAATACCATTTCAAAATGAATAAGAGTGACTGCTGTGGCAAACAGGAGACACATGTTGCAGTCAGTGTTGATGGATTGTATGGCTTAATTTCGTACCCCTACTTCGTTGGTTGAAATAAAAATGCTTACAGGGAAATGCTTACAAGCAAGAAGAAACTGACTACAAGAGGCAATTACAGATTCGCTAAAAAAGAGCATACAAACTGTTTATAATTAAGAGGAGGAAAAACCAAAGTATTAGGTTGGTGCAAAAATAATGACGTAATAATGTCGTTTTTTGACGTTAAAAAATACGTCAAAAAACGACATTATTACGTCATTATTTTTGCACCAACCTAATATTTGATTATATAATTTAATAATTATATTTTTTAATTCTTCAACTTTGGAAATATTGGTTAATTTTTTTTTTTCGTTTTTATTGTGGTGAAAAAAAAAACATTGATTTTGGAAATTCTTGCAAAATCAAATTTGTCGAATTTTAATTAAACTTAGGACTTATTCACAAATGAATGAAATTATTTTTGAAAGTTTTTTTTTTTTAAATCTTGGTAAATACCCCCTGCCACTGAATGTTATGAAATTTTCACACCTTTGAAATACTTTAAATCAGCTAATATTCCTAAAATAAACTTTCTTCAGTACAAAAATTGTGAACTCTCGGTGTTGAAAACTTTTATTCACAACTAATTATAAAATGAGAATTTCAAAGGAAATGGAATAAAAATAAAGTTTAAAAATTTTTTTTTTAATTTAACAAAAAATGTAACACTCAAAAAAACAAGAATAAACTAAAGTAAACTAAATTAAAAAAAAAATAAAATAAAAGTAAAAATAAAAATTTGAAAGGAAATTTCAAAATGACACGCAAATAAAAAAGAACTTCAAATGGAAATTGAATTAAAAAAAAAAAATATTTTTATTTTTTAATAAAGATTTTTGGGTTTTCATCTCATTTGAAACTAAAAGAAAAATAATTTAAGTATGACTCACATTTAAAAACAAATACATAAATTAAAAATACGTGAATACATGAAATAGGAATATAAACAAAAAATAAAATTTTGAGCGGATGTTTTGCAAAGATTGCTAAGGACGGCAAAAACACGAAAGAGAAATGAAAGTTGTTCGCAGCCGAAAAAGTTTGAGGGTTTTTCCCCGTAAAGGGGTGCAACTCTTAAAATACGTGACTTTAATGATAACAGCATGTAAGAACATCCGTATTTATTTTTACAGAAATCGACAAGTTTGTACTCATACAAAAAAAAATTCTTTTAAAAATATATTGGTGTTTGAGTTTGATGAATTGGACTAAGCTTTTCAATTTATGATTAGTAAATATAGTTTTCACTTAAAAATACCATCTAATAGGGTCAAATTAATTAATTATACAGAATTTTTAAAAGATTAAAAAAAATTAAGAGTAAGACTAAGAAGTCAGTGAGTCACTAAAAGTTTTTACTTATTATTAATTTTTTTATTTTACGATTCAGAGCAGATTTTCGGTAAATGGTGTTTACTGTTTGGAAAAAAAAAAAAAAAAGAAAAGAAAAAAAAGATTTTTTACTACATTCTCCAAGGAGTCATGCTTTATGAAGAGGGACAAAAAAATAATTTGGTAAATTTGCTTTTTAAGCCTCGCGCTAAATATCTATTTAAATTTTTTCCAAATCGTCATATTTCCGTGTAAAATTTTGTAAATGAACATGCTGAACTCGAATTAACAACGAACGTGTAAAGAGCATGATTATCTACAAAATAAAAATAATGCTAGAAACGAAATAATAATTAATGTGCGAACATTTAAAGAGCATGATTATTTACAAAATAAAAAAAATGTTAGGAAGGAGCATTTTCTTTTATTTTGTAAATAATCATGCTCTTTTCAAATTCCATGCAAAGTTTGCGCGTTAATTATTATTTGTTTTATTTTAATTTAAAAAAAAATGCTGGTTAATTTGCAGTGTAACACCCGCGTTCAGTTAGCATTAAACATTTCCAGTATACGTACATTTATGTATAATTGTACATGCTCCATTCGAATCTGGCTTGATAAATTTGACAAAATCTAATGTTTTGGAGTTATCGAAAGTGAAAGTTTGGATTCATTCACATCGCGGGCAGCCATTATTGGTGTTTTTTGTTTGTATACATTCGCGGCAGAATAGCAGCTATCATTGCATAAACTGAGCGTGTCTACGTAAATAGTTCTCGTGCGTAGTAATTGAAAACAAATTTAGACAAGAAAGATCAGTTCCAAGTTTACCTTTCCGTAGTCTTCCGCGTTTAGCTTTCCGCAGTGAATGTATGCAAACAACGCCAGTAATGGCTGCCGCCAATGATGCGATTGAATCCCAAATTTCACTGTCGATAACTCCAAAAACGGTAGGTTTTCAAGCCAGATTTGAATGGAGCATATACAATTACACGTAAATGCAAGTATTCTGGAAATTTTTAATACGAACTGAGCGCGAGTGTTAGTGTAAAATTTTTCAACAATGATTTCTTTTTTCTTTCAAAATTTACATTTCAACGCGATTTTTTTCTTTTAAAAATGTACGACTCCTCACACTCGAAGAGATGAGTCATATTGAAGAACTTTACATGCGTTGTAAAGGAATTAAAGTTAAAGGGAGTTTTTTTTTTTTGGTATAACATTTGAAACGCTAAAAAGAACAAAATTATGGCAGAGAAAATACCTCACTTTCAAAGTACTTTATACAAAAATCTTACGGTCTCATGCTACAATACATCACGTTCGTAATTTACACAGAACAGTCAAAAAGAGATTTTAAAGTTGACTATCTTGAATATTTTCATTATCACTAACGTCCCAAATTTTCTTTTTAGTTGTAATAAAAGGGAAGTAATTCATATTGTGGCCATAAAGTTTTCTACTTTTTCCTAAGCTCGGAAAGTTTTTCTGGCTTACTTTTTAGTACTCAAATAATGGAGAAATATGAAAAAATTAGAGTTGTCGGCAGAGGTGCCTATGGGTATGGACATATATTTTATTTTTACATATTTATATTTAAAGCCTTTCCGTGTAAAAGTTCTATTTTTTTCTAGATCCATGTTTTGGTGGATAAAGAATGAAAAGATGGAGGATGCAGAGTCGTGAAAGAATTGGTAATTATTTAGATTGAAGTTTGGATAATCTGGTATTTATCTTGGATGAAGTGTTTCAAATATTATGAACTTATGATTTTATGTTTTAATTAAATGGTAGCTTTTTATTACCAACAAAAATGTCTCATAAAAAGGGGTTTATTTCCAAATCGTTAAAAAATGTGTGACATGATTGGACAACAACATAGAATTTTTTTTTTTTTTTTTTTTTTTTTTTTTAGAGTGGAACTTCACTTTGACCCCACCCCACATCTACATAGATTTTTTTTTAAAATCTATGTAGATGTGGGGTGGGGTCAAAGTGAATTTCCACTCTAAAAAAAAAAAAAAATTTTTTTTTTTTTTTTTTTTTTTTAAATTTACAATTTGGCTTCACCCACTAAAGATCCAATTTAATTATTTATTTATTTGCACGTTTCTTTTTCATTTACCGTCGTACTTATTGTTTTTCGAATGTTCAGTAATTTAGTTGGGGGGGGGCATGAACGAAACAACCATACTATATTTTAAAAACATACGCTTCGTGGTGTGATTATTACTACTTTACAAAAAAAGCCTTATGGGTGGGGGAAGAGATAAAGATTCGCTCATGCTCAAATAAAGTAAACTAAACACGTACAAAATAAAAACCAAAATGTATTTTTCTGCTGTACGTCTTCGCTTTTAGGAAATAAACTTGTTTTTTTTTTGAAACATTGTCAATTTCCAAACGAAACCGTACTTACTGCTAAACTGCACCCTTAGTCCGTTTGATGTCTATTTGCTGATACAAGAAAAAGTTTGTCAAAGCACAAAAAGTAACAATTCTAAACAGTTGGCAGAACCACTGAATTCCTTTTTTAAATTAGGAACTTTTGAATTGTCTTTCTTTACTGAGACAATTTGAGATGAAAAGAAAAAAGTTGTCAAAAAAGTCAACTTGTTTGTTGAATAAAAACTACTAAAACTAAAAAAAAAGGGTTTGTGTAGTAAAAAGTAACTCGACCGAATTCTTACATGACAAACAATTTTTAGTTCCTACTGAATTTTGTTTTACTGTTTTCAAAAATCCTTTCGAAGAAATACAGATAATTTTATATTGGCATAATTTGCAGTATAATCCTCGCGCTCAGTTTCTAAAAAGAATTTCCCTCATAGTTGCACTTAAGTGTAAAACTACATGCTTAATGCGAAAAAAGGAATTTTGTTAAAAAAAATCTACCGTTTTGGCGTTATCGACAATAAAATTTCTCCTCCAGGAGAGCAACTCCTTCTGCTTTCTTGGGCTAATATTTTCCACTGAAACTGAAGTGGAAAGATTTTATTAAAATAAATCAATTGCTAGGTCTGTTGCTTGGAAAATTGGTTAAAAATGTGTCATGCTAGACAATTTTTCTTGCCAGAATCTATAAGTCTAACATTTAGCCATGTATTAAATATTGCTGCCACATTTGATCTGGTGCTTTTGCATTTAGAAATTGATAAATTCCCCCAAAATATCTGCACTGTTATCAGTTCTAACCTGGTATCTTAGCTTCGGTATTTACTTGACTCCCACCTGGCATCTTAGCTTCTGTCACTTTCCCACTGCTGTACATTCACAAATGGAATAAATTTGCTCTGGTACAAACTATGTATTTTTAACGTGTGTTTTTTTTTTTTTTTTTTTTTTTGCATATCTGTCATAATAATCATGAACTCATTTATATGCATATTTTGACACATTTGCTAATACAACTATTCATTCAGTATTTTTATCAGACTCATCTCCTTCATCTGCATCATGCATCTTCAACAAAATAAAATATATGAAAGCAAATTTTCTATCTATAGAAATTTCATAAATTCATTTACAAATGTCCATCCTTGTTGCTGTAAAAATGTAGAAATTAGCAATGTGAGAATATTTCATATTTTCACCTTTTGATATGTTGTAATAAACATTTCATACAAAGAGGCAATGAAATAGAACATTTCCATCCTTCATAGCTACAAATCTATCTTGTACTGGAATTTGTCCTGTCTATTTTTGTATTTTAGTGTTTTTGAATTGTCTTGAGAGGCTGCATTGAATATAACTAGAATAAAGTTTTTCATCAAACTTTGTAGATTAATTTGCATGGCTGGTTTTTGTGATTGGTTTTTGAAGCAATCATATTACAATATTTCTTTGTATTTTGCTACCTTTCTCTTGACAGATTTTACTTTCACTTTCTTTCCTTTTTCATTCTCTAAATTAGGTCTTTTTATACGTTCAAAGATCTTCAGAGAAAGCATTCCCTTATTTAGCTTACTTGCCATGTATCTCGGACATGATGATTTCATTTTCAGTTTCTACAGAAACTCAAGCACCTGAAGAAATAAATCTTATATATGATCTATTCACTTGCGGTATGTTCCAAATTGCAATGGAACTGTTTAATACTTTAACATAGGTTTAATCATTTACAGTGTTATTTGTTTACACACAAGTCCCTAATTTTGTTGCAGTTATATTAATATTCATGAAGATGCAAATGTGCTATTCACATAAAAATACTGTTTCACTTCCATTTTAGTACTATTGTTCTTCTATTACCAAGATTAATTGGGATATGGAATGATCCTCTCTCTACACACACACACACACTATTCTACATCTGTCTCCTCTCTTCCTCCTCTTCTTCAGTCACTAGTTCTGCTAGCTTTATTGTGTAATACCAACCTTACAATTTCCCAGCTTTCTTTTCTCTCTTTCAGTGGGGATGGTGGGTATGTTGTCCCAATAGGGTTGGTTCAGGTTTCCCAAAATTTTAAAATGTTGGGATTGATAGTAGGTCTAGCATGGGCTCTTCTGCATACATTGTGTACTGTAGTTAAGAAGAAATAATTCTCAACTTACCATGTTAACTTTTGTCTCTTTGTGTCCAAGGACCACATTGGGAATCTGGTTGGAATAAGAGATTCTTCAATAAAATGCGCAACATTGTTGATAACTCTGACAACAGGTTTATTGAAAAACTGGTTGAATAAAATGTCTCTATCTTCTGCAAAATCAAGTTCACCTCTGCCATATGGTTATTTGAGAAATTTAATCTCAAGTCAAGTCACCAGCCAGTCAAATCTCACTCAATTCTTCTGTTATGAATGTGTCTGTGTATTTGCTCCAGCCACAGCAAATGCAACTGGAGTGAATTTCTGGTGACTTGTGCCCAATTTTCTGCCTGTGTATCTTTGGCCTGGGGGTGCTCTCATTTATATAGGCCTCTCTACTACCAAATTTGACATTGATATACCTAATTTCTCCACACAACCATCTTAATCTAAGATCTTCTTAATAGGCTCATGACCTTTGCTTTTGTTTAGAATCTTCCTCGATATCTTTCTGTATTTTGGGGCGGAACACATTAACACAAACAAATCCCAAGTTTGGGAATTAAATTTGTTTTTGTTTAAAAGAATTTAAATCATTCTTTTCTGTACAACCACACATTTTAGACAGATAGTATAATGTAAACCATCATGTGAACTTAATTTCTCAGAACCAAAAAAATTCAAACAATATTAATCATTGGCAGGAAGTAGATAGGGTGGGAACCTTGGTTTTGCTGAATTTTACTGAACCTTGGCAATTCTGTGTTTTAATTTGCCTTGGAACTGTTCTTAAATTCATTTTACTATTTTAAAACAATTTTAATCCATTTCCATTAGAACATAGTAATGCAAAAAGTGCTTTGGATTAGAGAGAACTTTTTCATGGTAAGTTTGATTCACCAAAATGATTGTGTGCTGTGATGATATGGATGAGTCTACTGAGCATGTGTTCATTCACTGCACAGTTATATACCTTTATGAGAAGGCTAGATGGTTTGCATTCTTCAGAAACATTGAAGCCAGTTCTATCTGTAACAGTGACAAAGAATTCCATCTGGTCTTTTTCTTAGAGCAACTCAAAATCAGGATGGAGAGGAAGAGGCTGTAGTTATTAGTGTTTAGTGAAATGTATGTGATTGTTGCATGATCATGTCATGTGAGAGGGGCTAACTTTTATGGCTTCTTGATGTTAACTGGTTAAGAAAAAGATTTTCCTTTTCTGAAAATCACTTGTCAGCCCAGTTAAAGTAAAATAAAGCTGTTTTACTTTTCTTATTACAATTTAGAGGGATATAAAAAAAATATGTTCATTGGCTCATTTTATTTATTTATACTTTTTAGTCATTCCCATTTCTGTTTTACACTTCCCTTTCTCTTCTCTGTAAAATGACAAAAAGTAGTTTTCTCTCCTTATAGGAACTGTTCATTATTTCTTGTTTTTTTTTTTTTTTTTTTTTTTTTTTTTTTTTAAATCATTTTTGAACCCATTACTATTCTGCTATATTAAATTGTTGGAAGGACTCACACCAATAATTTTGGTGAATATATTTCATTTCATGCAATTGTTGGGAAAACTTTTTGCAAACTATGAATTTATTGCTCAAGTGTCAACATGATGTTATGATGAAATAATGAAGAATGGGTGTGTTGGAACATTCAACTAGCTGAGTTAATGATAGGTTGATGAAGAACAACACAGTCCTGCTCCCATTTTTGGATTCTACCACAATTTTTGTAATATTTACAAGAATTTGCTGCCTTTTCTGATCTACTTTACACCTAATTTAAAGTAGATTGAATTTACACATTCAAGTTGTTGCTTTTGTAATTTGCATGCTGGACTGTTCCTTTCCCTTTGCTGACAACCATACATTCTATCTTCTTGCAATTGATGTTTAGTTCTTTCTTCTTACTTTCCTTCACTACCTTCTGTAAGAGTTCTTGTAGTTTCCTTTCCATGTCTGCTATCAACACTGGGTCATCTGTATATCTTATATTGAGGCCAAAAAGGCATAATATGTTGCTCTCCAGGAGTTTAGCATCAGCCATACTGATGGCAGACAGAAAAGCTTCCCTGTGGTAGTTAAATGAAAACAATTTTGTTTTGGAGGCATTAAAATCTACAAGCCATTTCTTGGCCCCAGTTCACCACTGATTGGAGGTCCTTTTTAAGAGCAGTTGCCAGGTTTACTTTGTTAAATCTGTCAGATTTGCTACTAAGACAGGAGTAATACCTATCATTGATGAAAATCAGAAACAGCATATGTCCCAGAATAGAGCCCTGGGGTCCACTGGATTTGTATGAAAGGATCTGAAAGCAAGCTCATTCAACATGACCTTCATTTCACAATGTTTTAGGAACAATTGGATTAAACCAAATCTTCATTCTGTGACATTATACCTCTGGAGCTTGCATAGAAGGCCACCATTATTGAATGCCTTTGAGATATCTAGAGTCACAGCCCAAGCTTCACCATTCTTATCTAGAGCTTGATAGACAAATTCAGTGATGTTGGCAGTAAACTTGGTGAAACAGAAGCCATATTGTTTGTCTGACATGTGTTAGAGCCTTGAGTACTTTGCTGGTAAGTGACTAATAGGGTGGTAATTTGAGTGGGGTGTTATCTTGTGAAGATTTTGCCAAAATAACTTGTGGTAAATAAATAATAGGGAGGTGCAGACTCAAAAGATCATAATTCCAAGAGTCAAAAATAAATCTTACAAGTTCAACATCAGGAAATATCATGGACATAAATCAAAAGTGTTAGAATCTTGTAAATTTTGTGAAAATCAAATGGCTGTGAAGGAAATGAATGTAAACTAAAACTAATGAACTCTCCTTCTTTTGTAAAGTTTTATGATGAAAGAAAAATGCTATCACGGTGCCTAGAAGACTCATCAACCACACAATTTAGAAATAAAGAAAATATTTCTTCAAACAGCATTTTATAAAATGACTTCAGTTCATCTCCTACAAAGCAAGTCTGTTTTGTTAGATACTGCAACACAGCGATTTATAATTGTATCATCTTCATCATTGTAATTAAGCAAAAAAAAAAATCCTTTAATAACATACTTATTTTTTCATATTTTTTAAGGATTTTTTTTTAATAATTTAAAAAACTTATTTTGCAATCTAAACCAGTTTGATAAATAAAAGCTGAACCTCTTCCACTATTAAAAAAAAAAATGACTCCAGTATCTAAAATTTGTGCTAAAGCCAGGGTACAACAATTTCCTGATGATTTTTATGCAGGAGAAAAGTTATTTTACAAATTCTGTCTCCAATGTGTTGGCATTTTTAGAGTTGACACAATCAAAGATCACATCAAATCAAATATCCATTTGGTAAAAAAAGTAGGTGCCTCCACTAAATCACTAAAAAATTACCTCACTGTGATGAAAATGTGCTCCAAACATAATGAAAACATAGTTTTATCATCAAAATTTTTCTTAAGAGGAAAGGTCAAAGTATTTTTTAAATATTTAATTAAATTTTTTACTCCTTTTTAGATCATTTGAAACTTTCATTCTTGCGTCAGCAGATGTACTATATTTTAGCACAACAGCCTTTAGCATTTTTCTGCACTGACATGCACATTAATTTTTAAATTCTTGCAAAAATCAAATAATTAAATTTTCAGGACTTATTCACAAATGAATTATTTTAGAAATGTTTCTTATTAGAAAATCTTGGTAAAAAGATTTTTTTCTACTTGTGTTTCACCCCCTTACTTGATTTTATGAAAACTTGAGAAATTCAATATAATTATTTTTTAGTGACTATATTAGTTAAAAGCAGAATTCTTTGGAGAATTTTTATTTTATTTTATTTTATTTTTTTTCAAAATCGGACCCTGTCTTACTGAAAATGTATTCTGAATCAAAAAGTAAAAAAACAATAAAGCTAAGACATTATTTAATTAGAGAAGCTTTTAATTGCTTTTATGAGTAATATATATTGAGTACAATATTGTTTTAAGAAGAAAAGATTTTTGATTAAAAATGAATTTTTATAAGATTTGTGTTCATTTTTGTTAAAATTTTAATTGGAAATATCTATATAATAAATGTGAATGTCACTGTGTCACACTTTTTTAACTTTACTCCTAGAAACTGTAACCCAACATATCATGCCATTTTGTAAAGCTGTAACTCCTGTTAATATTGCATTTGTAACAGATTCTACAGCCTATTGTAAAAAAGCTCATAGGGTTTTATCAAATGTTTGTTAATGTGTGTTCATCTCGTCTGGTCTGGCACATCAAGAGCACTCTGATATTTATTGCATATAAGAATACACAATTTTGGCACAAGGCCTAAAAAGGGGGAAGAGATTGAGGCTGGTCTTTACTTACTATCTTATACCTAGCTAAATAGATTCATGACCCAGTCACTCATTACAATTTGCACATTCACCACATGAACTCATTTGTTACCAATCAATCTTCCATGTACCATACTGTATACTCTCAGGGAACCTAAAAAATGCACCCCACTACATGAAAATCTGATGATTTACAATGAGAGGGGTGGGGATGAACCCAAAAAACTAAACTATCAAAACAAAATAAAAAATAATTGATGTTAGTTGGACCTATCCAACCCTCAAATTGAAGAGGCCACTCAAAATCAAGAAGCTCTCTCACTACAGAAATGGGAAAGATAAATCCTGACAAAATGAGAAAGGGGCCAAAAACAAACTGGGGAGGTTGGGAATCTCGACTTGGATAACAACCAAAGGCTGGAAATGACACATACTCACATTAACTAGGTACACAAGGAGGGTCTAATATAACCAGGGGAAGGCTCCTCAGAAAACCACCCTGATGTGACAGGGAGACCTAAAAAAGAAAATCCAGACTGAGCTAGCCTTTATTTTATTTTCACGCAAACCAGGCTCGCCTCAGTCACCTACCTTTCACTGAAATTTGTCAAAGTCAGTTGCTTTCTATCAGTTCTAATCTTCATTTTGAGCTCATGCTCAAAGAATCTGATTAGATCCTGATGAGACCTCCTCCTTCGCATCATCTAAATCACCATTCAGGCTGTGGCTAGCAGCAACAGAAACGCCATTTGTTTCACCCCAGAATATTGGGGTGATACATTGTCACGCACATATGCACAATCAATGGGCATGAGCTTTTCAGGAGTGATATAGCCGTCAACTCGCCGACATGCTCCCATAGATTTGAGGACAATGGTAGGTGTTTGAAGTCATTTCCTCTAAGCCAAAGTCACATCGTCCACCAAACCCCATATGAAGGCCTTGTCATTCTGAACCAATGGCCAGGTAAGTGAAAACTCTGGGTTGCTGAGGTAATCCACTAGTGCCCAAGACCAAAACAAGTGAAAACCATCTGCCAACAAGCTGAGTCAGTCATGTAATCGATCCTTTGCCAAAGCGCCCCCCCTTCACTAGTTCACAACAGAAAACTTTCCTAGGCTGAGAAAGGTCACTGGACCGAGAAATGATTGACATGAGAAAGAAATCCAATTGATCACTGGGCTTACAACGGCGCTCACCCGCAAGATGGGGGGAGTGATAGTAGGGCAAAGGAATGCGGCCCTCACATTCCCCACCAAAATCGAGTCCCCAGTCAATGCACAGCATAGGAAGGCCAAACTCGAAGCATGCTTGTGACTCAAGTGCAGCAAGTGGAACCAAGTATGATGTGGAGTGGGTGTAGAAGCTGAACCAAGAGATGATGTGGGGGATGGAACCCTTGTAGGTGAAGTGGGAAGCCTCCTTGATCTGAGACTATCTATTTCTGGTGTTCTATACTTCTCCCAGACCCACACTGACTATTGGCTAATACCTGCTCAGTATAATTCATATGCAAATAGGCAGCACCACCCACTCATACAAGGTTTTCTCTCAACAGCCCATTGTGAAAGGGGACACAACTCTTATAGCACCACATGCAACCAACTCGGAGTCTTCTATCAAGCTGACTCAATTCTGTTACATAACGGTTACCATGTGTTGTTCTTAGCACATATTTTAAATCTTGTTCATTAAGTACTTTCACACTGGTCAGTATTTGATAATATTAGCCAGCTCACTACTTTCATTAAGTCATCCTTTTTTCTTTTTTTTTTCTTTTTTTAAAAAGCTTAGCCAAAATCCAGTGATACTTAAAATGGCTTTGAAGGCTCCATGTCGAAGAAACAAGTGAAACTACCCTCTGTGCTGGCGACAACCAGATGGAATTCCTGGTTTAATATGACCAAATATCACTCCTCCTACATACAGTTTTATGAAGGATTCTTTAAGTTAGAAAAGAGTCATAGTCTTGCAGTATACAGGAGGATTCTAGAATTAGTAATTGATGGTCAACTATATCCTGTATCCTACCATAATTTGTACCTGGCTCTGCATTTTATAAATGAGAACTTCATCTGTTTAATAACATCTTTGACAAGCTTAGAGGAGACTAATTCTTCCCCTTGCATGTGTTTTATATAACATGATGGATGATGTAAAACCATATTGGTACATCAAAATCAACATTTAGCCTAGAAACTGATTGTCTTCTGTCTGAACTAGAAAATACAGTGAGGGTAATCTAAAATTTTCAAGAATTTTTCAGCATATCTTTTACACAACTGAATAAATACCTAGATGCCCATCCTGTGTACAACCTAAGCAACTTGTCTCTTTGATCCTAGACAGCCACCCTGTATAAGCCACCATGATATTGGTAGTTTTGCAGCCATTAAGAACTTGCAAGATCCTTGTACTGATCACATTGAAGAATTTCAAATTTATATGGATTAACAAGATGACTTACCAACTCCTTTTGAGATCCCAGATTATGAAATACAAATAAGAGCAAATTTTCTTGTCTGTAACAGATTGCCACTAAGGTCATATTGATGCTTCTTACCAGTGTAGATGCTGAACATTCATTTTCTCAGTATAAACATTTTATCAATAACCAACATGAAAGTCTTACCCAGGAGAACATCAAGCAGCTTACAATATTGTATTACATTAGATATTTAAAGAAGATTTGAATTAATTTGTATTTTGATTTTTGTTAACAATTTAATTTGATTCCTGCTTTGTAAAGTTTTAGTCCAAATTTTTTACTTACTCAGATATTTATTATTGACATCAATGTCAATAATAAATATCTGAGTAAGTAAAAAATAGTCATTTTGTGAGTTTTGTGTTGATTTTAATATTGTGACTCGATAATTATAATCAATTGAATCTGAGTCAAGTCATTCTACTTTAAAAAAAAATGTTTTCAGATGTTTCACAATTCAAGTATTTGTTCTTAAAGAAGGAATCTCTGATTAAAAGTTTTGCCATAAAGATAATTATGCACTACCATATTTCATTGTTTTATTGTCTAGTCATGTTACATTTTTTATTTTTACATATAATTTGTTTCTTGATTTGTATTTTGATATTTAAAAACAATTTGTTAAAGATATCTACTATTTCTTTAAAAAAAAACAAAAAAACATTGAATTTTGTTTTTCTTTTCAGTTTTAATAATAATTATAGCATATTTTATTGCAATTTTCTCATGAAATACTATAAAAGTAAAAAAAAAAAAAAGAATTTCCCAAAAGTGAAAACAGAAAAAAAATGTGCCCAAAGTGGAAACAGAATTAAGGAAAATTTGAAACAAAAAAATCAGTCCCCTTACATTTGCTTTATCATTCCAACTTTGTGTGACAGTGATGATAGGTCATTTAAAAAGGTCATTACTGTGCAAATCCACCCACATACAGAAAAGTGCCTCAGAAGTTTTCCACAAAGGGGAAAAAACACTCCTTCACATAATGATATGAGGAATGTATACCAAGTCTCTTATTGCTGCCACCACAGACTGCCATGCTCCCTCCAGAATCAAGCCCCAACACTCAAGCACCATTTTTCAGACTCTGTGGGTCTTTTGGCGTCAGCCCAAATTTTTCTAACTGTTTTCTTATGTTCATTGTTGACACAACATCTTCATTGATGTAGATATCCTCAATGTATGCTAAGTATCTTTACCATATTAATTCATCATTTGACAGCACAGAGAATGTACCTCATTATTAGTGGTATCCATGTAAAGCTAAATCCCAACTCTTTGAGACAATAGCGTTGCCCCTTAAACACAACAGTCTGGTACGGCCACAGTGATTTTTCAATGTGTATCTGTAGGAGGCTTTCCTGATGTTTGGGATGTATATGTTAGTACCTTATCTCCATTCCCTTAATTTTTTCAATACATACACCCACTTCAGCTATAAATTCATTGATGTATGTATTTAACTCTCAAAAGTCTATTACAGAACATATCTTTTTTGTTTACTTGAATTACGCCATCAATTGTATAAGCCCTTTGGTAGGCTCAAGTTATTTATTCCTCATGATACGACAGAAGCCAACTCTGATCCATCCAAGTTTGCAGTTCATTCTCGTACTTTTCTCTCATTTGATTGGATACTAGCTATTCTGAAACCCTCTTTGTCAATCTATCAAGTTCACAGGCTATTGCTCATTTCCACACTACAGTCTACATAGTGTGCTGTTTATCAAAATATATATGGAGATCAGACCCTTGGACTTGAAGTGTCACACAGATGGTCACTGTCTCCTTGAACTTTGTGTCCAATATGTGTTATACAGACACTGCCTAGCACTTTGTTGCCACTGATCCTAAATAGTAGATCAAAATCTAGTAGCCTCTTGTGCACTACGAGTACGTTAATTTAAGCAAGCTCATGTTTCTCCATTTATTATGGTCATTTTAACCTCTTTCTTGGATCAAGCTTTTTGCTCACTATAAGATTACCCTGGATCCAGGAGGGCCAAGCATGGGGTTTTGTCAACATAAACAGAGATAACTGATAGTTCTTTGTTCCTATTTTTCCTGGGGGAAATGAGCAGCACTGATATCTTGTACTTGGTCTCTGTTTTTTGAATACACACTAGCCATGTGCCCAAATTCATGACAAAAAAAAAGCATCATACATCAGTGTGTGCCTTTTGCACCAAACCTTGTCTCTTTGTGATGATACTGATAGTCCTTGGCAAAATAGTTCAGCCCAGAGCATCTGTAACAGTTGATACTGATACAATTGATATTGGTAGTTGGATGAGTGCCATCACAGTTTTTTGTTGGCTGAGTAACTGTAGCAACTGACTCCTCAGACTCTTTCTCAGTTTTTACAGCATAGTTCTAGTTAGCAGTTGGCACAAAGTCATGTCATCCTATTCTGAAAGGCATTCAAAGTAACTGTTTGGCATAGCTCAGAAGTACCAACATAAATGCACATATTATCCATCATTCTGACACTTCTCCAATTAGCACAGCAAGCTTCTCCAGTTCTGCCAAAAACATGTCCACTGTTTCACCAGGGTGAAAACACTGCATCATAAATCATTCATATGCCATGAATGCTGCAAATGCAATTATTATGGTTTAATTTGCTCAATATCAGCTTTCTGCTCTTTGTTCAGCTTTCAATATACATCAAGGGCCCCTCCTATCAAACACAGTTGGAAGACTCATTCAATTCTGGTAACCTGGCAGAGTTCACAGATGAGATGCACGTTTGATCCACACAACTACAGGCTGACAAGTTTTTATCATAGAATTAAGGTATCAGCCTTAATGTCAAATGTTTTATCCATAATCCTGTGAAGAATAGCAATAGCAAAGATTAGACCCCAATAATCATAAGTCAAACATCAGAAAATACAGGGTGGGATGCATAATCAAAATGGTAAAAATTCACACCACAGCTCATTACGTACAACTACCTCTTCACTCATGAAGAGCTAAGACAATCCTGTGGTCCAAAGTAGCATTCTTTTATTGGAATAAAAAAGGTTGTAATTGGACAAGACTGGAAGAGAAGTGCAAACAATTACCATACTTGAGGCCTACTAAAGTTACCCTAAATTTAATTCTGATATATTTTTTTTTTTTTTTTCAACAAATAGCACAAAGTACATGAATTCTTTTCTGAAGTAAGACTTAGTTTTCTCCTTCATCATCATAAACTTCAGGGATTACTGAAATTGAATGAGAGGTGGCAAAAAGTGTTTTCATGTTCGTTTTAATTTTTTAAGAGATGCATTTTTTTTTTATTAGTAAATAAAGGTAGTTTTTATCTTGAAGATCTACCTTCAGTTTGCTGTAGCTGTTCTTAATGTTTTCCATTGAATAACAAGAAGTACTTAATTTCTTTATTTGATATTGTTCGGCTCATTGAGTTTGTCTCCTCTGCATCAAAATGCATTGAATAAATAAATAAATGCAAATAAAGTAATAATCAAGTCAAATATTTTTTCATAATTCTTTTACATGAGATTTTACAACAGTATATATGATACATGCTTATATATTTATTTTCCTTCCTTAATTATAAAATGTAATAATATATTTTGGGATTATTTCAGCATCGTCTATCTCTGCTGTCGGTTAAGTGACAAGAAACTAGTCATTATCAAGCAGATTCCAGTGGAACAGATGACCAAGGATGAAAGGCAGACTGCTTTAAATGAAGTTAAAGTGCTCTCTATGCTCAATAATCCTTTTATTATCAAATATTATGAGAATTTTCTGGAAGATAAAGCCCTCATGATAGTTATGGAATATGCTGAAGGTAGGTAAAAATTAGACAAATTAACACATTAATATTTTTGTGCAATATGTGACTATAGGACTTTAGCTTTAGTGATCTACTAACATGATTTTATGTTCCATGTCTAGTTTTCATAATGAGAATGAAAACTAAAAGCAACTAGCTGATTTACTAGTCAGTATTGAATTGTACTATTAGATATACAATGAAAAATCAGTTTTTCAATGTACAACATTCTTCATTCTGTACTGAATGTTAGAGAGAGGTTAAAAATAACTCTATGGCAAATTCTCTCTTAAATATTATGCCTGCGCCATGAAACTTGCATTACTCTGCATTATTATTCCATGGCTGGAGAAGTCATGTCTCCACCTATGAACTCCTGTACTAATCATCAGGTGCCACCATTAAAACCAGACTCACCAATATATGCCGCCACAAAAGACAACATGGCAAAATTGAGGGATTAGTGGATTGACTACTATAGAAGCTACACATTCAACACGTGTGAACCCCAACCCATCAAGATGATTGAGAGCCTACCAATGAGATTGATGATTGATTCAAATGTAGAGCCTATTGCATATCACAAAGCCATTCCACTCCCAAGTCATTAATGTGAAAAAGTTAAAGCTGAGAAACTCAGTATTATTGAGCCTGTCCCATCAGTGAACCTGTCAGTTGGTGTCATTGTATAGAATGGTGAACTGGTATACAGAAGACTTTCAAGCACTCAACATACATGTGAAGAGAGAGACCTATCATACACCGTTCCTTTCAAGACTGCTCAGTACACCCATGTAAGAATGCAGTCCCTGATGCCTGTAATGGATATCACAGTGTTCCGCTATACAATATACTATATAATGACAACAAGCACTACACATTTATTACACCTTGGGGACACTGGTAACAGCAACACCAGATGCTATAACCAAATCATTGCAAACCCCATTAACTAGAGTATAGATGACACCCTAATCTAGCACATACCATCAATGAAAATTTCTTCAGAGTCACCAAATGGTAAGATATATGTGGTTGTCATAGCATTACACCCAATACAGAGATATTTGCATTTGCCCAAGATACAAGGTTATAATCTACAAAGAATAGGTCATTATTTTCCCTCATTTACACAATGCAATTCTGCAGACTTTGCCTGCTGCACACCAAGGAGTAACATTTTTGTTTAGAACAAAATCTTCTGTCTTTTCTTTGATTGCAATAGAATATTACTCTCACAAACAAGTGCACCAGTTATGCCAACCACCTCTCTGACATATCTTATATGCTGACTACTTCCAGTACCAGGAACAGAATTACCTTGTCATTTTTGGTCAATATTAAAATTGGTCTATTATATAGCAAGTCATGAGCAGTCAAAAAAAAGTTGATAAACTTCATACAATGTACCTTCATGACCTTTGGGATCCAGTGATGGGGGACCAGAGTTCACTTCAGCAGGCACAAAAGCAATTTTGAAAGTCTAGAGCAGTGGTTCCCAAATGGTGCAGCATGCCTCATAGGTGCAGTGGAAGAGGATAGCAGGTGAGGTAGAATGATTGAAAGATAAAGATTTAAAAACAGTTTTAAAAAATGTTTATGCCATAAATAAACTTGGTTTCAAAATTTGAAATATTATTATTGATTACTTGTAATTGCATGCATGAGCCCCAGTATATATAGCTATGAATAATAATTACTTACCAATTGTGATATTTTTGCATTATATCAAGTATTAAGAATATAGTAATTAGGCTCCACAAATTGGAGAAGTTATCAATGATCATATTCTGACATTGAATTTGCAGTTATCTCCCTTTAACCCTCTTTTTCTCTCTCTCTCTCTCTCTCTCTCTCTCTCTGGGCCTCCTTTGCTATTGGGCTGTTTGTACCTTTTCAATGGGACTTCCCTTCCGATGTGGCAGTGTCTTTGTACGTGTACTTTTTATCGCATAAAATTTGGTGAGTCGCAAGGAAATTTTTATTCTGAAAATGCAGCCCAGAGAAAAATGTTTGAAAACCACTGGTCTAGAAAAAGTCCTTTACTATCTTAGTTTCTGTTGCTTTCCTAAATTCAAACTGCAAAGCATAAGGGGGCATGAAAACTGTCATGGTGAACTGGATACCTAATGTATGCCATATTCTCAATGCAGAACAAAAATTTCACCATGCACTTGTATCTTTGCTCAACCAATAAAGGATGTTTTGACCATATTGCCAGAGAAGTACAAACTGCATTCTACTTGATGCAAAACAATGGCAGAAAGAGAAGAGAACCTTAGGAATCAATATAGCAAAACAGCTGAATGGGGGATGGAATACACCAGATGTCTACCCTCACTCACAGTCAGCAACCCTTAATGAATCAAACATGCCCACATCCCAAGGAATAGAAGAAAATAGGGGTTGTAGTTGAAGTATAACAATTTGAGAAACAAATTTTTTGTTTCAACTCGGAGGTCCCATCAAACTTCTGTTGAAGATGACCTAAAGAGCTTCCCTCCTTGCGCCTGAAGTACATTGAGGAAGGACATCCATCAATCACTATAACTAGTAACACTAAGTTCATTGGCATCACCAAACCTGGATCATTTGACACCAGCAGTTGTACCTGCCCATTCAGAACTAATGCTGAACGCATCCAAAATTTCCACTATGTTCACTATAAGTGTCAATACTACTCACCCTCCTAACCTGACTGCTCTCCAACATAGCCCCAAGAAAATGTACTTTGGCATCCTGACAACACTACTGCACAAAGATTATGCCATGTGATTTCCTAACTCATGAAATGGACAGTCTTTTCTAATCACCATTTGTTCTATGCCTAAAGACTTGTGGGGAGGTAGAGATTAGTATTAAATCATGACAGATTTAATGCCCTTTGCCTGAAGGTACTTGCTGTCCACTATTTTAATCTTTTTGGCATTGATGTCACTACCAAGTGGCTATAGAACTTTGTCAGTGTTGTTTCATGCCCAGATTAGTTAGACATGGAAGGCAAGCGATTTACTTCCTAATACCTAAAAAAAATTGTATTTGTAGCAAAGCACTACATTCATTAAATGAATTAATTCAGTAATTTACTGTAAAATATATTTCAGTAATTTACTTCCATTAAAAGTATGTATAATTTTTTATGTTCCCTTTCTTTTAGTATCTTTTCATCAACATACAAGTAAAATTGTTTTTAAATGTGAACAATTTATTATTTATGAATATTATTAAAATATTTTCAACATTTTAGATTTTACTTTTTAATCTTTGTTTTATTAAGTTCTTGATATATTTTGTATTTTAGGTGATGTCATCTTTAAATAATATTTTCAAATTTAATATAATGTTGTATGCACTGAAACACCACTCAACATTACAAATATATCATATTGTTATTATATACCTTTGCATTTGAACTTTTATACTCTTGATTGGTATACTCACAATGTTTTAGTCATTGTATCCTCCAGGTTTCTTTGGGTGTCTGACATATATGGTAACCTTTTCTGTCTGAATTTGGGATGAGTTACATTATTTAAAATGAGACTTTTTTTTTTACTTCACTCCACTGATATTAGTGACCACTCTTTTCCATTTCATGACGGGTATTATAATGGTAGAAATTGGAACATGGGAACATTAGTCCAACAGTAAATAAGCTTTATATGGTGTTAGAATTTTCTCATTCCATTTTCCATGATTATGAGATATCTCACATCAATTAATAATATTTAGTCTAATTTACATTTGTATTGCCTGTCTGTTTCTTATATTGAAACAGAAGATATGACTTTTCTGCATTACCATCCTAAGAAACCAAATATGTTTTAATTAATACTTTAATCATTTTGACCATATGTCTTTTGGACATTCCAGTGGTGTCATTTTAGAGCCTTAACTCTAATGTCCATACTCAGGTGGTGAAATTTTTGAGTATCCTTTATTAATCTGATGCCCCCAGGTAGTATTCATATCTATGCTAGGTCTGCTGAGGACATTGTCAGGGCTTAACAGGTGCACTTATTTTTTCAGCAGTCTTATCCTTCACTCCTTTTCTCTCCATATATAATCTGGGACTGAAGAGTTAATGACAATAATAAAGCTTCTGTCATGATCTGTCTGCAATAGATGTTCATTAAAAAAGAACATAGCATTATGAAAAAGGCCCCAAACTTGATAAAAACAGTTTTATTGTCAAAATGTTTTTATTATTAAGAGGAAAGACCAAAGTATTTTTTGTTTTATTAAATTTTTTATTCCTTTCTAGCACATTTGAAATTTGGTTAAAAATGTTTTTCTTGTATCAGTGGTGGGCCAAAGATTACTATGGGAAATTTAGCATCTTTTTTTGCAGTAAACATTGTTTTGGAAATTAAGATTTTAATTAAATTTTCAGGTCTTGGTAAAAATATATTTTTCTTAGATGTTACCACCACTTAATTTTATTAAATTTCTAGAAAATTAAAATTTCAGCCTCTTTATATTAGTTAAAAGCAGGACTCCTTGGAGAATTTAAATCATCAATTTGTTTTTGTCAAACAGAAACTTAATTTACGGATAATCTGCTCAGAATCATAAAATAGAAAATGCAATAAAACTATTATTAGGCAAAAATAATGTTGTTTTTTGACGTTAAAAATACGTCAAAAAACGACATTATCTTTGCACCAACCTAATACATTATTTAATTAGAAATTAAAGCTTTTCTAATTAAATAATGTCATAGTTTTATTATTTTATTTAAGGACACTATTAAGAGAAATTTTTTTTTCAATCAATTTTTACAAGAATTGTTTACATTTGTTTTAATTTTAATAATTTATAATTTTATCTTTTAAAAAAAATTTTATAAACTAATTTATAATTTTATCTTTAAAAATTCTGTATTAATTTCAGCCTTTAGGATTATATTAAGTGAAAACTATATTTATAAATGGAAAAGCTTAATACAAATCATCAAACACCAAGATTTTTAATGGATTTTTGAATTTTTTTATGTGTTTAAATGTGCCCATTTTTGTAAGTATGGGTGACCATACACAACATTATCAGAAAATAAGAGTGATGACTATAGTAAATTTAAAGTCAACATTTCTAAAATTAGATTATGGAGAATATTTTCCAAAATTTTTAAGATTACTGAGTACTTAAAAATTATATGAAAAAGGTGTTCACATCAATTTTTAAATTATGTTTTACAGGTAAAGTCTCTGTAGAACAACATTAAACCTGTCATCAAGCTGTCAACATGTCAAAACAGCTACAATCAGGATAAAATTGTATTTCTGCTATATTAAGAGTATAATAATATTTGTTTCAAATCAGATTAATTATACTTTAAATCAGCTAATATTCCTCAAAGTTTCAGAAAAGTATATTTTATTTTTGGAAGATTTTTTTTAATAAAGAGAATTACATTGTGATGAAATAAGTCTAAAAAAGGATGCTAATCAGCTATTTTAGAAAAAAAAAACACTCCTTCCAGTCAATTTAAATTAGTTTTTGAAATACAGTAAAATATTTTGTTTATTGAAAATATTAAATTTAATCTATAATGAAATTAAAAACTAAAATAAAAGCTTCATGAAAGATTTTTCATATTTTAAAATTCACTTTAAATCTTAGGTATCATTTTTTTTGTCGGGGGAGGTACCTAGATAAAGTGTACACCTGAAAAGATATAAAGGATGTTGTTCAAAAGCAGTTCAACCCTTTGGAGATCTCTCCTGCACCAAGCCCTCTTCAGAAGAAAACCTGACCAAGAACTGTATACATTCTATCCCATGCAGTCGTGTAAAGGGATACAGTTGAAATAAGTGGGTTAAGTGTTTGTTAAAACATATATGGTTCTCTGGCAGTTGAGTTCAATCATGGGTTGGGTAATGTAAAAAATCATATGCACTGGTTATTGAAAGAAACAGACAAGCTACACAAAACTTAATAGAAAGGAGTGAAAACAAAATATCCTCTAAGTACAGAAAGCAAAATTAGAATGATCTGTTTTATGACAATTTTTGCAGCAAAAAAGGTTACCTGTTGTGACATCTCATTGTACCACTGGGACAAAATCAACCTTAGGGGCCAAGAGATTAAGATCATCCCTATGAAATGATCAATCCACTTGGGTGGAGGAATCTATTTTGCACAGCTATAAACATCGTCAGAATAAGGGTCAATTGAAAGAGAGTGTTTCAGACATTCTCCTATTTTTATATCTTTGAATTTTGAATATTAATAAAATAATACTTACTTATTAATGCATTTTTAGGGGGAACACTGTTTGAATTACTGCAGAGTAGAAATGGACAGCTGCTTGATGAAGAGGTATGAACATTATTGTTTACATTGTAATGCACTTAATAAATTTTGTTTTAGCTTGTTTTTCTATCATGTAAAAATTTATTTTACATTTTTAAAATGTAATTTGTACAGAAAAGATTTCTACTTTTTATATTTTAATAAATGAGAAATTGAACAGAGATAAGGAATAAATGATTTAGCAATTGATATTATATATTTTTCCATTTAAACTAGTATATTTATTTTGATTGTTAGTATAACAATCAAAATAAATACCAAATACAGAAACTACTGCAGTCGAATCATCATAGTATGACAGATAACAATGTCTACCATAAAACTGAAAGCAGTTATCATCACCAGCGAATGTCAGTTAAGTACCTCTAAAGAAGCAGTGCTGAACAAAATTCTCAAATTTGCAACAACCTCAAGTGAGTCTCATCAAGCTGCATTTTTAATTGGAGCTATGATGTTTATTTAAACATTTGAGGTGGCAGCTTTGTGGTTCTTTAAAGCTTAGACTAACAAATTTAAATGGAAATTTTAATTAAAGTCAAAATTTTATCTGGGAGAAATTCAAAATCCCAAATAAGGCATCATAAGTAGAAAAAACAGCTATCAAAACTGCAAAGTGATATAAATATCACGACACTACCAATTGTGGTGTTGGACAAAATAAGATACTCAGTAAAATTTGCTAGTTTAGTTGGTAATTGTAGCTACAGCAAGGTAAATAAAGGGATTTGCAAAAGGAAAGGGTCTGCTGCATGCTCACAAGGTAACAAAATGAAAGATAATATTACATCAAAAAATAAGAAGCAAACCCTGTTTTCCATATTTGTTTGTTGATATGCCTATATCTAAACAAGAAAATTTACACTTTCTCTCTCTCTCTCTCTGTTTGAGCACAATGTTATGTTTTTTAGAGTAATGAGATTTAATCTGAAACACAGTTGCACTCCTTTCCTGCACTATCCTCTACTTTTAAAAGAGCCAAATTAGGTAAAAAATGGAGTACTGCTGCCATATTTGTACAGAAGCTGCCCAGTTTTCACTTCGATAGAGTCCAAAAGCATCTCCATGTTCTTGTGGGTGGTAAATTATTTTCAACCCCAAAACCACTTTCTGGCCTTGTCGGCTGGGGCTGTAGAATACGCCGACTGCACCTCTGTAGAGGGGTAAGACCCCCCCCAATGAGGCCACCTGTTGGCCGTGGGTGGTGACCCATAAGGCATTAGGACGGAATCCTGGTGGTTGAGCAGCCATTGATCCAGTAACAGAGTGGTCAATGGCTTGCAACACACCACTTTGGCCCTTACTTGGTCTGACGGGTGATCGGATTGGGCCCGATCCGATCAATCGGCTGGTCCCGACATGCCCTAGCACGTATATATTTATTTTTCTCCTGACTGTACTATTGAATCTACTTTAGTGGAACATTTCCCAACCCATTATCATATATGTGCTAGAAGGCAGGGGCTGAGGGTCAATTGTGTTGAGAGCAAAAGACTTTTTGACCACTGTTGAATTTTTCGGCACTAAACCAGTTTGGCAGAGGCTCAGAATTTTGCTCCTAATATGAGTATACTGGTCGTGTATCCGTCTCAGCCAAGACGAATATGTTACCCCCTTGGTTCATTCCCTTCTCAAGTTGGACTCCGTGGTGGATGGTGGAGCACAGGGCCAATGAATATAAAAACCCAGACATGGCATCTTTAAATAAAAAAACAAAACGTAACCTATCCAAATCAGACTCTGAGTGTGAAGCAGCAGACTTCCCCAGATTTATTGTCATTGAATCCCTGGAGGAGGTCTGTCTAGCTAAATTCTCCCCATTTTTGATTGAGAAAATTATTTCGGCACAGCGACCCCAAAAACGTCAAAAAATTAAGAAATGGGAGAAATTGAGAAATTGTTGAGGTGGATAGCCAAAGACAAGCAGAAAATATCTTAAAAATGAAAAATTTTTATAATACCAAGTGCAAAAGCTACCCACATGAAAGTCTCAATTTTTCCAAAGGTGTCATCAGAAGTTGGGAGCTGGCTTTAGCCACAGAAGACGAAATGACAACTGCCCTGGGAAAACAGGGAGTGACTAATATAAGAAGGGTTAGTATAAGAAAGAGTGGTGAAAAAATCGAGACAAACACTTGCATCTTGACATTTAATCAACCACAAATACCTAAAGTGGTCAAAATAGGCTATTGTCTGGAGAGAGTTGAGCAGTACGTCCCAGCTCCCTTGAGGTGCTACAAATGTCAGAAATTTGGACACCACAGGGACACTTGTAGAGGATGACAGACATGTGCCAAATGCGGGGAAAAAGAGCCAAACCATAAAGAGGATGAATGTTTGAAACCACTTAGATGTCCAAATTGCCAACAAGACCATCCGGCATACGCAAGATCTTGTGACATTTACAGAAAAGAAAGAGAAATCCTGGAGGTTAAACATAAGAAAAATGTGTCCTTTCTGGAGGCCAGGAAAATTGTAGGGTCCTATATGGGTGAGACCAGCTATGCCTCTGTTACACGGAGGGCTGAAACTAATAATGAAGATAATAAATATAGAACCCTGATAAATAAACTAATAAATTTGGATCCAAGTGAGTGGACAAAATTCCAGGAAGATCTAAAAAAGGAACACACCAATAGTATTCAAACATCTCAATTGGAAGTTCCAGCTAAGATTAATACATCTCATGATAAAATTAGAGATGATAAAAGAATAACCAAAAAGACATCCCAGACACAGACCACTCCTCCCAAAAAACAAAACCTGCAACGATCACCAATCCGTCCTCCAACTTTAAAAATTGATAACTTGGGGAAAAATAACATATCAAACCCCGAACCTAACAATGATAAAGTAGAACGTTCCCCACAATCAAAGAGAGATCATACCCCGACTTCATCCTCACGGGAACGTTTAAAGTTGTTGAATCCACTAAGCCAATCTTCAGACCCATCAACATTGAAGATTGAGACCAAAAATAGGTTTAGCATGATAGAAAAGATGGATACAGAAGAGTCAACCAGTAAAAACAAGTCGGAAAAAAAAACAATAATTCCAACTTGACATGAAGGACCTGCAAAATAATTCAATATTACAGTGGAATTGCAGAGGAATTAGAGCTAATCATGAAGAACTTCTCATACTCCTCAAGAAATATATAATCCCAAAGTGGTTTGCCTTCAAGAAACATTCCTCAAGGACAATAACTACTTAAAAATAAAAAATTACAATTCATATAATCATTTACACAAAGACGGACACAGAGCTTCTGGAGTTGTGTCGATCCTAGTTAGGAAAGACATACCCCAACATCAAATAACCATTGACAGTGATCTTCAAGTCACTGCTGTCAAAACAACGTTACACAAAACAGTCAGTATCTGCTCCATCTACATTCCACCTCATGATCCAATTAATGAAATAAAACTCATTAAGCTAATTGACCAAATCCCTAAACCCCACATATTATTAGGTGACCTTAACTGTCATAATACCATATGGGGGTGTCTTAAAACTAATCAAAAGGGTAAAGACCTGGAAAACATAATCAATAGCAACAATCTCTGCATCTTAAACGACAAATCTCCAACCCATCTCAATCCATCTACCGGCTCCTATTCAGCTATTGACATCACTCTATCTGATCCTTCCAGCTACATGGATTATACGTGGAAGGTTCATGATGATCCTTGTGGCAGCGACCATTTTCCAATCGTAATAAATATTACACAACCTACCACTGATAATAACAGACTTCCCAGCTGGAAAATAAATAAAGCTGACTGGCAACAATTCAATACATTATGCAATATAAGACTGGTTCAAGATTCAAGATGTTCAGACCCAATTAAACACTTTTCAGAAACATTAATCACAATAGCAAACGAAACCATTCCAAAAACTTCTCCATCAAACAGGTGCAACACACCTTGGTATAATGACGAATGTAAAATAGCAATCCGACTGCGTAATGCTGCTCTCCGTAAATTCAACAAAGAGCCTTCCACCAATAACCTCAACTCCTTCAAACTGCTCCGAACAAAGGCCCGGAAAACAATTAAGTTGGCCAAAAAGAATAGTTGGCAAAATTACGTAAGCAAAATAAACTCCTCTACTAAAACTGCTACAGTGTGGAAAATGATCCGCAAAATTGTGGGCAAAAACAATTCTACCACCATTAAACACCTCATTAAAAATAATGATGAGGTAACAAACATTAAAGACATCGCAAATACACTGGCTTTCTCACTAAATCCCTCCTCTGACAATACTAACACAGAATTTCTAAACTATAAAAATAAAATCGAAAAACAGAAGCTCAATTTTAATTCAGAGAATACAGAAAATTACAATGGATTCTTCGAATTAAAAGAAGCCATACAAGCCTCTCACAACACTGCAGTCGGATCAGACGAAATTCATTATGAATTTCTCAAGAAACTACCTCCAAAATCATTAGAATACCTACTATATACATTCAATTTAATCTGGAAAAATAGCACTATCCCAGAATCATGGAAACTAGCTACCATCATACCCATTCCTAAACCAGGGAAAAACAATCTCTATCCTACAAATTATCGTCCAATAGCACTAACCAGCTGTCTGTGCAAAACTATGGAATGTATGATTAATAGGAGGCTAATTTGGTATGTAGAATCCAACAACCTGTTCACCAACTCACAATGTGGCTTCAGGAACCAAAGATCTACGATGGATCATGTGGTCGGGTTGGAAACCTCTATAAGGGAGGCATACATCCAAAAGCAACACCTTGTAGCCATTTTTTTTACTTGGAAAAGGCTTATGAGACCACTTGCAGGTATGGTATTATGAAAGACCTGCAGGACATGGGATTGAAGGGCAGACTACCAAATTTCATCAAATCATTTCTTTCGGACAGGAAGTTCCGAGTCCGAATTGGTTCAACCCTGTTGGACATTCAAAACCAAGAAGAGGGTGTTCCTCAGGCGAGTATACTGTCAGTAACCCTCTTCAACATCAAAATTAATAGCATTACCAACTATCTTAATCCTGGAGTTGATAACTATTTGTATGTTGATGACTTCTGTATAACCTCCACATCCAAATACATACGTACTGCAGAATGTCAACTGCAACAAGGCATCAGCAAAATATATAGATGGGCTATCACAAACGGCTTCAAGATTTCAAAATCGAAAACCCAATGCATGCATTTTTGTCAACTAAGGAAAATGCATAATAACCCAACACTAAAATTAGACAAAACAGAAATTCCGGTAGTCGAGCAATATAAATTTCTAGGAGTTATATTCGACAAAAAACTGAACTTCATACCCCACATACAATACCTAAAAGAAAAATGCAGCAAAGCCCTAAAGCTACTCCGTGTTGTAGCCCACAAAGACTGGGGTGCAGATCAACAAACTCTCATTAAATTATATCGAACATTAATCCGGTCAAAACTGGATTATGGCTGCTCCATATATGTAGCAGCCAGAAAATCTTATCTAAATCTCTCAATACAATCCACCATGAAGGATTGAGACTCGTCTTGGGGCCATTTAGAACATTCCCTCTGGAGAGCCTTTATTCTGAAGCGTACGAACCACCACTAAAACTTAGATTCACAAAATTAGGTCTGCAATACTACACTAAAATCAAATCTCAACCCACCAATCCAGCCTATAATTGTATTTTTAAATCCAAATACCAAGCCATATTTGATCAAAAAGAAAAGGCCATAAAACCTTTTGGTCTCCGAATGAAACATACTGTGAAAGACAACAACATCTCAATTACAAACATCCACAAAACCATTAAACTAAGTTCACCTCCCTGGCAACTTAAAAAACCTGTGGTCAACCTTGATCTCAACAAACTCCCTAAAAATAAAACACACCCATTAACTTATCGAGAAGAACTCTACAACATTCATGAAAAGTACCCAAATTACTTGCACATTTACACTGATGGTTCCAAAAACAGCAATAGAACTGGATGTGGAGTAATTCTTGGTAAGAAAACAATGGAAAAATGTCTCCCAAATGAAGCTTCCATATTCACCGCAGAAATCTGTGCAATAAATTTGGCTCTTCAGATTGTTGACGCCAGCAACATAAAAAAATTCATTATTCATTCCGACTCAATCTCTTTCCTACAATCCATAAAAAATACACAACAGAATAACCCTCTTATTGTTAAACTGTTGAACAAACTGAACACCTTAACACATAGCAAAAAGGTGATATTTTGCTGGATCCCAAGCCATGTTGGAATCCAGGGAAATGAGAAAGCCGATTCATTAGCCAAAGCTGCTCTCAACATGACACCCGACCAAAACATCAAAATCCTATACACTGACCTAAAACATAAAATCAAGACAACAATAACACTAAAATGGCAACAACTATGGGACAAAAATACCAACAATAAACTCTATCAAATAGCACCAATTCTAAAGGAAAGGCAACTGAATCTTAAAACAAGAAAAGAACAAACCACCATTGCTCAACTACGCATTGGACACGCAAGATTGACTCACTCTTTCGTACTAAAACAAGAACCTCCTCCTAAATGTTCCTGTGGAAAACAATACACTGTAAAACATGTACTAATAGAATGTACAAACCTCACACACATCCGTAGAAAATTCTATAACACGAAGAACATGAAGAAATTATTTGCAAAAACTGAACTAAAAAATATATTGGATTTTCTAAAAAGAATTGGTCTCTTATCAAAGATGTAGACTGATGTATAAACAACATATCCTACCTTTTACCATTTTGCAAATAAATTGTCCTTATCAAATGGAAATTCTTGACTTAAACATTTTTGTTTGTTTACCTAGGATTATTTTGCAGTGTACAAGCAAATAAGCTCTAACTTGCTAAAAGTGTTCTATACAAAATAGGCATTTAAAATTGATATATTTGGCATATACAGTGTAACCCGGATATAAGAGAGTTGTCGGGACCGGAGAAGAAGTCTCTTATATCAGGGTTTCTCTTATATCAGGGTTTGGTCTATTTTGTTTAGGTAAGTATGGCTCTAATTTGGGACCAGAGAAAATCTCTTTTATATCCGGGTCACACTGTATATATAAACTGGATTTGGCATTAAATAACCCACAGTGGTTGATATGACATAAAACCCAAACAAACAAACAAACAAAACCACTTTCTCACAAATGACACATCACAAGCCTCTTGCTGCTCTATTGCTATTTACAAGGAAAGTGTTCAAACACACCACATTCCTTAGTTACACCAGTTCTTAACTTTCACTGTACCATACACACTGTAGCAAATCACCCTCATTGTCTACATATTCCATTGGTGATATGTAAGTTGAGCAGCTTCTTTCCACAAACTGCTCCTCTGTGGAACCAACTCCTAAGAGGATGCTTTCCCAATCACTACAATTTTTAACCTGTTCAAGTCTAGGGTTAACTGTCATCTTCTTTAAATATCCACATAAATTATGCCTCTTACTCTGTAACCTTCTACCTCAAGTGGCTCTCGTATCTTGTACAGGGTGAATATCATTGTAAATATATAAAATATATATCTTAATATGTAATTCTCTTAACTTTTCCTTTCCTTCATGATTAAAAATAAAATTAATTTCTGGTAAGAATGGTATTTTAGTTTTGTGCTGTTTTTTTTTTTTTTTTTTTTTTTTTTTTTTTTGGTTTTGTTTTAGGAGACAACACAACTTAAAGTAAGTGGTTAAAATTCATCAGGCAACAGTGCTTGCATAGTGAACTAACTGTCCCTACCTGAATACTTTCATTTGAATTACACCTGCTCTTAGTTTAACTTCTAACCTCTCCACCTACACTTTGAAATTTTATTAACTAATTTTTTTTTTTATTAGGAGTAGATAGGTTTTGCCTATAGCCTAGTTTACACTCCTGTCTTTTGAACGGGGGTACAGGTTTATTTCTTCTTTTCTGTTTAGGATGGGGTTTCCAGTTCCCTCTCCTCAGGCCTTAAAAGGAGTGACTGTCATGACTTTTTTGCGATATGACTGGCTGGAGGCTATGACTTTTAATTTTGAAGGTACTGGGTGGGCAGTTTTCTGGTAGCAAGGAATTCAAACTCTTTGGTAGTATTTAGTGAGACTGATATGATCAACAGGTACGTAGTATTAGCGTTTTTGTAGTGCCATGTTGTGCATGGATAGGTGTCTCTGCATGCACTTACAGTGAACAACCCTGAGGCCACACCATAATGTAGTCTTTACCATCTTCCAGCTGGCTTGTATTTCCTTTTAAATTTGACCGTGACAATTATTCTTGGCCTCTTCCAGCTTATCTTATGACTACAACAATTAAAGAAAATAAAACTAAACCAGTTTGGAAAAAACTGCCTAGGCCCCTCAACTTTTCTTTCTCCAATATTTGTGGTATCTTTACCAATTTCTTCAGTGTAGAATTGTTTTTCTTCAAATGTTCCCCCAACTTACTAGCTTTCTGTGAAAATAATCTAAACTCATCAAACTCTATCACTGAATTCTCTGATTTTGAACTCTATTACTGAATTCTCCATCAAAAAAAGTTCTAGTCTCCACAAGCATGTCTATATTTGGGAAAATCTCCTAGTGGTAAGAGAATTGTCTCTAGATTGTTTTTGTATGTACTTCAAATTTTCACTATTAAACTGGGTCATTTTTCTCTTCTTCCTTTATCATTCCTCTTCTCAGGACTATTGTTTGCTAGATAGATACGGCCTTCTCTCTACCAACATTCATCTGCAAATAACTCTGGTTCAGCAATTTTGATGCTCATCATGTCAAGTGACTTCATCACTCTAATGCCACTGATCTCACTGGTATCCAGACTTTGAATTACTCAATTGCTCAATCTCTCACTTAAATAATAGATTTCCCTACTTATTTCAGTAGTAATTCTGATGGACTCAGTTCTTTACTTGATCTGTTCCTTACTTCCTCTTTGAACTCTTGTCATGCTTTGCAACTCTGTCCACTTGGCATATCTGACCATGCAGTAGAATCTGTAGATATTACTTTTCACTTGTCTATTAGGCACAACACCCCTATCAACAGGCCATGTTTTTGTTAATAATGCACTGATTGGGAATCATTTCATGTTTTTCTTTGACTAGAATGAATTTTTTGATCTTCTGAAAAATGTGCCTCTGAAGTTTCTTCCTGATTCAAAACTAGCCTCTCACAAATTTGATTCTAGAGATTCCTGGTGACTCTCTAATAATGTGTTGAACTAGAGTAAATTCTCAATCCCTCTTCTCTTCAATTAGTTTTGAAGTATTTCAATTAGTTTTTGAAGTATTGTCATTGTGGAGTTGGAAGAGAATTTCTGCTTTATCAGCAATAAAACAGAAATTCTCTTCCAATTCCACTCTCAACTTTTCAGGTGTATCTTTCCCCCTACAACAGTGCTTGATTGTTATAAGATAGTGTAGTGGCACCCTATCTCAAGGAGCTTCCAAACGAGAATAAATATGAGGTACTAAATGGAAATGAAAAGAAGGGTGCCAAAATACGCTTACCATTTTTATTAAATGTAACAATATGACATGACATAAATATGGTACTTACAATAGATGACCTTTATGTTAAGGTGTAAATATCATTGTTCTTGATGGTGTGAGTCTGGACATTGGTTGCCACACATCTTGCTCTAACCTCTTTTAAAATCTAACTGTGGCAAGGACACTCACATCAGTTATCTGCTCACTAGGAGAGGAGTTCTATCTAAAACTCTATAATACTCCCCACTTAAAATACATAGTATCTAAAAATTGAAGAAAATAAAAAAAATACAATTTACTGAGAAACAGTGTTATCTAGGTGCTTAGGCCACTTAACATGTCTGCCTGAACATGTCCTTTTATTCAGTGATTGTTTATTTCCTTGTGTAACGAGCATTGAGTCTATATTTGAAGGTGCTACTTCTATGTAGGAGTCCTCTAATATTGCTGGTTTTATTCTAAGGAAATATTTTCTTTTTGTTCTTAATGATAACAGTGAAGAATTTGTTTGCTGGCAACTTCGAAGGTTGCAGTGAGTGCAACCCAGCTGTATCCCAGATGAATTCATGAGTACATGTCTTCAGAAGTTTAGGCAGGTATATCTTGTCATTTTTATGTCCTGAAGGTAAATATGCCATTTTGGTGCTAAGTCTGTCAATGAATGATGACAAATCTCAAACTTTCTTTGGTGAGTCAAATAAATATTGTACTGGTAACTGCAATATGGTTCCATACAATGTTTCTGCTGCTGAACAGTTCATTTCTTTTTTCACTGTGGTGCAAAGTCCTAAAACTATGAGTGGAACAGGCTCAAGTTAATTTGTTTTGTTCAATGCTGCTTGTAAACAAGCTTTCAAACTACAGCATAATTTCTCTATCATGCCATTTGCTTGGGGATTGTATGCTGTAGTGTGAATATTTCTGGTTCCTAGAAGTCACAAGAGTTTGTAAAATAGTTTGGATTTGAACTGTCGACCTCTATTGGTTGTAATAATTACCAGCACACCAAATCTTACTATCCAACTTGTAAGTAATGTTTGGGCTGTCAGCTATGTTGTCATATCTGGCATCAGCAATACTTCATACCACGGAGAATCTGTTGTTACATGTTAATAGGTAAGATTGACATTAACATGTAGGAAATGGTCTAGTGACATCAGTATGAATGTGTTTAAATCTCTTATCAGGAGCATGAGTATGGCAACCAATCTTGGCTTTCTGACATTTTAAACATGACTTTGACCATGCTCTCACATCTGCCTTAATTTGTAGCCAGACAAATCTGTTGGCCAATCTGTTGCTCCAGGATATGATGAACCGGGCACTACATTAAAAATGTCTCTGCATAAAGATTCTGGCACATGTTTTCGTACCCTGGCAATGCTGATGTCACAGATGATCTTTTCTCTGCCAGTGGGATTAGTGATTGTCACAAGATGTTTAAATAGCACAGCTACTCGTATCTACCAGGGCAAATATCTAATCCCTGTTGCAGATGCCTGCTCAGGCACATTTGTATTTGTTCAACACTCACAGAGCCCACCTGTCATTTATACTGCAACTATGCTGAGTGAACCTTAGTTACAGTTTCTAGGACAGTATGCGTTACCTAGCATGATCCACAGTCTGAACAAGACCAGCACGCTCAAATCCTCATTCACAATGACTTGTGTCATTGTGCTAGCACAACAATCAATGGCTCTTATGGGTTCCGTATACCTAATTTCACTCACAAGGCTTGAGTCAACCCATGATGTGGTTTTCAGACACTTTCCAAAGGTCCCACATGCAGGGATTGCCTCCACCAGACTGATAACATCAAGAAGTCACCTTCCTGACAAATCAACAAGAATCATGAATTCCATGGCTAAAATCATTAGAGAATCAACTGGATTATATAGAGGTTGCTAGCAATTACATATTGAAGAAAACAAAATGCAAATTATATGGATATGAACACAACCTGAAGAAAGAAATATCCAGCATTTGAAAAAGAGTGTCAAAATTGTCTAAAAATGAACCATTTTCAAGTGATGTGCAGATTTAAAAAGAAAAAAAGTAGAAAGAATTGAAAAAAAACAAGGCAAAATAAATATGGGAATTTTATCATTGAGAAAAAGAAAACATTTTATTAAAAACTCATATAAATGACATGCTATTGAACATGGATACTGGCAGCAAAGTAACATTGATCCCTATAAACTTTTGGGACCATATAGGCAAATCAAAACTACACAAGAACCGTAGATAGTTACACTAATTTGATGGGTTAGTTATAAAGATATCAGGTTATTTTTCAATTCTGTAGAATTGAAAAACAAATTTGAAATAATACTCATCGTTGTTGCAGATTACAAAAAGAATCACTTATTGGAAATGATATACTTTACATGAATTACACAAAATTAATTAGTACAGTAAAAATGGAAGCAACAGGTATGTTAAAAAACTACAAAGCAAGCCTAAAGTTAAAAGAAAATGTTACCCCCTCCTACTATGAGGCACAAAATTACCAATACATTTTTTACCATTAGTAGTAGGAAAACTATGGAAGTTGGCTGAAAAAGACCTGGAACATGTTCATCTTGGTGGAAGGAAATGGATGTCCCCAATTTTAGTTCTGAGAAAATCAGATGGAGACTTATGCTTATGTGGTGATAATAATGTAGGAGTGAGCCATAAAGTATGCTCATTCATATCCCATACCAAATGTGGAAATGGCCTTACATTCCTTAGCAGGTATGAATATTTTTACTAAAATAGATTCACAAACTGCATATCACCAGATACCCATAAATGAAAATTTCAAATAAATAACAATAATAAATTTGCTGTTAGGTTTATTACACTGGAAAAGACAGCAAGTGCTATTTTTCAAAAATCAGTTGAGCAAGTCATACAAAATGACATAATGACTACATCATAGAGATTTAACTGAACCATTTGCTGAGCTGAGAAAAAAGAATGTTAATTTTGTTTGGACAAAAGAAAGGCAATTTGGTTTTGATAAGCTAAAGTCCTTGTAAACAAACCAGTAGTAAAAATATTTGGCTCCAGAAACGAAATTACTGTAAATACAGATACCAATGAACATTCAATATCTGGGATATCCCAAGAAGGACACACAATAATGTATCTATCAAGAAGATCGGCAAAAGCTAAATTTAATTATTCAAGTATTGAGAAAGAAGCTCTTGCAATTATTTGGCTGACAACTAGTGCCTGTCAATTCTTAATTGGGAAAAAAGTTTCTATTATGGTCTGATCATAAACCATTACAATTTATATTCAATCCAAGAAAAGAAATACCCAAAGTTTTAACATCAAGAATATTAATATGGGTGATAATATTGATGGCTTTTGATTTCGATACATTATCAATGTTGCAATTTCACAAGTCATCAAAAGATAATGCGGAAGAGACTTTTGAGGACACCTTTTTATAGAGATGGGCGGTTTAACTGAAAAACCAACTTTTTTGGGTTTCATCTTCACACTGTGGAACCACATCAAAATTTTTTACAAAACCAAAATCGTGCAGTTTAATGCTATCACCACTACTGAGTGACCATATCCAAAGAAACTCTATTGAAAAAGACTTTCAGATGTTAACTAAATTTTATCAACATTTATACCATTGTACATTGAGAAAAATATTGAACAAAAATATGTTAAAAACATTTAATTGACTAGTTTTAAGAAATAAATGTGAAATCTATTTGTTTACAAAAGAAATGATGAAAAAAAAGGAAATGTATGACATGATGTCTAGAATTTGTTTGTTTCAGTTTAAAAAAAAAAAAAAATTTTGTAGTAAAATTAACAGCAAAATAGCAAATAAAAAAAATAGTTGCCAGTTTCCTTTTAATGTTAAATTTTATAGTCAGATTTTTTTGTAAGGGTTGTACGTATGTAATGTAATTGTTTTCTAGTAAGCCAGTACTGCAAGTCATTTTTTTAAAAACGAAGTAAAACAAATATTCTTTTTTAGCCACTAGTGTTTGGTGGGTGTTCTACTATTCTGCCTATAAAATTCTTCTAATCTAAACAAGGAAGATTAATTCGTTTTATTTTTGCAAATATCTCTATGGTTTTATCTAGCAAATACACTTAAGATTATATATTAAAATGATTAAAATAGTTGTTAATTTCAGTTTTAAAATGTCTATCTAAAAATGAACAGGTAATACTCGCAGATTTGAAAATCTACACTTTCTAAAAGTCAAAGTAAAAGCTTTTAATTATTTTTAATATCTAATTTTAGGTCTATTCACTAGATAAAATGATAAGTTTATTTAGGGGAAAAAATAACTCATTTATTTTCCTTGTTTAGAAGAAATTTACTTGCAAAACCCCAATAACAGTTGATTGGTGCACCAGAAAAGAATTGTTGTATTTTTAATTATTTTAAACATGAGGGATTTCATTTCTTGGCTTTTTAAAAGCCACATCATAAACTAATTTCTGGAGTGCTATACCATTTTCTCTCCCAAAATGTATTGTCCAAAGACAAATATAGATATTTTATGCAATGATTTCTTTCATATTTTACCAATTTGTTCATAAAATATGGGGGTTATTTATAGTTGATAATTTATTCAAAAGTTTAATAAACTTTACTCTAAGTCATGAATTCTATGACTAAATTACATTTAAAGCCTAAAAACTGACTTTAGATGAAGAATCCCTACTTTATTACCCACCCTGATTTGCAGTTTTCAATTCAATGCATGTCTATAAATTTTTATTACCTTTGCTTAAAACCAAATATTGACCCCTTATGCACCAGTTAACAGACTTCCACAATGACAGACATTTCAAAAAACAACACTTGATAGTCAAAAAGTTTATTTAACGCGACAAGACATTGAGTAGTTTCAATAATTTGAAAGTTCTTTTACCACACATAATATCAGTTAATCTTTTCTTTTTTTTTTTTTTTTTTCTTTTTGCTACTTACTTTATAATTTATGAAGGAATTCACTTCCATGGTTGTAGTTAAGGTGTTTTCTAATTAAGTACTATTTCAAGAATATTGGGGGGAAAAAATAATATTTTGCATTTTTGACTGTTCAAAGCAAAATACCTCTTTAACTCGCTCTAAAATTTAATGAATAAAAATCACATATTTAGAAAGATTATTTTATTTTCTTTCCAGGCATATGAATATATTTAAAATTGGACAAGAAATACACAAGAATGCAAGTTGAATGTACTGAGTTGCAAATTTATAAATCTCAGAAATCAGATATTGACTGGAAATGCTACCATTACACAAGAAAATGAATGGCTTCCTTAGAAAGCAAAAATACTAAATTAAAAACCAAAAAACTGAATCGAAAACTGCAATATCAAGGAAAAAAACAGAAACTGATACCAAAACATAAATTGGCAAACCAACCAACTCTGCCTTTTTACATTAGGTAGAGACTGATATTTTGTCTATAGATAGAATAGTTGCAGAAACTACACTAGACCCAGTACTAAGCAGCATAATACCTAGAATAGAATTAACAAATGTTCTAGGGTAAAAAGATGATTCAAAGAAATAAGAAATTGACTATCAAGAATGGAGTATTAGGTTGGTGCAAAAATAATGACGTAATAATGTCGTTTTTTGACGTATTTTTTAACATCAAAAAACTACATTATTACGTCATTATTTTTGCACCAACCTAATAGTTTGTAATGGCAATTTAGTGATCTCTCCAGAAACCTAAAAATTCTGGCAATAAAAAGTGTACACACAAAAAAAAGACTAAAGTTAGAAGCAAGACTGGCAGGATATTCATGAGATGTGGAGGAATATATTAAAAGATGTCCAAAATGTAAAGAAATAAGGAACTTTATACAAAGTAAATTACATTGTTGGCATAAAACCATATAATCATGTTCATATGGATCACGCATACATCAGTGGAGTAGGACACTTATAATACTAGTGGACTATTTTTCAGGTTGGCCTGAAGTAATTTGTGTGCCTGACAGAAGTTTTACTGTAAAACAAATTTTAAAAGTTATATTTCTCAGAAATGGGATACCAAAAGCTCTGGTGTCCAACAATGCCCCAGAGTTTTGTAATGAAGAACTTAATTTATGGTTAAGGAAAATAGGATGTATGCCTTAAAAGACACCTCCAATGAGATATGAGGTAGTGGAAAGGATGGTGCAAACCATAAAGATGGGCTTGAAGGGAGATGTAGTATGTAGATTAACCAATTAACATAGCTTGAATATACAAGCTATATAACTACTCTGATTAGGAGTTGGCGAGCTACTATGCATAAGCATTGATTTGTAACACAAAGGACTTGGGACTTCACAACAGAGTACATGTCAGAAGACTGCAAGGCACCTGGTAAAGGCTTATTGTTTGTTAATATGTTGTCCCTCCATGAGTTGTTGAAAGCACCATATGGTACTTACAATATATGCAGTTCACATTCTACAAGATTACTAATCGATCTCAGTTGTCCTTAACCATGCAAAGGGCACTCACTTACTTCAGTTATCTGTTCGCTATTTAAGGGTTTCTATCTAAAAACCTACAACAGTTTCTCTACTGAGGGATATATACATAACTCTGTCTGTTTTCTACTATCATCTGAACTGGCTCCCCAAAAGGCTTGCAGATTTGATTGTAACCCTGCAATTGTCCTAAGGAAATATGCTTCTAAACTGGACTCTGTTCTTCCCAAACTCTACAACAAATGCCTGAGTACTAGCGGCTGCAATGAACTATGTATTGGTTAAGCTTCCCATTTCACATGGCCTTCTTTTAGATATACAATATGGTTTTTGTTTCTCTAGGTCAACCACCACTGTGTTAATGATTATTACTAAATTAAATAAGAATGACTAGGATTGGTCTGTGACTTTAGATATCTTGAGTCACTTGACAGGTTTTGGCCAGGTATTTAACTTAATACAACTATTCTTGATAAATCATGTAATGAAAGTTGTGTTGAATGGCCACACTTCTACATCATTTCACATTAATGAAGTCATCCTGTATGGTTTTATCCTTGTACCTACATTGTTTTAATCTTCATCAATGACCTTTCCATGAATTAAGAAACTTTTTATAGTTCATTTTTGCATGCAAGAAATTTTTTCTTTCACTTTTAAATATCTCAGAAATTGTCTTTTTTGTGCATTTTTACAGGTTATTCTTCATTACTTTGCACAAATGCTGCTTTCACTTCAACATGTCGACTCAAAACAAATTTTACACCGTGATCTAAAAACCCAAAACATATTGTTGGATAAAAAAAAGCAGATTGTTAAAATTGGAGATTTTGGGATATCTAAAGTTCTCAGCAGCAAAAGTAAAGCTTACACAGTATGTATCAAATTTTTTTGTTCACTTTTCTTTCTTTTTAGATTCATCATATACAAATATATACATGTATGTATGTAATAAATCAACACGTACCCAGAAAAATTAGGAATGGTATGTTCCAATCTGGTGACAAGATCAACAACACATACAGCTCTGCCATTGCTGAGCACCTTATAAATAATCCAAGCTGTGCCACCAATTTCAGCATTGACTCTTTCTCCATCCTTAGTCATGCTCTTTTTTTATTACATTTGAAAGCATTGAAAATGGTCTGTCAGGTCCAGGCAGAGGGAATATCTGTTATGGCTTGACATTATTTCCATCTGATTGTTCTGCCTTTATTTCATTACATGCTTCTTATGTTTTATATTGTAACAAGTAGTCTTCCTTCAATTTCAGCTCTATTGAGTAAAGGCGAAACCAGTCTGCTGGTTAATTTTTTTTTTCTCAATCATGAATGGTAAAGCTCATCTTGCCATTTTTATTCTGATAATATGTATGTATGTATGTATGTATTGTGTGCAAGCCACTCAATTTTGGGTGCTGGAATGTGTGTACTTTACTTGATATTGAAGAAAATGTACAGCGACCTGAGAGAAGATCTGCACTGGTTGCTAAGGAGCTCCAAAGATATGTTATGGAGGTTGTGGCCCTTTAGGAAACTAGATTTCTTGGGAGGGTCATTTCATGGAGAATTCTGGTGGCTATACATTTTTCTGGATCAGAAGGAAGAAGAGAAAGAGAGAATCAGGTGTTGCTTTTGCCATTACGGCATCAATAACTAGTCAGTTGGAAGAGTTTTCAACAGGTGTCTATGATAGAATGATCACTATAAGAATTCCTCTAGTATTCCTCTAGATAAGCAACCTTGATTGGTATTTATGCACCAATCATGGTTTGCACAGATGAAGTAAAGGAAGCTTTTTATAACAAACTAAAGTCTCTTGTTAGGAAAGTACCTGTAGCAGACAAAATTTTAATTCTTGGAGATTATAATGCATGGGTGGGTTGTGACTGGGACACATGGAAAGTTCTTGGTAAACAATGGGGTTGGAA
>OZ010572.1:92013121-92095621 GCA_963932145.1 Acanthosepion lycidas | reverse complement strand
AGCGATTTAAATAAGTGGCATAACATCTGTCTATATATTTGAGATGAGCTATTATAACTATTTACGCTATTTATATTATTAGGACTGTTGTCCTCATATTCACAATGTTTCAACTGTTGTATACTCTAGCCTTCTTCCAGTGATTAGAATTTTGAACCAAACCCATTATTTCATCCGCTGAAAGAGATTGTTCTAGTTCCATGTGCTATGCCTCTTCCAGATATCTCAATTTCAATTATTTCCCTTTAGTAACTCAAATCTCCAAGTTTTTGTTCACCTCTGCTGTTGCCATGTATTGAACTCATAACTCTTTGGGTCAGTTCACTGGATTACTTTAACCAACACTTTTATCCACTGGGCCATGTGTCCTTAGGGATATCCATACATGAACTCATCTAAAATGAACATGACCTCTTCTTCACATCCTGCAAGGAAAAATGCTATACAAAAGTCTTACCCTTTCTAAGGACATAAGATCATTCCCTAGTCAGTGTCCAAATTGATACTAAACCAAAGGCATCCCTTGATTTGTCATTCCATGGAATCATTTTTCATTACACAAAGGCAGACTGAGACAGCTTTAGATCTTACATGGCAGAAGCTCCTGTCTCAACCTTCTTCAAACATGCTGCATCCAAAATGGCTGCCCTCATCGCAGAATAGATCCTTTCTGGAATGGAGAGTTTTATAGCCCCTGCAAAAATACCAGCTAAAACTTAACAGCCAGTTCTGGTTCATCCCTGAATGCACTGCAAACATAGCTCACCACTACAGCAACATCTATCCATGGAAGGTGTCAAACGTAGGCCTAGTTTTCAAGAACAGAGATGAGTGCTTATTCCTCTCTCGGTATAGACCCATCAGTCTCTATAGTATCATTAGCAAGCTTTTAGAGACTATAATCAACAAGAAGGTTGTCAATCACCTAAATCAGAACAATCTCTTGAGTGACAAGCAGTACAGGTTTTGAACATCCCAGTCTACTGCTGATGTCCTAACTACCAATACTCATAGAATCAGTGAGGCACTAGACAACAAATGCATCTCAAGGACCATAGCATTACATATTTCAAAGGTCTTTGACAAGGAGTAAAACAAAGGATTGCTGCTCGAGCTCTCTAGGTAAGGAATCATGGTAAGAGTCTTCTCAATTATAAAGTCCTTCCTAACAGGTAGATCCCTGAAGGTAGTTGTTAATGGCCAGTCCTCCAGGGCCTTAGAAATTAACACAGGCATCTTCCAGGAGTCATGTCTCCAACCCTCTTTTTACTTTACATAAATGATCTGCTTAAGAGTACTATGAATATCTATGTTGATGATACGACAGTATATGGTTGCACCTCAAAAACTCTAGATGACCTGAGATTGGCAGCTAAGTTCTCCTACAATCTAGCTCCAGCATCTCAGTGAGAGAAAAACTTGCTGGTTACATTCAAAAAGCAAGCTCATTATATTCCATCATTATTGATTGGATCCTGAACTACCACCAGTCATGATGAATGGATGTTCCCTCCCACATATGATCCTTCATCAAAAATGAAGAAAAAATGTACCACTCTAATAAGTATCTGACTCTTTTTTTCTATCTTCTACCTTTACAAGAGCCAGATGAAGCCTAAAATGGAATACTGCTGTGATACTTGAACAGGAACTGCCCTGTCCCCATTTTCCAGTCTTGATAGAGTTCAAAAGCATCTCTGCATCCTTGTGGGTGACAAATTATTTTCCACTCTGCAATCCCTCTCTCACAAATGAGATTTTGCAAGCCTCCCACTGCTCTATCACTACTTTTATGGAAAGTCCTTGGAGAATCTACATTCCATGGTTCCATCAGTTCTAGCCTTCATGACTAAGACCTACCATGCTACACACATTGTAGCAAACCACCCCTGTATTCCACTCAAGAAGATTCTTCTTGCAACCCACTGCTCTGGGACTCCTAAAAGGATGTTTTCCCAATCACTGAAGTTTTAACATGTCAAGTCTAGGGTTAACCATTATCTTCCTTACATATCTGCATAAATTGTGTCTCTTACTCTGTAACCTTCTACCTCAAGTGTTCCCAGGCCTTGTAAGGGTGAATCTCACTCTAAAAAGCAAAATATATTTTCCATGGTTGATTGAATTATTGTAATGAGTTGTAAGCACAAACAAAGATTTTAACTCCTTGTATTAACTTTTATTTTCTCTCTTGAAATTGATATTATTTTAAAGATTATGGATTATATTACAAAAATAATTATTGATAAACAGCTTTGTTTTATATATTCTTGGTAGTCTGCAATGTCATCTTTCACAATGGCATCATTATTGCATTTTTGTTTTTCATTTTCTTTCTGATTCACTGAAATTAATTAGGACATTATTTTTTGGTGAAAAAGTTACAGTTTATATGCTAAAATTTTAGCATAAATTAATTTATCTTATTTGTAAAGCATACCATTTCTTTACTAACAGTACATTTGAAAAGTTCTTGAAAGTCTCATTAGAAAAAAATAAGTTTTACACAGTCATTCACTTTTCTTTGAAAAGTGAATGACTGTGTGTAAAACTGCTATAAAAGAACTGTTATTGTCACATAAAAATACATCTCCCAAATGTTTAAAGTTAAAATGTAAGTTATAAAGAAACAATTTTAAATGTATATATAATTAATTTAGTATATTACTTTATTATTGCATTCGCAGTATCTCTTTTATCACATTTTTAAAAAGTAAAGTTTATTGAGGTTAGTACATTTTAAAATTCACTATCACATGTGTTCTTACCCCCACTTACTTTCCTAAAAAAAAAAAATTGCTAGGGGACACTCCCTAAACACATAAATAGGCAGTGACAATCTCTATCATTCTCTATTAGTCAAGTAAACCCTAAGATTTAGGTCGCACATGGAGAAACACTTTCCCCACCTGGTTATGCACACTCCAGAGTTGGTTGGTTTGCCAATGTATGTTTCAGTATCAGTTTCCATTTTTTTTCCTTGATACTGCAGTTTTCAATTCAGTTTTTTGGTTTTTAATTTAGTATTTTTGCCATCCATTTTCTTGTGTAATAATAGCATTTCCAGTTGATATCTGATTTCATTTGAGATTGATAAATTTGCAACTTAGTACATTCATCTTGCAAATTCTTGTGTATTTCTGGTCCAATCTTAAAAATATTCATATGGCTGGAAAGAAAACAAAATAATCTTTCTAAATATGTAAATTGTAGGTGGTTTTATTCAATGAATAAGTTTCTTACAGCGAGTTAAAACTGTATTTTGCTTTAAACAGCCAAAAATGCGAAATATGACATTTTTTTAATTTTTTATTTTTTTCGAGACCAAATTTTACATGTTACTTTGTTTTGCAAAATCAAAGTGACCTACCTTTATCAATATTCTTGAAACTGTACACTCAATTAGAAGACACCTTAAACTACAACCACAAAGATGTTCATTTCTTTTCTGGCTCATGGAAGTGAATTCATTCAAAAATTAAAGTAACCCCCCAAAAAAAAGCAACTGATAGTAATAAATGTGTGGTAAAAGAACTTTCAAATTATTGAAACTACTGTCTGACACTGACCGACACTTGTTTTCAAGTGATTATTTTATTTAGAGGCAAACAATTCTCTTGTTTATATCCAGAACTGCGGATAATAATTTGCTTTTAAAAAGGCAAAAAATGAAATCCCTCATGTTTAAAATAATTAAAAATGTGGCAATTCTTTTCTGGTATGCCAGTCAACTGTTATCAGTGTTTTTCAAATAAATTTCTTCTAAACAAGGCAAATCAATGAGTTCCCCCTAAATAAATTTGTTTTTTTATCTAGTGAATACACCTAAAATTAAATATTAAAAATAATTAAAAGATTTTAAATTTCATTTTTAGAATGTGTATATTTCCAAATCTGCAAGTTTCACCTGTTCTTTTTTAGATCCACATTTTAAAACTGAAATTAAAAACTATTTTAATAATAATCTTAAGTATTTGTGAGATAAAACCATAACAATATTTGTAAATGAATTAATTTTCCTTGTTTAGAAGAATTTTATAAGCAGAACAGTAAAACACCCACTGAACACTAGTGGCTAAAAAAAAAAAAAGAATTTTACTTTAGTTTTAAAAAAGTCTTACAGTTTGGAAAATATACACATTTTAAAGCTGAGATTTTTTTGATATCTAATTTTCACTAGATAAAACATAATTTTATTTGTAGAAAACACAATTTTTTTTTCTACATTAAAGACCCACATATTATTACACATTTTAAAAGTGAAAATTAAGAATTATTCTTAATATCTAGTTTAGGTGCATTCACCAGATAAAAAAACAAATTTATTTATAAAAAAAATTTTCATTCATTTTTCTTGTTTACAACTTTTTTAGATTGGTTTTCTGCTTTTAAAAAGGCAAAAAATGAAATCCCTCATGTTTAAAATAATTAAAAATTTTATCCTTACATAACTTCATACATCCAACTTCATAAAATTTAACATTAAACACTATTTTTTATTTTTACTTGCTATTTTGATGTTAATTTAATTTTATCACAATTTTTTTTTGCTTGTTTTTGTTTTGTTTTTTGTTTGTTTTTTTTTTTAAACTGAAACAAATAGATTTCAAATATCATGTCATATTTTCCTTTTTTTTTTCTTTTTGAAAAGATTCTATGATTTCCAAGTGTCATATCTGTTGTATTTCTTTTTGTTTCTTCTTCATTTCTTTTGTAAACATAGATTTCACATTTATTTCCTAAAACTAGTCAATTAAATGTTTTTAACATATTTTTGTTCAATCTTTTTCTTTTACAATGTTGATAACATTAAATTTTATTAACATCTGAGAGTCTTTTTCAATAGTGTTTCTTTGGATATGGCCATTCAGTAGCACTTAAACAATTTCAGTTTCATAAAAAATTTTGTTGTGGTTTCACAGTGCAAAGATGAAACCGAAAAAAATCAGTTTCTTCTCTAGCATGCGCACATGCCAGCACATTTCTCTTCACTTTCCATTACTTTTCTCTAGGACTTCTATTGTCTATGTATACCCTTGTTTTGTTAATATATACTTATCATTTATATATATATATAATTATTTATTTTTAAAGAAAAAAAATTTTTATAACATAAATATATTATAAAATCACTACAAAAATAGCCATTTTGTTTCAACACCCTCGGTGTCTTATCAAGTGATGACGTTGAATGTAAAATAAATGGTTTTAAAAGTTTCAAATTAATTAATATTCTACGCAAGGGGAAAACATTGTTACACAGGCTAGATGGACCAATCAGAACACAAGTACAGGAAAATTCAAAAAGCTCGATAATGAAGTCATGTTATAATATCTATTCAGATGTTTAGTATTAAAAAATAATTTATTCCAACGAATAATTACTAAATTATATGATAAAATTTAATATTAAAATTTAAAACTGCTAATTACAAAATCAAAATTTAACATTTATTCGCTATCAAGTTTACAACTATAAAATTACTGAGGAGAAAAGAAAAAATATATATGTTATTCAATTTATTTTTTCATTGAAGTTACTTTAGCTATATTTAATATCCGGTCTTTTTACAATGTATACATTTTAATCCTCATGGTGTGTAAATGGGGTCCTAAACTCACGTGTAAAACAAACGCAGTCAGATTCTAATACATAAGCACCAAGACATATACACACACAAAAAAGGGACAAGACAGAGAACATCTCCACGGTCTGTCATGTAAAAAAAAGGAAAAAAAGTGTGGGGGGGGAATGGGAGAAGGGAAACCAACACACACGTACATACATACATAATTAAAAGTGGATGCACTTTCCATACACATAGATACATATAAATACATGCACAGACATTGACCCAGACAGTTAGATACCCCAACCGATAAATATTTAAGACAGAAAATGTCATTGCATGAATGTTAACAACCTATTGAAATCTAACTTAAGCGAGTAAATATACAAAGATAAAAATCATTAAAATTAATATTATTTAATATATTAAAATAGTGTATGTAAAAAAAAAAAAAAGAAAAAAAACGGACATTAAAGTCAACACCCATCGGTAACTACGATGTCCACCTCATATACATATAAGTATATACACACACACACACACACACACACACATATATACGCATACAAACATATATATATATATACACATATATACATACATATACACACATATATACATATATACATACATATACATATATACATACACATACACACATACTCACACATATACATAAATATACATACATACATACACACCGAAATATCTACACATACATACATAAACATATACATATGTATACATTTCCATGGTATCAAGTACACATATACATACATACACATATACATATATGTACCCACAAATATACACACAAATATGTGTACACATACTTACAAATAAATACATATATACACAGCAATACACAAAAATAAACATATATACACACATATATACTAACTCATGTGGCCGTAATGACATACCCAAGTTTCCCTACCTACACGTACACATAAACAATTTCATATATAGTAGGTGTCAACATACATATATACAACTGCAAACCTACATAAGTAAACACACACACACATATATACATATATATACATACACATACATACAAACATATACACACACACATATATATACATATATATATATATATACATACATATATATACACATACATACACACATACAGAAATATACATACACATGAATATCTACATAAAAATACTTATCTATAGTAATAAATACACATATATACGTACATACACATAAATGCAACGACATTTGACCAAAAACATATATAAATATACAGACATACATACACATACATAGGCATAGACATACTTCGATATACATGCAAACACAAAAATACACGTATCCTAACATACATATAAAAAAAAAACAAAAAAAAACCCCATCCATATCAACATAAATATACGTAAATAAAATTAGGTACACAATATAACAATACACATACAAACATATACACACATATATATATATATATACATATATACATACATATATATATACCTACACATACACATACATGCACACATACATATATATATATATATATACACATACATACACATACACCTACACACACATATATATATACACATATACATATATATACACAACTACATAAACATGCAGACACTTACATATATACACACATAAAAAATATATATATATATACATGCATATAAGGATACATACTCACATATATATACACACACATACCCACATCTACAAATACATATACATACTCATATACACCAATATTTTTAACCTCTTTTCTTCTTCTCCTCCTTTTCACCTTCTTACTTTATATATATATATATATATATATATACACATACATATATATATATATACACACATACACATACATATATATATATACATACATACACGCACATACACACATATATCTATAAACACACAAACAAATACACACACATACATATATATATATATTCAAAACTTAGCAACATATTAATACATTAAAATACAAACATACACATTTCGCAGTACAAACACCCATAACTACACATAAATATATACATATATATACATACACATACAGAAAAATGAGTAACATTATGTAGTTATACCATACACATTCATATCGTCAGATTGACCATCAGGTAATAAAAGTTATAATCTATTCAACTAACATTTAAGAGATCAGCCTTGTTTTTAAATCTAATAATTTCAAACTTTTCGTTAAGACACAGGTAACACGGGGAATATAGGGATTTACATGTCCGGGCTTTTTTAATCAATGTCCAATTAACCGTAGGTGTTTTGTTCTTTTCTTTTAGGTTCCAAAAGTACTTGGACAATGAAGTCATGTACCTATAGTCACAGTTATTGAAAGATTGCATATGCCCCCGCCAGCGTTCTTTGAATGTATTCATTGTGCTACCAATGTAAAACTTCTTTATATTTGGATTCTCAATAGTTGAGATAGTACTAAGATAGACTACAGAACGAATTCCACAGTTATTTTGTAGTGGACAATTATTAGGATACCTACAATTACATGAATTATTATTTGTGTCATTATATTTAGTATTACTGTCAGTAACCTTTTGAGTAATCGAGCTTTTTGAATCCCTATACTTGTTAAAGACTATGTTGTTATGTTTTTTAATGATTTTCTCTAGGTTATCTGCACAACTATAGCTTAATTTAAGTGTATTAGGATTAAATATTTTACTAAGTGGGTTAGTTTCAGTGTTAGGGAAATGTTTCTTGATTAGGTTTAGAAACATACGTCCTAATTTAGATTTAATCATTAAATTGAAAGGGGGAGTGAACCAGATGATCTTTCTAGATCTATTCTTATTATGGTTGTAGTTAACAGGGTTTTTATACTGAATATTGATATCTTTGTATCCACTATTTTTAAGTGCAGAATTATAAAAGTCACTATGTTTATTAAAAACATCTTTGTTAGAAGAGTTAGTGCTAATTCTAAATCCAATGGAAGAGGGTATATGTTTGATAACTGAAGGGGGATGGTTGGAATTTGGATGAACGTATATCGGATTGGAATTAACCTTCACATATGGTTGGAAAGAGTTGTTAGCAAGGTTTAGGGTGACGTCAAGAAAATCTACTTGTTTAACATTAGTAGTGACTATTGTCCTAAGACTTAAATCCTTAAATACCCTATGAATCATTTTCCTAATACGGTCTACCTTAGTTTTAGTGGAGTTTTTAACAACTAATAAACCATCATCTCTATACAATCCTATACTATCGGAATCCAGACAGTCAAAGGCACTTAAATTATACAACAGAAATAATCCAACCAGGTCAGAAGCTTCAGCAGAATCCAGAGAACCCATCGAAATGTCAAAATTGTTGTTGTAAGACTTTTTGGTCCACTGTTCATCCTTGTAGATTAGAACAGAATTTCGGCATTTTTTTTACATACACTATTTTAATATATTAAATAATATTAATTTTAATCATTTTTATCTTTGTATATTTACTCGCTTAAGTTAGATTTCAATAGGTTGTTAACATTCATGCAATGACATTTTCTGTCTTAAATATTTATCGGTTGGGGTATCCAACTGTCTGGGTCAATGTCTGTGGATGTGTGTGCATGTATTTATATGTATCTATGTGTATGGAAAGTGCATCCACTTTTAATTATGTATGTATGTATGTACGTGTGTGTTGGTTTCCCTTCTCCCATCCCCCCCCCTTTTTTTTTCCTTTTTTTTTACATGACAGACCGTGGAGATGTTCTCTGTCTTGTCCCTTTTTTGTGTGTGTATGTCTTGGTGCTTATGTATTAGAATCTGACTGCGTTTGTTTTATGCGTGAGTTTAGGACCCCATTTACACACCATGAGGATTAAAATGTATACATTGTAAAAAGACCGGATATTAAATATAGCTAAAGTAACTTCAGTGAAAAAATAAATTGAATAACATATATATTTTTTCTTTTCTCCTCAGTAATTTTATAGTTGTAAACTTGATAGCGAATAAATGTTAAATTTTGATTTTGTAATTAGCAGTTTTAAATTTTAATATTAAATTTTATCATATAATTTAGTAATTATTCGTTGGAATAAATTATTTTTTAATACTAAACATCTGAATAGATATTATAACATGACTTCATTATCGAGCTTTTTGAATTTTCCTGTACTTGTGTTCTGATTGGTCCATCTAGCCTGTGTAACAACGTTGTCCCCTTGCGTAGAATATTAATTAATTTGAAACTTTTAAAACCATTTATTTTACATTCAACGTCATCACTTGATAAGACACCGAGGGTGTTGAAACAAAATGGCTATTTTTGTAGTGATTTTATAACATATTTATGTTATAAAAATTTTTTTTCTTTAAAAATAAATAATTATATCTGCTGTACTTTGTATTGAGCACTCTTTTAAGAATAGTAATTGTTGGTTATTGGAATTCATTCCATATACACCAATCATATACTTGTGTGTATATATATATATATATATATATATATATATATATATATATATAATAAATTCATCAGACCTACAAATTCAAAAAGAAAACAGAAAAAAACACAACTCCGGAAATAAAAATAGAATTTAGAGAGAGTGTAAGTATGAGAGTGTGGGACAAATGTTAGAGCTAAAGAGAGGGGTAACAGACAAGAGAAGGTGGGAGATTAAAACTTAACAGAGAGAAGTTTTATAGAGGTGAGTGGAAGGGGGAAATATGAATGTTGTCGGAAGTCTAATACATTAAAGATACATTTTGTGGTGACATACACACACCATAGACGATCTAATGTTAAAGATCAGAATAAGAGGGAGGGAGAAGAAAGGAAAGAAGGGGTGGGGGATATTGAAGGACATTTACTCTGTCCTGGACATTGAGTTCTACCTGGATTCTATCCTCTTGGAATTTTTTATTAAAAAAATATACATGTATGTGTATGCACCTATGTATATATATTTATATATTTTGCATATGTATGTGTATATTTACCACTAATATTATCACTCTCTCTCTCTCTCTCTCTCTATATATATATATATATATATATATATATATATATATATATATGGTTTGTTGTTACTTTATTCATTTATTACACACTCACATTCAAGTCTGCAATTATTATTGTGGGAAAAATATACCAGGAGATGTTTTTCTAACCTAATCACTACCAGCGCATCCACAACAAAGCAGAAATTTAATTTTAGTCCTTTTCTGTGTCTGTACCTTTGAAATTGAAAATTTGTAGTTTTTTCTATCCAAAAAGAAAAAAATGAGAAGTTTAACTGTTTCAGTTAGTGAAAAAGCTAATTAAAATTGACAAATTTCAGACTGACTTAAAATGAGTCTTTGTGTCAGATGTAACTAATGTAACCAGCACTTTTCCTGAATATTTCCGGTGTATATGCTAGTTTTACATGGAAAAATATTCACTAAAGATTTGTGATTTACATTTTATAAAATCGGTATGGTGACATGTCAAATCAACAAAGTCTGACCATCACTGACACAGACGTTTATCAAATTTGACACACTTATAGAGTTTCATGATACTAATTCAATAGTCAAAGGGTTCCAAAGATATACCCTTTGTTGCCAAAAAGGTGAATCTTGAAAAATAGTCAAAGTTTAAATATCAATATGTCAGTTGTTTTTTCATCTACAAAGCTAAATTATATACCATTTTAAAGTACTTGGATGGATCTGAAACCTGATATATTTATTTTTTTGTTCAGAGATCAAATATAATAATTTGATCCTGACCTTTAATTTCTGAAAAAGTGTATCTTTAATTTTTTTTAATATTCCCATAAGATCAATGATTATAAAATCAATAGAATTTGTGGTCAAATGTAGACAAATTCAGTGGAAAATAAACCACCTTATTTTTGATTTTGTTTAAATGAAAAAGTGACTTAATTAAAAAAAAAGTATTTAAAAAAGTGTTATTTTATGTAATCTCAACAGATTGAGATTACATAAAATCACATGAAAATATGTAACAAATAATGTCCTAAATAAATAGATCACATTTTAGATCCATCCAATGGTATATGATTTAGCTTTGTAGGTGACAAAAAACAACTAACATATTGATTTGTGGCTATATTTTCCAAAATTCACCTTTTTGGCAAAAGTGAAAGGGAACACTTTGTTCTTTGGAACACTTTGTTCTTTGGAACACTTTGACCTAGAGATTTAAAATAAACAACATTCAATTCATATCATGAAACTCTTATAGTGTAGTGTACTAAATTTGAAAAATGTATGTGTCGGTGATGGTCAGGCTCTTGTTGATTTGACATGAAATGTCTTAATTATGAATTATTACATAGAGGTAAAAAAAATTGGCATATTAGCTACAGTAACTTTTTATTGAATCATAGCATGAATATAACTGGATATATTTTGCTTTATTTGCTTTTTACTTGCTGTATTTGAGTAAATATATATTTTCCTTGACTTTTTTTTTTTTTTTAGTTATAATCAAAAGAGTGACATTTGGGCATTAGGGTGTGTATTATATGAAATGGTTACATTAAAAAGGGCATTTGAAGCTTCAGTAAGTACAAAAATAAAACATTTAATTAAGGTTGTAATTTTTTTACAAAAATGTTATTTGCATTTATTATAAAAATTTAAGAAAATAAATGGAGCCATTGCCAAAATGTAAAAATCTCAAGTCTATGCTTTTGCTTCTTGAGATACAAAGCATATATGTGCACTCAATGCCATCACACAGCAAATTTGAACAGGACTTTGAATACTCTTGAATATTTGTTCAAGATATGTTTTTATCTCCAACAGTCATGCATGTAAGAAGACTTTACTTATCAGTCAACACTTAGAGATGAAAACTTTGCTCCATGAGAAGAACTCACGGAACATTTTATATGGTAATGATTTCTATGTTCCTTTATAATAATCTTACATGATATCTAAGAGGTAAGCTGAATTGGGTTATTTTTAACAAGCAGTTTGCATACTGGACTCATTTGTGTGCCTCACTACTTCACTATTGCAAGTATTGGGTTTGTGTCAACAGTTTCTATTGGTATTACCCATTGTTTTTCTCTTTAAGAGAAAATTATGATGGAAAACAAGATCAGCTTTGAATTCACTACCTTCTGTTTTTGTACAAAAGAGGAATTATTTTGTACCCAGATATTTTTTATCCCTTAAGTTAGTACATTTTAGGAGTACCTTAATTCACTACTTCTAGCTGCAATACACTATTTTGGCTACTTAGAAATTATATACAGATGTACAAAATCCTATAGACAATTCAGCCGATATCTTTTGTCACAGAATTTGGGAGCATTATCAATTACTCCATTTCTAGCAAATATTATACATGATATTTGTTTTACCGTAATAGAATTTTTTATCCTGAACTTGGAAAACTTCAGGCATCAACCAGTATTAGACATAAACCTGCATGATTCATATGAATTTTAGACCATGGTTCTGTTTCCTTAGACCAAAAGTGTAACTTACTGTGCTGAAAATTCTTTATTTTGACACATTTAGGACATTTGTGTACATAATTCTCTACATCTCAGATTTGTCCCAGCCACCACTCTTCCAATTTTAACTGTTTTTGTGTAGCTGTTATCCCACAATGCACATCATCATGTACACTTTAATTACTTCTTTCCTACATTTTTCTGGTGGTATGACTAAATCCCCACTACAAAGTAGAACATTTTCTATTGATAGTTTGTGTCTGGTTTCTTTATATCATCTTTCTGCTTTTGAACAATTACTCCATTTATTGTTCTTTATTCTAGATAAAATTTGACTTAAAACTAGATCTCGTAACATCTCCATAATTAGTATATTCATGGGAAACACATCAGTTTCCACCCACTGCAAAAATTCATCATCAACTATTTTTTTTTTTTTTTTTTTTTTTTCAAATTGTGGTCGAGACAATGCATCTTTGTGGTATCGTGTTTCCCTTCACATATTCTATATCATAATCAAAAGCCCATTTTAACACTCTGGAGTATGTAATTTTTGGCAATTCCTTCCTTGCATGGAATATAAACTCTAAGGGCTTGTTATTGGATCTCAACAAAAAATTTTTTTGTTAATAAAAATTGTCTTGTTCCATACAATCACAAGTGCTTCCTTTTCAATATTAGTATTTCAATTCAGCTGGTGTCAATGTCCTGGAAAGATACATCAACGGTTGTCCTTCCTGAGACAAAATTGCCGATACTGACTGTCCACTTACATCTGTGGTTAATATAACATCCTTTTTAAGTTCAAAAATACTGACCATGGGTCTTTTAGATAGATCTTTTAATTTAATCAAGGCTCTTTGCTATGTACTAGTCCATTCAAACTGTTTATTCTTCTTTCGCAACCCAGAAAACACTTCTATTCTTTCAAAATATTTTGACAAAAATTTGCTATAAAAATTGACTAATCCGAGAAATGATTCCAATTCTTTTTTATTAGTTGGAGAAGATATTTATTGTATTAACATTGGGTCCAGCAAAGTACCATTTTCTGAAATTTGATAACCCAACAATGTTAATTATTTGCAATTAAATATACACTTATTTATCATCATTCCCGTCTTCCTCATAGTCATTTACATGTGAATGGTGTGCAATGTTTAACTCTCATTGACATGGGATGTTCCCGCTCAATAATCAGTGCAAACCGCTGTCAGGCTTGGAAGGATCAACATTAGGACTATTGACAGGACGTCCCATGCATGCTGCAGAGTTGGAGTGATTTCAATCCTAACAGATGGAGGTAATTGTGCTGAGGTGGACGCACTGGTGGTTTGTGACGAGCCTCTAGGGTACGATTTGCTGATCGGAATCAATGACATACGTAAATTAGGTGGTATTATGGTCATGTGTACCGGGAAAGTGCAGCTCAGGAGAAATTGTGACTCCTGTACTGTCGTTACAATTGAGTAACGGGATTTCTGTATCGCGTATGATCAAGGAACAAAGACTTGGACAGGAAATAAAGCACCAGATCAATTACACAACACCATTGCAGAATACGCAATGTCGAGTAAGAACAGAGTTGCCTACAAGAGTGAAATGGAGACGTGGATTGTGAATGGCTGGCTGATACCATATCCATAAGATCAATTGGGGCCCCCAAGAAGATTAATCCCCTTAATGGCTGTTGCACAAGTCACCAAAGCTAAGGTACGGCCAGTGACGGACCATAGGGAGATAAATCAATACATAGATGTCTTTACGGCAGATGCAGACATGTGTGCCAAATGGATGAGGGAATGGTGGCAACAAGGAGCTAAGGTGGCTCTGCTTGACTTGCGAAAAGTGTATCTTCAAATACAAATCCATGAGACATTATGGCCTTTCCAAACAGTTATCTTCAAAGGAAAGAGGTACTACTTGACGGGTTTGGTCTTAATGTGGCTCCCCTAATTATGAAATCGGTCATTAAGACAGTGCTAGATCAGGATGAGCTGATGAAAAGAGCTGCGTCGGCATATGTCAACAATATATATGTGAATGAAGACATATTTTTGGCGAATGAAGTCAGGCACAGATTAGAATCTTTCAGCTGGTCTAGCAAAGACCCTATTCAATTAAAGGATGGGGCCGATGTGCTTGGACTTAGTCAACACATTGCGGTGGAAGCAAAGGAGCTCAGTTCCAGAACTCCCCATTACACTAATGCAAAGCACAGTATTTTCCGTATGTGGGAAGTTAGTGGGGCACTTTCCTATATGAGGTGGCTTCGTTCAGCCACAGGAATGATAAAAAGACGAGCAAGCATGATAACAAACGGGTGGCATGGCACTATGAAAGACGCCCCTCTTACACAGATGATTATTGAAACACTGACTAGAGTGCACCAAGACGGCCCCGTTCAGGGAGATTGGTGCGTGACTGGAGAAGTCAATGCATGGGTTGATGCAAGCTCTCTGGCAATAGGTGTGGTACTGAAAAACAGGGGAGTTATACTAGAAGGTGTGTGCTGGCTTTGACCAAGAAATGACGCACAACATATAAACCTGGCCGAATTGGATGCCACATTGAAAGGTAGAAATCTGGCATTACAGTGGCGGACCAAGCTGGTACACCTATACACGGACTTGGTATGTGTGTACCAATGGCTACAGAACATCCTGACAGGCAAGACCCAAGTGAGGACAAAAGCTGTGAGCGAAATGCTGGTGTGTAGGAGACTGGCTAACCTACAGCAGCTAATCGAAGAATATAGTTTGGTAGTTGACGTCAAACTGACTACGTTATGTAGGAACCTGGCCGATAAGTTGACTAGAGTACCAAAAAGATGGCTTGACATGTTGAAACAGGGATCAGAGCCACTGACATGCGCAGATGCTATAAGCCAGCTGACCTTCAAACAAATCTGCGTCATACATAGCAAAAGTGGTCATCCTGGCATTTGACGTTCAACTTACTTCATCCAGAAAGTATGTTCTGCCATGACAAAAGCAATGGGCAAGCTCGGGGTAAACAAAAACTGGTGGCAACTGGGCATGGACATGACACCTCACAATAGCAATCATTTTCTAACTTTGAAGGATTGTGACCCAAATTCGTTTCACTGTATGGCACCCACTGGTGCAACAAGATGCATTATCAATTATACAAGCTATCTTCTATGAACGTCCCCCCCCCCCATTGAAATAATGACAGACAACACCGCAATTTTCTGTAGCCGAGATTTTCAGGACTTCGCAGTCGAATGCGGAGTGCGAGTAAGGTACAGAGGCGCGTACACTACCGAGGGTAACAGGATAGCGGAGCGTTGTCACCACACCGTTAAAAGGATAGCAACCAGAACACAGTGCTCCATTCAAGAAGCTGTGTATTGGTACATCACCCCCAAAGATGATGTAACACCATCAACTGCACCGGCCAATGGAATATATACATAAAGACAGCGGATAAAGGGGATAGTTCATATCTTCACTGTGACGCTCTTCAGAAGAAGAGCGTCATGGTGAAGATATGTCATCTGATAAGGATTCAGAGACAACAATGTTTCGCACAATGCAGTCAGATGGTCTGCCCCCTGTATCAGAGAGTACAGATTTGGACAATAAGGAAGGTCGTGATGACACCCAAAATACCAAGGACCAGCAGAACATAGACGTGACAGTACTGCCACGGGAAGCATCCCCTCCACCTCTACGAAGGGGTTGTCCTGGGTAAGACGATAAACTACATCCAACAGTAAGGCCTCTGATCAGGAGGTTTTGAGGAAGCGTTAGGGTCCTAGCTATGAGCAAATAGTGAACTCTCAGTTTTTCCCATCATATATCCGCGTCCTGGGTATGGCGATAAACTACATCCAAAAATAATGTTGCCAGCCATACATTTTGAAAAAAAAAATAATGTTGCTAGTTATATGTTTTTGAAAAAAAAAATAATGTTGCCAGCTATACGTTAGTGTTCGTCGAAGGTGTTCTCCCCCACCCTGTCTTCTATGTGATCATGAGATGGGGGGGGGTGAGTAACGAGAGATTTACCTCCTGCAAAGCGAATTTGCTTGGCGTGTCAGGTCCTGTTGAAAGATCGCAACTGGCATTAAAAGAGAAATGGATTATTCCGAAATTCCCATATCACGGGCAGACATACAAAGAAAAAATAAAAATAAAAAAGACTAAGTATTCAAACCAGCTTGAATTTATAAAATCGGAAGTCTCAGGCGAACGAGAAGCAAGTCTTGTATGCAAATTATAGTTGCCCCTGACGTAGACATAAATAGCGAGTCTGGGGGGAAGACAGCAGAGCACATTGTTGCCGTGATGGCGTACTAACAAGACTGAGAGAAAAAGAGGTCAATAGCAATAGCTCAGTTGGTAGACCAGAGGACTGGATGAAAGGAAGCATGTTAATCCATTTCAGTCATCGCAAACGAAGGGCAAACTGAATTACCCACAGTTTAATTTAATATTTGTGAAGGTGTTCTTTTTATCGCATGTGTCCATAAGCTCAGGTTGGTTTTCATTTGTATTAAATTTTTCAATTAACTCCTTGTATGAAGTCAATACAAGCTTCTAAAGTCATTTGGTTTGTCTGTAAGTGCTCTAAAATTTTTACTCTAGGAGTGGTGTTGTACAGTCATTCTACCAATTGGAGTTGAATTAATTCTTCCTCTGTGCTTATTCCTTATTGTCCTAGTTCATGAAATTCACAATATCTGCTGGTATCTCTTAACCTTCTTAGATATTTCCTTATAGGCTCCCCAAATTCTTGTCTCCATACTAAGAATTTGGCTATGACCAATCTTTAGTTGAATATTTCTCAATATTATTTCTTTGACTTCCTTAAATGTCAAGTTTTCAATTTCAGCCTGTTAAGTCATTAAGAAATCTGCTTATTTGCTTTGTATCCCTATCAATTTATAAGGAAATATGATTGTGGTTCTTCTTTAATAAAACTTGATAAACATAATAGATGGCTCTATAAATTTATAATAAATTCTTTTAAAGTGATTAAACTGGAATTGTTTCATGAAACTTAGAAAAAAATAGTCATAAATTTTGCTTAAATATTGGAAATATTCTTAACATTTTTTAAAATTGATTTTTAGCATTTTCTTTTTTAGAACCTACATGCACTGATAATCAAAATTGTTGGAGGTACATTTGAACCAATAGCTGACATATACAGTGAAGATTTGCGGCTGCTAATATTGAGCATGCTCCATCGGGACCCAAACAAAAGACCTCACATTAATCAGATCATTTCTCAGCCAAAGATTATTAATCACATCATGTATTTGTACACAGACTGGGGAAAGATACCTTCTATCAGGTAAATCTTATTCTTAATAATTTACCCACTTCTATTAACCTGTCAATAAATATTTTTAAATGCATTTGATCAATACAGATTTTGATGTTAGGAACACAAATAATATTTTGAATTATTTTTATACTTAAGCAGCCAGTAAATTTTTTCTTAAATACTTTTTACTCCTTTAAATTTTTCATTATTAATGTATATTATAATTAGGATTTTATCAGATAATGACAAATTTATTAGCTAATAGGATTAATTAACTATGCTTAAGTTATTTAATACTAGCTTTTTATTAATCATTAATATTATTAATCAGGCTATTTGTCCAAGATAGATTACATATGTTGTATTAATTACTTGTATTAATGATCCTCTTTTAAATCATTAATGTAAATATTCAGTAAACTATATAAATGTATTTCAGGAAAATTTTAAGGTAACAATCATTTTTTTACTGAAAATGATAGCAGAAATAAATTTATTGAATATAAGGAGTTAATTTGAATTCATTTTAGTGTTATATTATCTCACAATAGTTATGCTATAAGATTTTCAGTAGTTGTAAAACAGCTATCTGCAGATTTCTGAATCTTAATGTTTTAAATATTTTATATAGCAAATTGTTTGTTGCCATGCATTCCTATTCTTATTTGTGGCTTCTAATAGTTCCTGTGACTCCAATATTTTATTCCTCAGATTTTCCTTTTAATTCACATTTCAAGATTTCCTCTGACATAACAAAATTTTGATTTAACATAAACATTTAAGTCTGAAGAGAAGGCCTCCTTAATATATGTTCTTTTTAAAAATAACTTGAAATTCAAATTATGTGTCAGTCAATACTTATATTTTTATGTTTATCAGTTTTTCATTAACAGAATTATCACAAATGATAGGCGTTGCTATCTCTTGAGTAAAATATATAGATATGCTAAATAAAATCATGTGGTAAAAAAAATAACCAAATCAATCTCTTGTAATACAGTGGAAAAATGGTTCACTAGGAAATTTCCCAGTGAGCTCCTTTAATGGTATAATGTTTTTCACTTTCAAGAACCTTTTCTTAATTATGTTTGAAATTTAAAGATATTAAGCAGTATAAGAAATATTTTGTGAGCTGAAATCTTGGTCACTGACACATGCCTGGGTTTCTGAAAATGGAATCAATCTTGAGATTGAGATGAGATCAATCCATATTGTGTTCTGATTTATCAAACAATGAAGTTTCTTAGCTTTTCTTTTTATCATTTCATCCCAAGCAAGGCAGTAAATCAATTAAGATGCAAGGTGTTACTGAGTGTTAAAGACTATGAGGAAAAAAGAAACATCATTAATAAGAGAGAACAATAAAAGAACAGGAATTAAGACAAAAGATAACAATTGACATTGCATTTAAATGTTTGAAGATCAAAATTGACTGGAAAGCAAAAGTGAGTTCCGCAAGTATGAGAGAAGAAACTGTTAGCATAGAAATTATGGTTACATCTAGCCATTTCAATTGTAAAATGAGACTTTGCCTCCAAACTAGTACTGTACTTAAATTCATAAATTCTAGGTACCATAGAGAAGCAGAGATATTTATTCTTGAAATACAAGAAATGTGGTACTAGGCCAAAAGGATAATAGGGAAGGCTGGTTTTCGGCTGTCCTATATTTAACTTAACTAGCCACAATCTCTGACCCAAGCAAACTATAATATTCCTTACACCAAAACAACACATTCTTACTTAGCATTCTTACTACTGCCACCATAATGCTTCAATGTCTTTATGAAGTCCTAACTACAATTTGTTTGTAGGGGGATGAGAGAAATAAAAACATTTTAAAAACTAAGCTTAATGCACATTTACAATAAAAAAAATCCTACTTACAAAAGCAAAGAAAATAGTGTTAGTAATAAAACCCCACCACAATCCTAAATTGTGACAGAATCATCAGTTAATCAGATAAAATTAATGCAAGATGGAATACAATAATTCAAAAAATCACTCAGCCAACCATTCACTCAACAATAAATACAAAAGCATGCCCCAAAAAAGTACACTGACATCTATCACCTAATGAGGGAGTGTAGGAGAAATTAAACTAAAGAAAGAGGAGACAAAATAAAGTGAGGGCTGATAAACTTACATCCTCTAGTTAACTTGATGTGAAGAAACTAAAGGAAAAAAATGAACGTGGATATTTTGGATTGGGTTGCCAATATTCAGTCCAGATGCTGCTTTAAGTCAGCTTTTTTTACTCGAACCATTCATACAAGACTAATCCACTTTTTGTCAAATTCTGATGAAGAGAGCTGCCACCTTTCCATCTTGATCTTGACTAAGCTGATGCTTAAAGTACAAGATCAGTTGGGAAGAGGTAAACTTTTCCATGCAGCATGCGAACCAGGAAGTCTTAAATTAATTTGCACAATGGGCATATTGCAGTAAAAGGAAGAATGTTTGACAGTTTCCTCCAACACACTAGGATGTATGCACTCTGGTGAAATTGCCAGACATGATGAACAAAGTCATCCCAGACGGCCCTTCACTGCACCAGCCAGGTGAATGATGCTTTATCATTAGCAAGGTATTTCAAGCCAGATGTCCAAAGCAATAGTGAGCAAAATTCTTGCTTTGTTAGACCAAGCTCAATGATCAGATCATCTCAAACAGCCCCCCACCCCCTAACTAGCACATGATATAATACCCTCTGGGACAATACCTGGATCTTGAAGATGACATCTGTCATCCACAAGAATTTGAGAGTGTTTCAATATTCAAGATAAGAGAGCACTCACCTCAGGACAAATGGTGGGCCTCCGCTTTGTCTGAGTGCACATTTCTCAGGGATGGAATGTTCTTACGAATGTGTTCCTTCCAGAATTTGCTGTCGCTGTCTAATTGCATACACATTCAGTCTAGGAAAGCAATGCAAAGCATGTGTTGATGGATGTCAACACTTGGCATATCCAAACCACTTTCAGAAAGGTGGAGTTAATATATCTTCCAATGTACCTGAGGAGCCATGATGCCCTACAAGAGGGAGAAAATACCCTTACTACACTAAGTAGTATGGTAGATGGGAGTGAAAGCATGGTGAGTCAATAAAAGAAAATCAGGTACATGTACAAAGCACGTACTTTTGCTTTGTACTTCCTCGTAATTTTGGCTAGCTTTTAACTGGTCTGCATGGGTAACAATATTTTTGCCATTCTTATTTATGTCATGTTGTATTCTTTTTTCATTATGAAATTCACTTTTCTGGCTCACTTTCTTTATTTCTTTTGTACCACATTTTCATTAATAGAGTAAGACATGGTTAATAGAGCTCAAATCTGTCTGCCCATTAATACAGGCAGATTGTCAGTATGTAGTATCATTCTGTAACTCAACAATCATCTTGGAAGGAAAGTTTCAATCTCTGAAACTGAGAAGAAAATGTTTTCAATCCCATCTTTGAACCATTCATTCAGTAATCCCATTTGGTTGAGAGTGGTTAGGAGGTGTTTTATATGAGACACAGCCAATCTTCATTAACCACAAGCATAGATTTTGTCATAGAATTCAGGAGCATTATCAGTTACTAATCTTTCTGGTACTCCATTTCTAGCAAATATTATGCATGATATTTGTTTTACAGTAATAGAATTTTTTATCCTTAATTCAGAAAACTTCAGGCCAGGCAAAAAATGTGTCAACCCGTATTAGACATAGACCTACTAACTTGTGCCTGATCCATACAAATTCTAGACCATGGTTCTGTTTCTTCAGACTAAGAGTGTGACTTATTGTGCTGAAAATTCTTTATTTTGGCACATTTGGGACATTTGCATACATAATTCTTCACATCTCCTGTGTGTCCCGGCATACCACTCTTCCAATTTTAACTGTTTTTGTGTAGCTGTTATCCCACAATGCATATCATCATGTACACTTTTAATTACTTCTTTTCTACATTTTTAGTAGTATGACTAAATCCCCACTGCAAATTAGACCATTTTCTATTGATAGTTTGTGTCCTTTGTATGATCTTTCTGCTTTTGAACAATTACTCCATTTATTGTTCCTTATTCTAGATAAAATTTGATACTGGATCTCTACAATTAGTCTATTCATGGGCAACACATCTGTTTCAAGCCACTGCAAAAATTCATCCTCAACTTTTTTTATGTTATTTTTGTTTGTCCCAACTATAATTTGAAAAGGAACAAATGTGTCTGTGTGGTATTGTGTTTCCCTTCACATATTCTATATTATATCATAATCAAAAGTCATTAACTTCATAGCTCATTTTAATATTCTGGATGATGTAACTTTCAGCAATTCCTTCCTTGCATGGAATACAAATTTTAAGGGCTTGTAATTGGATCTCAATAAAAAAATTTTTCCTAATAAAAATTATCTTGCTCCATACAATCGCAAATGCTTCCTTTTCAATATTAGTATTTCAATTCAGCTGGTGTCAATGTCCTGGAAAGATACATCAACAGTTGTCCTTCCTGAGACAAAATTGCCAATACCGACTGTCCATTTGCATCTGTGGTTAATATAACATCCTTTTAGGTTCAAAAATACTGACCATGGGTCTTTTAGATAGATCTTCTTTTAATTTAATCAATGCTCTTTGCTACGTACTAGTCCATTCAAATTCCTTATTCTTCTTTCGCAACTCAGAAAACACTTCCATTCTTTCAGAATATTTTGACAAAAATTTGCTATAAAAATTGACTAATCCGAGAAATGATTCCAATTCTTTTTTATTAGTTGGAGAAGATACATTTAATATTTAATCGTGTTTGGCAAAGTACCGTTTTCTGAAATTTGTTAACCCAACAATGTTAATTATTTGCAATTAAATATACACTTATTTTTGTTTATCATCATTCCTGCCCTCCTCAACTTATCCATTAAAATTTAGTTTTTTGTTTGTTCTTCTTCAGTGGCCACACCTAAACACATATTGTCCTGATAAATTATCATATTTTCTACTCTACCCACTAACAAATTTTCCATAGCTTTTTGAAATATCATCAAGAGCTTAGGAGAGGAGCTACAGAACAAATCAAATAACTCCAGTTGAAAGTGATGATTGCACACACAAATATAAAAGGTTGTAAGGATTTTCTTTTAAATACGACAAAACTGCTGTTTTATATACATTACTTTTTCTTTTCTTTTTTTTTTTTTGTAAATTCACAAAAAAGTTAAGTCACACAGAATCTTGAGGCAATCAAAATTATAGCTGTTCTTGAAATTGTGATTTATCATGGAAGGTGGGGAGAATTGTCTCTTAAAATTGTTAATATTTTCTTAGTGTTGATTGTGTATGTGTTTGTTATGGTTACCTAATAATGTGACAAATCCTAAAACTGTAAAAAAATTAGCAAGACTCACTCTCTTCACCAGGTTATGTTTTCATACATACCACATGGACGCCAACAAGATGATGCATTAAGCAAAATTGCTCATCAGTTTGGTCAGCTCTGTTAGAAAACCAGATTTCTATTTGTTGACAATTAAGAGTTTTTTGTTTGTAAAATTTTCTGGTCAATACTTTTCCATAGGGATGGAAGGATTTGGGGGTGAATAGTATTTAAGTAAAGAAAAATTTGACCTTCCCAGAAAATTCTAATGAAGGTCAACATAATCCAGGTTCTACTTGTCATGTCGACCCTTTTATTAAAAGTAAGGTTTTTAAAATCAGCTGTGAATGGTTTTAATACATCTTATTCAGTTATCCATCAATTGAACCTTTGTTATGGCCCTCAACCTATATCTAGCCAATTTCTTTTATTGTACATACTTAACAGTTTTAAGTACCAAACCCAATTTACTCCACTTTGCATTTCACTTTAACTGACAATTATTATTTTAATTTTCTCCTGGATCCACATCCCAAAATAAGACTTTCCATCATTTATTATTTAATTTTCTTGTCACCTGAAACCTCTTTGAGATGTTTTACATGCTTCAACTGGTAGATGATAACCCAGTGAACACAAGCAATCCATTCATATTTGTTTTCTTTTTAATTATAACCTGCTCACATTTAATGACACTGAGTAGCACTCCATGGTCTCCATCAAACATTATGTACAGACTTGAGTGGCAACGCTGTTAATCAAAGTTGGAACATGTGATGTATGTTTTTGAAGTTAAAGGTAACACCAGATTAATGTCAAAAACACAAATGCAGCAACAGGGATTTCATTAGCCTTCCATCTCCCTTCCTGATGCAACATCAAAATATTTGAGCTAACAAAAACTCTTTAAAAGATATTTGATTCTGTATTTTTCATCTAATCCTTTCAGAAAATGTTTTAGTTAGGCAATAAACTGTTTCTTAATCTTCTATTTCTACTTTGTTTTTTCATTAAGACTGGAATAAAGGGATAGGAAACAAAGGTAATGATTTATCCAGAATTTTAAGAAAAAATCAGCACAAGTTCTTTTACAAAATTAACATATGAGATTAAAATTATACAGTAACATTGTGTGTTTTAATAGTTGCAAAATTCATTTTTTGTAGTTTTATCAACTAACCTCCAGGCTCCAAACTAACTTTTTTTTTATCAACACCTTGGAAATATCCTGGACACTACTTAAATTAACTGGTCTACTCTTAAAAAAAACATGTATAATGATTTATGTTAGTGGACATTATGAATAGATCTGAGAAAATAATGAGTAGTTCAAATATATACCAAACAACATTTATTCTATTGACAATATACAATATTAGAAAACTTTTACCTTTTGTGAATGCTTTTATAGTAGAAGATTGGAAGTTCTGTTTGCAAAAAGATCCAGGATGTGATATTAGAAGAAGGATAGATGTGTCTATGTCCTGGTGGTGAAGAGAGACGATGAGCTTCATATCTCCAATAGAATCCGGGCTGCAATTGGAACCAATCCAGAACTTCTATACATGAATGGTTAAGCAAAGCTTAAACCCTACTGCTGCTATGTGTGTACTTTGACCACCATGTGTCTTTTATTTATTTATATATATATATATATATATATATATATATATATATATATAAGTACAGTGTGTGTGAGTGTCCAAGCAACTCCTCCACTCCCACTGGTCTGATTTCAATGATTCATAGCTCATTCCAGAGCCCTAGAAAAGTTAGGCATAGGGAACGATTTTTTGTTGAGCTAAGATTCAGGGTTGCCAGATTATGTGAGTTTAAAAATATATATTTGTAGTGAAAGAGATAAACAGATACCCTGAAGAGAACTTTGTGTTTTGTGTGCGATCTGCCAAAGAAAAATTACCAAAAAGTAGTCAGCAAAAATCTACATCAATGGCTATAAGCTATGCTAATGTTCTTCCCTCCCCTGAATGGCGTGACCAATCAGAAAATTCTCTCGGTGAACAGAAGTCGTTGTTTTTCGCTTATAAAAGGAGATGATTTTTTTTTAGCTGGGGGTTGAACCCGCGTTGTTGTTGGCGAGAAGTGAAAGTTGGATTTGTGACCCCATTTTGTCGTCTCTACGGTGTATGTTGGACTGTTACGTCAGACTATCGTGTGAACTACGATTTGGCTACAAGTGTTGCGGCCGAGAAACAAGAAATCTATTGCTGTTGCTACGATCAGTTGACAGTCTTTTCTTTACCCCAACAAGCTATTTCAGCGTTTACTTTGTATCTAGCAAGATGGCGGAAAGACCGTTCGATATAAAACTGATCCCCGAATTCAGTGGTGATACGAGTGGACAATCTGTGGTTGAATGGATCGAAAAAGTGGAACTGGTCTGCGAATTATGCGAGGTTACGAAGACGGTGCCCTTGCTGTGTATAGGCAGCTATGCAAAGAACAGAAAAGTGACATTGAGCAAATAAAGCACACTCTACTAACCGCATTTGGAACTGACCGGTTCGTGTCCTACGACCAATTCCAGGTGCAGCGTCTGCGACCTGGCGAGACAATAGACGTATATTTGGCAGAATTAAAGAAGCTCGCTGTTCCAATCGCTCTGCTTCCTGAAGAATGGATGACATGTGCCTTCGTGCCTAGATTGCCTAGTCATGTTAAGCAGATACTCTGCACATCATCCAGAATGGAAAACCTGACGCTCAATCAATTATTGACCAGAGCCCATGCTATCATGATCGACGAAAAAGAGACTGATGAACCAGTAGCCGCAGTCCAACCAATTGAAATCAAAGAATGTCCGACCCCAGCCATCCTTCGCCATGGTGATGTCACCTGCTATCGGTGCTCTGGGCCAAATCATTTTGCCAGAGACTGCCACTATCAACGCGAAGAAATGCGCAGCAGTTCGAAGCGAAAGACACGTCTCGATCTACGATGCTTCCAATGTTGTAAAGTAGGTCATATTGCGTGTCCGGGAAATGGAATGGGGGGACGCGACGTCAGTGCCGGTCTCTTCCCCGCACCGAGCATGAAAGAGGCGCTCCCTGTGATTAAGGAATGACGCGTACCTCTAATACATTCAGGCTGCTCTCGGTCAGTCACGAATGGTTCGATTTGTCGACAGTGGAACAGACAAAAGATGGACGTACTAATGGCTGATGGAAAGGCTCTCAAAAGCCAGGAAGTTGGAAACATCAAACTCAGTATCAGTAACGGTGACCCTGTCACAGTCAGTGTGTTGGTCGTGGACAGCGCATTATTAGGTTTCGATCTGCTCCTTGGGATGGACATTATTAAGGAGCTGGGCAGCGTACGCATTACAAAGGCGGGTGAAGTCAAGTTTTCTGATCCGCCCATCTGTGCTACTTTGAAGATCAACGAACCCAACTTTAGCGCAGAGTTTGACCAAAGGACGAAGACATGGACAGCATTTTGGAAATGGTCGGAAAATAACCCACCAGAAAAGCTCCAGAACCGAGTGTCAGAATATTCGGTGCCCGAACGCATCAAGGAAGAATACCAGCGTGAATTGCAGGTGTGGCTGGACAATGGATGGCTGACTCCGTATCCCGAGGAAGAGCTTGGTCCCCAAGAGGCCCGTTGATGGCCGTGGTACAAAAGAACAAGGGAAAGGTGCTCCCTTTACTAGATTATAGAGAACTGAACGAACATGTAGACAAATACACAGCTCATGCTGATGTGTGTGCACAAAAATTGAGAGAATGGCGAATGAAGGGATCCAATGTCGCTGTGATTCACCTTTGAAAGGCCTACTTGCAGGTACGTGTGCATCGGTCACTGTGGCCATTTCAGATGGTGATCCTTAATGGGAGGAGATACTGCTTATCCCAAATGGGATTCGGACTCAATGTAGCACTGGCCATCATGAAAGCCATCGTAGATGCTGTGCTATCCAAGGATGAGACACTTCGTCAAGCGACGTCAGCTTACATTGACGACATCTACATCAACGAAACCTTAGTGCCCACTGCACAGGTGAGAAAGCATCTTGCTGACTTTAGGCTCAAATGTAAGAACCCAGAACGACTGGAGGATGGTGCTCGTGTGCTTGGCTTGCAGGTCTGGGGGGAGCACAACGTGCTTTACTGGAAACATGGAAATGAGCTCCCGGACATTCCCAGACACATGACACAACACAGCGTGTTTTCGTTATGTGGAAAGTTGGTGGGACATTTTCCCATGGGTGGGTGGATCCGCATTGCAACTGCATTTATTAAACGTAGGGTGACTGCTGTCACTTCCGGCTGGGATAACGCAACAAATGATGCTCCCCTTAGACACATGATAGCGGAAGTCATTACTAGGGTGTGTCAAGACGACTCCGTACGTGGTAAATGGTGCGTTGACGGATGTGAATTTAACGTCTGGGTGGACGCGAGCTCCCTTGCAACAGGAGTGTCTCTTGAAGTAGGTGAAACTGTCGTGGAAGATGCGTGTTGGTTGCGTCCCAAGAAGGATACGCAACATATCAACCTGTCGGAATTAGACGCCGTTATCAGGGGAGTAACCACGGCCCTTCAATGGAATGCAAAGGTGTTGCATTTATTCACAGATTCCGCATGCGTGTATAATTGGATAACAGACACTCTTACGGGGAAGGCCAGGATATGTACAAAGGCTGCGAGTGAGATGCTCATTTGAAGGCGGCTAGACACGCTGGGAAAGTTGGTAAGTGAATACCACTTATCCGTAGATATACAGCTAGTCAGATCACATCAGAACAAGGCCGATACTTTAACAAGGGTACCGCAAAAATGGCTTGACGCTATTAAGAAAGAGTAGGACATGTCTCTGTAACATCAGCGAGCAACCGTAACTCAGATTTACTAAAATCTGTGCATTGCCAAAGCAGACATCCCTGTGTAAAACAGACCCTATATTTCATGAGGCAGATTTATCCCTCCGTATCCAAAGCTGCTGTCAGGGCAGTGGTCAGGTAATGCAAGGTGTCAGTCCATCGACCCAGCACCTGTGCAATGGCAAAAAGGACAAGTGAGTGTGAGCAAGGTGTGGCACCGTGTTGGAATGGACATCACCCATTATAATGGACATCACTATTTAACCCTGATTGACTGTGGCCCAACCCGGTTCACTATTTGGCGACGTCTGCGTCGACAGGATTCCGCAAGCGTCATTGACCACTTGGGGTCATTGTTCTTTGAACATGGACCTCCGACGGAACTCCTCACTGACAATGACACTGCATTCCGAAGTGGACTATTCAAAGATTTTTGGGATTTGTGGGCAGTACACCTTAGATTTCGCTGTGTGTATGTCCCATCAGGAAATGGCATAATCGAGCGATGTCATCAGAGCATCAAAAGAATCGCTGCTAGGAAGCAGTGTTCCATAATGGAGGCAGTGTATTGGTACAATGTTACTCCGAGAGACAATAATGTATCACCCTCAACTGCGCCAGCCAACATGATTTATCAGTACAAAGTCCGGCTACAAGGCATTGACGCAACACATTTAACTGAACGGATAAAAGAACGTGCACCGTATGATTTGGGCGATCCCGTGTGGGTAAAACCTCCACATAGCTGGTGTACAACTGGGTACCGGGTGGGGCATGTCACTGGAGTAAGTAACTCGTGCATCAAGGACTTGTCGATATGTAGGTACAGATACTTCAACAAGTGACACTAACAGTGAGTGCTCAGAAAGTGAACAAATAATTACCATCGGAGGTAGGGCTAGCACCTCTTCAGATGACGAAGACTCTGTGCGTGAGGTTGTCAGACCAGAAGAATCCTCAGAAGAAGAATCTTCAGAACATTCTTCAGATGACGAAGACTCTGTGCGTGAGGTTGTCAGATCAGAAGAATCCTCAAAACATACAATCTCCTCCAACAGTCGCCCCGCTCCGGAGAAGTATAAGAATAAAGAGGCCTGCCCATGAGTGTCACTTCTGTGACAGGGGGGGGTGTAGTGAAAGAGATAAACAGGTACCCCGAAAAAAAGTTTGTGTTTTGTGTGCAATCTGCCGAAGAAAAATTACCAAAAAGTAGTCAGCAAAAATCTACATCAATGGCTAGAAGCTATGCTAATGTTCTTCCCTCCCCTGAATGGCGTGACCAATCAGAAAATTCTCTCAGGGAACAGAAGTCGTTGTTTTTCACTTATAAAAGGAGATGATTTTTTTTAGCTGGGGGACGAACACGCGCTGTTGTTGGCGAGAAATGAAGGTTGGATTTGTGACCTCATTTTGTCATGTCTACGGTGTGTGTTGGACTGTTACGTCAGACTATCGTGTGAACTGCGATTTGGCTACAAGTGTTGCGGCCGAGAAACAAGAAATCTTTTGCTTTTGCTATAATCAGTTGACAGTCTTTTCTTTAGCCCAACAATATTAATATATTATACTAGCCATTATTGTTGCTTTCATGGTTCAAGGGGAGTTACTCTTATCTTTTTGTATCCAAAATTGCAGCTAGCTTAAAAGCCTCCCTATCAGGTGGCATATAAGATAACTTCAGTGGAGGACTGTTGATTTAGTCATCATCACAATAGCTAGGGAGGAGATGCAATAGGCATCAATAAACTACAGAAGAACTCAAAATTGATCACTGCATTTAAGTATTGAATTAATGTTTAAGCTTACCTTTTAAAAGTTCAACGATAATTCTTCTGCTACCACTTAATTTAAAGATGATTTGATGTATGTAGATCCTTATTTTCTGTACAAATAATTATTTTTATTTCATGGGTGACAGACCAGGGGGACAATTTATAAGATAAAATTAAAATAGTGTAAAGGTGGGAAAATAGAAATTAAAATTAATTATACATTCAACATTTAAAGAGTTAGAGAAACATAATAGCTAATAAAGTAAAACCTATATTATGGAATCTATATGAATAAATGCAAAATTGGAGCTGTTCTCCCACAAATTCTGAGATTAAAAAGCCCCTGCTGTACTCGAGCGATTTCACTCAGGCTAGAAACAAAAATTGCCCAAGCACACTCTCTAGTGCAATGGGAGGGCATGGCCTCAGGCAGCTGTTCCCCAGGGCTAAATACCTCTCAGCATAATTTTCCTCAGTTGCGACTCTGTCCTTTGATGGAGCTGCCCACTGAGTGTACTCTGCCTGAAGACAGACACACAACTAAGAGATGATAAATAAACATGTTACAAACTACTCGAGAGTAATTTGGTATTTACTCAAATTCAAAACACAAAGTCAAATTGTAACAAGGTTGGTTTAATGTGGGGAGCCCAAGTGCATACACCCAGGTTAAAAACAAAAATTTCCCAAACCCCCTCTATAATGCAATGAGAGGGCACGGGCTCGGCAGCTGCTCCCCCGGGCTGGACACCTCTCAGTATAATTTTCCTCAATTGTGACTCTGTCCTTCATCAGATCCACCCCTGTCCACAGTCTGCCTAAAGACAAAGACGCAACTGAGAGATGATAAATACTATGTTACCAACTACTCGAGAGTAATTTGTTTTTACACAAACCCCCACAAGGTTAGGTTGTGACACAAGGTCAGTTTAATGTGAGAAGAGTGAATGCATACACCCGGGCTAGGAACAAAAATTACCCAAGCCCGTAACTGTCGGTGGCTCTTCCCTTAGTGTGAGCACTGATCCCTCTCTCTGGTGCAATGAGAGAGCAGCTGTTCCCCAGTGCTGGGCACCTCTCAGTATAATTTTTCTCAGTTGTGACTCTGTCCTTTGAGGAGAAAGGACAATTGCATTTAAATTTTTGAAGATTATAGGTGGCAGGAAGCAAGGAATTGGGAAGGAGTTCTACAGGCAAGAACTACAATAAAAGGAACTATTAGAATAGGATATACATTGTATCTTTCTAATTTAACTGTAAAATGGTCAGACGTAGTTGCCAATCTAGTCACACACTTAAATTTATGCAGTTGAGGCATCAAGCAGGAATAATTGTCATGAAAATATTTGTAGCAAAGACTTAGGAAAGCCATGTCACATTGGTGAGAAAGTGACAAAAGTTGAGATGCCACTTGAGGATTGATTACATTATAGACCTTTCTTTGAATTTCGTCAAGAATTTTGAGATATAGTTAGAGCACCAGACAAGACATGGCAGCAATATTCAATGCATGGATAGATGATCGACTTATAAAAGTATTGATTCAATATAACCACTACTTCATGTGGAAGATGTGAGCCCAAGAAGCTGCAAAGTGTTGCTCTCCTGGAGGACATGCTGGTGCCAGGCAGAAAAGGTCCTCTGTGTTGATTAAATGAAAGTAATTTTGTTTTGGAGGAATTAAAATTAAGAGGCCATTTCTTAATTAACCACTGATTAGAGGTTCTTTTTTATAGCAGTTGCCAATTTTACTGTTAGACCTGTTGAACTTGTTACTATGACAGGAGTAAATAGTTGTATCATCAGCATAAATACCTAGTTAGGAAATGCTGACATTAGGAAGGTCATTAAAGAAGATAAGAAACAATGTAGGTCCAAGGATAGCGCACTGGATGACCTCCGGATTAGAATTGGGTCCATTCAACATAACTTGCATTACACGATTTATGAGGAACAGTTGGATTAAGCCAAATATTCATCCATATCACTTGAGATTGTGGAGCAGACCAACATGCCAAATCGTGTTGAACACCTTCAAGATATCTAGAGCAACAGCTTGAGCTTTGCTTTTCTTTTATAAAACTTGATAGACTTTTTCAGTGATAGCTGTTAACCTATTGGCAGTAGACTTGGAGAAATGAAAGTCATTTTGGTTATCCTAAAGGAAGTCATGTATAGTGAGATGCTTAACTAATTTGATGTTGACTAGAGCCTAAAGTACTTTGCCAAAAAAAGTAATAGACTAATAAGACGATATGACAGCATGACTGTTGTTAATCATTGATTGACAATTTAATTTTTACTTCTAAGTAAAGTAATGTTAAAAAATGTGACTAAATGTGACTGGGGTGTTTAGCCATAACTGCAACTGCCACTCAACCTCTTCCTCCCAGCTCAAGAATTCCTTATATGCAGAAACTTCTTTAAATCCTTTTTGTTTATGTATTCATAGTACCATAAACAAAAATTGTTAATTTTACACTTGTGTGACGTCCTCTGCTCGCGATGCCATTATGTGACATTGTGCTGTTTGCCCGTGGTCAACTCCCAGTTGCGGCGCGAAGCTGTAAGGTTTCTTCCACCAGCGTTTTGGGGTTGACTCCTTGTCGCTGCCACCAGGCTGTGTCCCGGTTGATCTGGTCATTTCCGGTTCAATACCAGCTTTGTTGTTCCCAGCTCACTTCCAAAATCTGGTTACTGAAGTAACTAGTTTGATCTCAAGTTTAACCTACCCACGTTGTGACTTTGATCTTAGGTAGACGAAATCAATCAGGCGTCGGGGCGTAATGCAAGCTGAATCCAGGGTGAAGGTGATATCACACAAGCGTAAGTAAAAGAAACAATAGAACAAAACTCAAGAGGTTCAAGTACGTTGAGAAATAACAAATTATCTTCATCTGTCTGTTATATACAGTAGTGTGTTTCTCTCCCAGCCCATTTTCTATGGATTCGTGACACTTTTACGTTTCTTAAGCAAGTTTTGGTATCTTAAGTCGTTCGTCAATATAACTTGCTTTTGGTAGGAAGGCGAAGTAAAAAAGGATGTGGAATCTCTCAGTCAGCTTTGGCAAGACAACACTCTAGTTCTTGCTACTCAAACGGTCTCTGACTCTGTTCGAAACTGAACTGCCAAACTGCCCGGGGACGTTTGTTTATATGGGTACCAACCAAAACCCAGTGGGGCCTGATGTGGCTATTCTCAATTCCCAACAAGAATTCTCTTTGTTCTTAGGCCAGGAAAATTAATTACTTCCCATTTTTGGAAGATTAATCACTTTCCATTTTGGGCGGTTCTCCCTCGTCCTCCTAGCCTCTTCCTCTCTGACATTGGTATTTCATACCAACCCCCTCAGTGGTTGTTAACAACTTCTCCGCCTTTCTCATACATTCACCTCCGCCTGTCACTCATGCTACCACCTGACCAATGATCTCTTGGCTGTGTGGGTGTGGCTAGACTGGCCCTCTTAAAATTATTATCTAGAATTTTGTTTACAAAATTCTGTTTTTCTTTTTCCCATACGGCCAAAACCTTGTGCTTTTATCCATCACTGTCAAGAGCCTGCCATCTGGCTTCTTCTGTGAAGTCAACTTTTAACTCTGGGTCCGTGTTTACTTGAGAAATCAAATTCTTTATTTTCTCATGCCTTAAAATTCTCTTATCACCAGATGCCTTTTTTGACGATGCAGTATCCGACGTCGACACCTTAATAAAATAACAATAATATTCCTCTCCATATTTTTTCTTTCTCATGCCAAAATTCTTACACACACCAGATGGCCTTTCTTTGTTGGACCCAAGAATAAAAAAAAAATGATATCTTTGAAAGATAATTAATATAGATTCTCTCTGCTTGTATCATGGTCATCTCAAGTCAAAATTTTTTTATGACTGCCATGTCTCAGCTGGCTTTGTTTTTCTTTCTGAATTCTGTTTCCCTTGTCAAGACATTCCTTCACCATGGTATTAATCAAATTTGACAGATTCTCATATCTCGCTTTTTCTTACAGATTTTCTGTTTCATGCGAAAAGTATCTTTTTTTCGTAAATAAAATAAAATCTTCTTTTTAACACTGCTCAGTCTATCTTTCGATATAGCTCTTTCTCGCTTTAAGTCTTTCCTGTTTTTAATTTCTATGGTTAATTAGTTAGCCAATTACCATAGCTAAATAGTGTCACACTTGTTAATGAGTATTGTTGAAGTTAATTAAGGTTACTGGTGACATCAAGGACTTTAGTCTTTTAGCCAGGACAGAAAGGAGTCAAGCCTGATCTGTGGCACTTCTTCACCAATATTCCTGCAGATACTGAAGCACAATATGGACACACAGAATTGGTGCAAAGCTTGTTGCCAGAGATGGACCAAAGTAAGAGTGGCATTCCGCAAAGCATGCAGGAAAAATTCAAGGGGTTAAAGCTCTTAAAGACAGAAAATACAGCAGAGGTCTTCCAACGAGCAGGAAAGAAAGAGGCAATAATGCATTTATTGTAAAGTTTGGAGAGAACAAGACCCAGTTCAGGAGCATATTCTTTTAGGACAATTGTAGGGATACCATCAAATGTATTATCATAAGCCATTTTGGTGATTTGACATAATAGTAGTGTCTGAAGATAGTTTGAACTGCCGTCCTAATCAGCCAGAAAGCTGTCATTTTACTGTTTGCTATTCACATCAGTTCTTGTGGCTGGCCAGGCTCATCATCAATGAACAAGCTGAGTAATCTCCTGTCATCCTAATCTGCTAGAAAACTGCCATTTTACTGTTCTGCCTCCCGAGTGTTCCGTGCTCACTTTTTGCCTGTAGCCATTCACAGTAGTTTGTACTAATTGAAAACTACCCACACTCCTAAATCACATGACTGCTTAGCCTATGTAAGTGGTGTCCCATTTGAAAAGAGATTTTAGGGTATAACTGAATCCCTATGGATGGACTTCAGGGTACCTCTGCTGTTTCTTTTAAGTTGATCTGTTTTCAGTGGCACAACTCCCCATTGACGTCAATGTGGTATGATCTGGTATCCAGTTGCTTGGTCACTATTTATTTTTTTCTCATTCATTACTTCTTACATGGGGTTTCACCTGCACAATCATACATGGAAATAGAGGTGATAAGGATCTGACCTCAGGAATTTTATGAACCATTAGAGGCTCTGCAGGATTTGCCACTTCATATTTCTGATATGTCAGATATTTGCAATGTATGCTCTGATCTTGCTTTTCATGTTCGGTCAATATAGACATTCTTATGCTCTTCAGTAGCACCATTCCACTCCTAAATGGGAGGAATGCAGTCTTTCCTTTAGAACAGCCCATTGGTCCAAAGGGACTATTACACAGCTACCCCAAAATGTCAGCCCATCCTGCACAGTCATTTCATGCTGAAAACTAAAATATGGCCTCACTTCTGGGTCAAGGTGTAATTTTTCATCTGGCCATCCTTCTAATATTACCCACTGCAACTGCTGCCTGGATCGGTCATCTTTGGATGCTGTTCTCAGATCAGTCTTCTTTCTGTCACTACTCCCTAGATATCATCCTCCTCATTTGCACAGCTGACATCATGGATGTAGGCCCTTGAAAGTGTGTTTGCAATATACATCATTTTCCCTGGATGATGTAACACTGTAACATTGTATCTCTGCAGGCTCATCGACATGTTCGGCAGTCGCTTTGGGCACTTTGTCAAGTCCATTTTTATTATATCTTCAAGAGGTCACTCAGAACAGTAATGTCCTGGCCAAATGTGTATTGGTGAAAACATTCACATACATAGACCACTGCCAGTAATTCCTTCTCAATCTGTGCATACAGAATTTCTGTATTGGTAAGGGCTCAACTGGTATAGGTTAGAGGTTGGCCTTTTTGGAGCAAAAACTAAAACTTTCTCACTTGCATCACACTGGATGACCAGGTGTTTGTTGTGGTCATAGTACCTCAGAACAGGTGCTTTGCTTACCATCTTCTTAATCTTCTCCAAAGCCTCCTCATATGTCAGAGACCAAGTCCACAAGATTTCTGTCTTCATAAGATGGCAAATTGGAGACATCACCTCAGAGATATGTGGTAGGAATTTTGCAAGGTAGTTCACAAAATATCCTAACCACTGGACTCACTTCACGTCTGTTGGATGAGGCATCTCACTAATGGCCTTTATCTTCTCTGGATCAACATATAACCCTTCACTTGTTATATGTCCCATGAAGCACACAGAAGTTTGTCACAGGTTCACTTTGTGTGGGTTTTTAGGCATATTCCCTGTTCCCAGTATCTCTGTAAGGGCCTCTTGAGCTTTCTGTCATGATCAGCTGTGACTTCTTCCATAGTTTTTTCCTTTCCCAAACACCAGAATATCATTAATCTTGCTTTCAACATTCCCTCTAGGTCACAGATTTTATTATATATGGCTTTCTGAAAAATTCTGGGTGCTGGAGTAATTCCAAATGGTAACTTTTTCCACCTGTATGGGTCAAATGGAGTAGTGAATGTAATCAAATGAATGCTTTCCTCGTTAAGTTTCCGATGTTAGAATCCATCACTCAGATCCTGGGTGGAAAACACTTAACATTTTCACTGAAGCTCCACTATCAAGCTGAAACACAATTATTTCTTCATTCACCATCATTTTAGCTTGAATTGTCCCATGTATGAGATTACCAGCTTTCTCCTTAGTCACAACCATATCCACAACTATTTCCACTCAGTTGCTGTGTGCACATTGTCTGAATCCATTTCTTTCCCAACTTGCATTTTACTGCAAAGTGATTCATACCTTGGCACTTCAGACACATTTTTCCATAAGCTGAGCATTGTTCCCTACCTAATTCATGGCAAGAAGTACAGAACCAGGAATCTTTTCTGAGTCGCAACCTTGTGCACTTGTCCCAGTCTTTAAACTTGAAACTTTTGAGCAGTGTTCACCATTAGTTTGCAGATGTCAATACAACTCTCTCTCACTTTTAGCAGTTCTGCTTATGTTTGGGAGTTCTGTATACCTAAAACAATTTGGTCACATAGTATGTATGAGATTACCAGCTTTCTCCTTAGTCACAACCATATCCACAACTATTTCCACTCAGTTGCTGTGTGCACATTGTCTGAATCCATTTCTTTCCCAACTTGCATTTTACTGCAAAGTGATTCATACCTTGGCACTTCAGACACATTTTTCCATAAGCTGAGCATTGTTCCCTACCTAATTCATGGCAAGAAGTACAGAACCAGGAATCTTTTCTGAGTCGCAACCTTGTGCACTTGTCCCAGTCTTTAAACTTGAAACTTTTGAGCAGTGTTCACCATTAGTTTGCAGATGTCAATACAACTCTCTCTCACTTTTAGCAGTTCTGCTTATGTTTGGGAGTTCTGTATACCTAAAACAATTTGGTCACATAGTATCAACGCTACACAGCTGTCTCAAAACAATCTTCTTGTTTCCATGTGTGAAACATTCATACATGACATTAGTTCACTACCTGCATACCTGTCAAACGCTTCAAGAATTTCTGCACTGTCCACTGTTGTCAGATGTGGGAAAATGAAAACTGTTATAAACCTTTAACACATCGTCCCCTAATGTGTGGAGAAGTAGCACTGTTTGGAACTGTCATAGTTGGCCATGCAATTTCCATTTTTTGACAAAATTGCCATTTAAACACGGACTGGGGTGGCCTTATGCCTGTTACTGGCTGCTGAGCATGTAGTTCATTTCCAGCAAGATTTGCCATTTTTTCCTAGACCCATGTGGTTGAAATTTTTACAATGTGAAAAGTGTTGTTCATAATGACGGTTGACTTGAGTAGAGAATCCAGAGGTTAGCAGTGAATATCTTGAAGACAGTAGGAAAGCGTTGTTCACGTTAGCAGTGGATATTTTGAAGACAGTAGCAGACCATAGTTTGTCCTTCTGTTTCTCTTCGCCTGACAAGCTGGACTGGACATTCGGGTAGAGTATACAAAAATGGCCACCTTTATACACGACGGATTGAATGTTCTACATCTTCTGATTGGTTAACCTTCTATTGGTGGACTATAAAGTGAGTCAAGTCATTTGGGCTAACTCACTAGTAGATATATATATATACACAAAAAACTGCAACAAAAAGAACATAAAAAATAACACTTATCTGTTATCTCTTGCACAGTTATCTTTCCCTTTTTCTTGTTCTGTCATCACTAACTTAGTGTACTGCTGCCACCATGTTCTATACTCAGTATTGCTTATAGCCACCAGCACTCGGCCATACATGTTGATATGTTGATATTCACAATAGTCCATGCTAATTTAAAACTTATCCTACATAAGTAGCATCCCATGAAACCAGCCCATCTCATACATGTGCTTACCTCAAAAGATACAAATGTAAAATAAATGTATAAAAGGTGGCTACATTAAACAAATGTTCAAATAATAACATAAATATAAGAGAGACCAAAGCAGAGAGAAAAGATTACATACCAGTAATGCTATTGTTAGGGGTAAGATTTAGTAGGATGAAACCATGTGCTTGGGCCCATGCTTTTACAGTGCCAGTTCCAGTGATGACTAAGACAACAGGAAGTGGTCAAAAACAGTCACCAATCTAAAAAGTAACTAAATTGAAAAAAGAGTCAAGCAAAGGAGAAGTAATCAATACAGATCTGTGTTAACAGAACAATATTTCCATGTTGGCACAAAAGCTTTGATGGTGGCTTTCACCCAGGTGCACATTTCTCAACAGGATGATTAAACATAATTCCAAGGGCCATCCCCCAAAAAATAACAAAATGAGTTCCAGTCAGTGTGTTGATTCCAAAAAGATGTTTTGTTAATAGTGTGTTCTTGCCTGATAGATGAGCAGAAAGAGATATCTACAAATTCTACCACATGGTTGAAGTTGCCAAGAAGACAATTCTGCAGAGCTCAACATGTGTCCAGAGGGAAAAGCATAAGGAATCTACTATTGAGTGAGAGATTGAACAATTGAAAAGTTCAAAGTCTGGATGCCTGCAAGTTAAGTAGCATTAGAGTGATGAAGCCATTTCACGTCACTTAACATAAAGATATTTGCAAATAAATAAAGAGAAAAATTATATTATCAGAACTTCTATCTAGCAAGCAACAGTCATGAGAAGAAGGAAGATGATAAAGGAAGAAGAGTATAGCTAACTGAGTTTGATTATGAAATTTAAAAGCACATATAAGAATAATCCAGAAACTCAAGAGACAGATGTTCACAAACATAGACACCAATGACATGCATATAGACACTAAAGTCTTATCAAAAGAAAGAAAGATAGCCAAATGAAGAGACTTCAGTTAAAGGAAATCAAGAGTTTAGATTACTTTCACAAAAAGCTAGGATGTCTGGAGAGTGTTCCAAAAAAATGATTCTGCACTACAGAAATTAGGAATTTCACGAATGTTGAAAAAGAGAGATTTGACAGGCTTAAGCGATTTTTTGCAAGCTGATTTAGTTTTATTTTGTTTGTTTTGGTTATGATAAAGTTTTAAGGTGGAAAATGCCAAGACCAATAGTAGCTGCCAGTTGTCAAAGGCAACATGAGCTGGTTAGAGATTGGCACAGACTACAGTATAGTGTGGCCCCAGGGTTACCCACCGGAAGCTTGCAAGGACACCAATCCTTGTGAAACATGGCACTTCAAGGACCCAGATAGTATGTGACTGTTGATCAGAGTAACCTCTCTAAGCACTACCTAAGAATTTGGGATGCTTACTACCAGTTGAGATGCAGCAACCAGAAAACTGTCAAGCCGGTACCCTCAATATGAAGTCATAGCCCCTAACCAGTCATATCACCAAAATATTATGGCATTTACCTTTATTAAGGCCTCAGAAGAAGTAACAGGAAATCCAATTCCTAAACAGGAAACAAGGTATAAACCACTATTCCTATTCAAACGATGGAGGAGGTATATGGACTGGGTAATAGGCAGACCTATCTACTCCTATTAAAAAAGCCAACAAACAAATGAATAGAGTAGAAAATATGATCTTGGTGTGGAGGCAGATGTTAGTGATATATAGTTAACCTAATGTGTGATTTAGGTGTATGCTCATAATAAAAATAATAGAGGATAACACTCATATTCAAAAATAGAACGCTTCATGATAAATTTTTTTTTGTTAGTTCTTCACTCATGGATATGTATGTAAGAATTAGGGCAGAAAACCTCAGTCATGAAATTCAACATCATCTCAAGCTATTCAGTTCCTCAGCTATGGAGAGTTTGACTTGATATTTTTCTGCTCATTCTGAGAGAATCCCTTTTCCCATTTACATACCGCCCACCCAATCTCTTTACCCAGAAGAGGAAATTTAAGATCTGAGTAAGAGCCGTGGGGTCAGGTGTAGAATTAGCATCAAATACAAGTATTAAGGTAAGGTTAGTTAGAAAACTAACAGTATGTTATTAACTATTAAGTTTTAACTTAGTATAAGTTCATATATCAGAATAGGATCCAGTAGAAAATTAAGATTAACCTTATTAGCATATTGGGATGTTTTTCTTAGGCAAATATTAGGTTGGTGCAAAAATAATGACATAATTATGTCGTTTTTGACGTTAAAAAATACGTCAAAAAACGACATTATTACGTCATTATTTTTGCACCAACCTAATAACAAGGTGCCAACAATTCAAGAAAAGTGTACAGAGCCAAATGTTGGTCAAATGTGTCAGCTTTTTGTTTAGATTGGCATCACTAAAAGTGTGAAGCTCTTTTATTTTTTGTGTTAAAGACCCACCTCACCTCCTCCTAGGAAGAGGAAGTCAAGCAGATAAGGAAAGAAATAAATATTTACAGACAGGTTGAAGAACAAACGTCTAATTTGTTTTGTTTTTTTGTTTTTTTTGTACTCTACATTAAACTAAAGTTTGTTAATTTGTCTTGCCAAATGAAATAAAAATTATTTTATTAGATACAAAACAATTTAAAAGGTATTCATAGTATGATTATAATCTAAATTCTCTAAGATAGCTAATGTGCAGCAGGTGTCCTTCAATAGTTTCTAAAATAACAATTAGTGAACTTGTTATGAAGAATATTTTAATTAGATTAGTTTTTAAAGAATTTCTTTGCTTTAATCTTTCATTCTCAATTATATCTCTGCTTACCATTTGCTTTTGTGTCAACTTCCACTTCTGACTTTGCATGAACTTGTGAATGTTCTTCAGAACCAGTTGTATTTCAGGAACTGCTCAAGTTGAAAGTTTCCTGTAAGTTCTTCTTATCTGGAATTTGCTGTCAAATTGAAAAGAAGTATATTTTCAATGATGAATCCAGGATTTATACATTTTATGTCATTTACTTGCAAGTCGTTGTGTATTTGTTCTCACAAGTATGCAGAGTAGTCAAGGAAATATAACTACCTCCCAAGTGTAAAATTCTTTCCACTTATATACAACCTCATTTGCATATTAACACATCTGGAACCTTAGAGGATTTATGCCCTTGGTAGATCTGCTACCTCTACGTACCACTCCAGGAGGTGTACCATTTGTCTTATGGTAATTACTTAGATTCCTCTTTATGGGGAACCTTGGTCTTACCTGATTTTCCTCATTCGAATCTTCCTCACATTCCTCATTATCACTAGACACATTCATTCTCTTTTCCCCTTCACTCTCCAATTCTTGATAATAATCCTGAGCCACCTCTTCTGTACCAGGCTCGTTCTCTATTTCAATATCTTCCAGCTCTCTCTGCCATCTAAATTGGTCTTCATGAGCTAACACATCCTGTCCAATTTTTTTAATGAGTCTGTCATCTGGTGAAATCTCAGCTTTAGATATTTGATACCCTAAGTATGGAATTTTCTTGCAATTATATTTACATTTATCTCGATTAATTATCATGCCTCCATTACTCAATCTGCTCAGAACCTGTTCTGTTTCATTCTTCAGCTCCTCTTCAGTACGAGCACCAATACCTATGTCATCCTGATAGACAATGATGTTTTTTATGCCTTCCAAAACTTTCTCAATTGCCTTTTGGAATATATGGCTGGATGTTTGTAAATGTTGAATTAACACTCAATTTCTCACCAATGCTACAAAACATCTCATCCAGGTCAGTATCTTCTAACAAGGTTACATATCCTATTGGTGATGCCATGTAGTCAAGGAAAGATAACTACCAATATTTATTTCTGTATAAATACAGCAGTTCCGGAATAAGGCTAAAAATGGTCAACACTAACTATCCTATACTTAATTAATCAGATTCACAACCCATTCATTCATTACAATTTGCTCATTCACTACATTGTCATCACAATGCAAGATCAATGAGCACAAGCTTTTCAGGAACGATATGAGCCATCAACTTGCCAATATAGTCACAGAAGGGGCACACCGGAGGACAATGGTAAGTGTGCAAAGCCGTTCTCTCTAAGCCAAAGTCACACCGATGACAGGCAAATCTGCCAAGCCTCATTTTAAGGCTATGTTATTGAGAGATAGCCTAATCTCAACCAATTTCCTGGTAAGCAGTAAATTGCTGCTGGTGCCCAAGACCAAAAAGAACGCAACTTGGCCACCAACAAGCCAAAATGATTGCAGAGTGGATCCTTTGCGACTTCCTCCACTAATTCCTGATACAAGACCAGTAACCTTGGCCTCTCCTAGGCTAAGAAAGGTCACTGGATCGAGGAATGACCTTCAAGGCTGTCCGACATTGAGAAAACTTAACTGATTCCAGGGCTTACAAATCCCTACTCAGCCCTAGAAATGGAAGGAATGATGGTAAGGCTAGAGAAGATAAAGTCTTCTGTCAACATAATGCTTGTGACCACTCCACAAGAGGGAGGAGAGCAAGTGTTCAATCGCTTTCTTACAGAGAGGAAGTACAGACAACTGGTAAAGGATCAGAGGAAATACATAAGAAGCAGACCCTTCAAGGACAGCCGCCTTTGGAGCCAAATCTCAACTACTGCTATGATCTTTGCCTGTACGTCTGACCAATTTTTCTTCAGCTGGAGTCTGGGCCCAAACCACACTCCAAGAATGCAGACAGGTCCATCAGTCCAACGAAAGGACCGCAGAAGATCAATCCCCTTCCAGGTACCTAACCACAAATCACAAGACTTGTTATGATTAATCTTGTCCCCTGTGACCTTTTCATACCATTCAAGTGCCATTCAGAAATCAGGTTTGAATCTAGCAACCTGCAGGACAGCAGCCAGGTACCAAAGGTCGACCCTATCAAATTGATCAGCACAATCATTCGTCTTTTACATCATCTAGAATCATGCAGATCAGATGCAGGTTGTTCAAGTACAGTTCATAGGGCAGACTATCAAGTTCCAAAGACTTGCTACTGCTAACCTTCTTCAATGCCAAGTCGACTTTGCCCTTCATAATTTCCCTCTCTCACCTAGCCAAGAAAAGTCAGCCAAATAGCTGTGAAACTCTTCATCAAAGAGACCAGGATCCTTGATAAAGCAGCTCTTGAAATGGGCGCATAAACTACAATGGTCTGAAACAAACTGCATTTCACAGCAATATCGGCCATGATCAACTGGTCTCCCGCATTGCCATGAACAAGGTTCACCTTCGCACACAGGGAATGCTTAACCAGCAAGGAAACATTTCTGGCCAGTAGGTCCCTGTATGCTGAATAGACAATAATATTACTAGACAGCATCAACCTTGTAAACAAAGTGCATCTCCTCAATCCCAACAACCTCCACTCTGGTGACAAGAGATCATGAAGCAGGCAGGCAGTCTTAACCCAATCTTTCAAACCATTCACATTCAAGTTGGCTATCTTGATAGAGATTTTTTAAAGCTGGATAAAATAAAACCCTATTGACAGACTCTTATCTGCAGATTGTCCTAAACTTCCTGTGACCATCTCCATACATCCATCTAGGACAATACTGCCAACATTAGTTTTAATGCCCTATATAGAGAGGGGTGGAAAAGCACTGGGACCCACTCTTCACAAAATCTCAATAGTTTTTTAAATCCAGTGTTCCCATCTGAACCATCTGTAATTCTGGGAAGACATCGAACAAGTGGCTTCACATTTTTAACTAATTTCCCATATCCCTTATGCATGAAATTATCTTGAAAAGGCGACCCAAGAAGGCCTTTTTCTGAGTGGAAAGGTCCTTTCTACATCCTGTCTGCCTCCTTTACAGATCTCTTCTGCTTTGGTGAAATGTTTCTTTTTCTTTTTTTCCTTGAACGGGTGGAGTGAGGTAGAAGTGGACAGGTGGGGAGGTGTGGAAGTGGAGAAAGACAGAGCCCAAGCAAATGGGTGAAGTAGGGCAGAGAAGAACATGGCAAAAACCAGGTCCCTCTCTGTACCAAGTTCACTGAAAGGCTCCCCAGGGGTGTGATCACGCTGTTGAAAAAGGGCAAGGGTGTTGAGCGGGATTTAGATGATTTATAGGCCCATAACTCTGCTAAACACAGAGTTAAAGATTTTGGCCAAGATCCTGCAGTCAGTTGCCAAGTCTCTGTTGGGTCCTGAGCAGACTTGCGCTGTGAGGGGCTGAACAATTCAGAGCAACCTGCATCTGATCCACATGATCATAGAGGGTGTAAAAGATGACGATGAAACCGCACTGATCAATTTAGATCAGTCCAAGGCATTTGATAGGGTTGACCATTGCTACCTTGCAGGCTGTCAGATTCAAACATGGGTAAAATAAATGGTGTTTTTAACGATACTGGCCACGGCCTGAATGGTGATTTGGACAATGCGACAGGAGGAAGTCTTGCGAGGCAACCGTCTTTCTCATCAGGATCTGATCCAATTCTTTGAGCATCAGCTCAAGATAAAGATTAGAACTGATAGAAAATGCTTGCATTCGACAGTCTTTAGCGAAAGGAGGGTGACTGAGGCAAGCATGGTTCGTGTGAACGGGTCTAGCCTTGATTTTCTCTTTTAGGTCTACCTATGTCACATCGGAGCGGCCTCCTGTGGAGCTCTCCCCTGGTTAGGCTAGACAAGCTTTGTGTACCTAGTTAATGTGAGTAAGTGTTGTTCCTGGCCTGTTCCCGGCCACATCTTTGGTTATGATCCAAGTTGAGATCCCAAACCTCACCAGTTTGTTTTGACTCCCTTTTATTTCGACTGGGTCAGCTTTTTATTTTCTGTATTTTTTATCATTTCCTACTCCCTTAGCAAGAGAGCCTCTTGATTTTGTCCAATAGGGCAGAATACAGCGGCCTCGCTTTTTGAGGGTTGGACGCGCCCTACTAACATCAGTTATGTTTAGTTTACCTTCTGTTCATGTTTAGCTTGTTTTGGGGTTCATCCCTCTCATTGTCTATCATTGTATTTTTATGTATGGAATTTTCATTATCATCAAATTTTTATATCACGGGGTGAGTTTTTGTAGGTTCCCTTGAGAGGATGCGGCATTATGTTATATGGAGGAGTGATTGATGACGAATAAGTTCTTATGGTGAGTGTGCAAATTGTAATGAATGAAAGGGTCATGAATCGGATTAGCTAGGTATGAGCCGTAAACCATCCCCTATTTCAGGCCATGTGCCCTAATTGTATTTTTTATACAATAAATCTTCAAGGAGATACAAGAAGGCAGCCATGTTAGCAGGGAAGTCATTTGACTACTATATTTCCCTCCTCTCCCCATTGCAGAAGCATAGCGGCCATTGGGGAGGAATCAGTTCCTTATTGCCTGATTGTATGGGAGTAGTCAGGATAGCGCCCTGGGGGTCCTGGTTCTTGTTGGCGGTGATTGAGTAGGTCCCTGGAATGCCAGGTCACTTTGCAATGTAATGCCGCCATTTGCCGATTCTTTGGGAGATTGATGTGGACTACACATATCTGTAATCATCAGCTCAGGGATGCAGAAAAGGCACTTGGTATAGGGGTCTTGATTACAGGCGCTTCAAGTTTCCTTAGGAATCTACAGTTCCACAGGGTTATTCTACCTGATCCTGCAACTCTAATCCTATATTGACGGTTGGGAAGCATCTCTACTATTTGCCCAGCTATGTCCCATCGATGGCTATTTGGGTTTTGAATGGAGACTGTGTTGCCCTTACAAAGCAGGAATGAGGCCTGTGCAGTACGATTGTACCTCTCGATGATGCCTGCATTGCATTTGGATAATGTCTTTTCATGTTTTTGCACTGCAGCTGTCTACTCAGGGTGTGGTTTATATAAGTGTGTGTGCAATGGAATAAAATCCTGAAGACGTCTATGAAGCAGGAGTTGCGCTGGTAATAAGACAATGCTTTGGATAGAGGTGTTTCTATATTGCAGGATCACTTGTGCTGCCATATCATTGTCCAAGGAACCTTGGTGTCCTGTACAGTCCTTTGAGTCTTTTCACAGTCTTGACTGCTAACTCTGCTTGCCCGTTAGATTGGGGATAGGCCACTGATGAAATTCTTTGTTTAACAGCCTAGGATTTTAGCAACTGTTGGAATTGAGTAAACTGTGGCCCACCATCATACTAAGTTCCTCAGGTGCACCATATGTTTAGAATATTTCTCTGCAGATGGATATCAACCTGGAGGCATCTGCCTGCCGTGGCTTGATGCGGTACAGAATGAGCCATCCAGTGAGCCTGTCCGCACAAGCAAGATATGTGAAGGACCCAACATAGAACAAATCCATCACAATTTGTTGAAAAGGCTATTCTGGTGTAGATGTCATGTGGATTAGTTCATGTGGTAGACTTGGGGCATTCCTTGAACACGTAATGCAATTATCCCTGTAATTGCAAATTGAGGCATTCATTAGCACGTGCATTCATGCCAACTACTCCTAGATGAGCCAAATGTAGGCACCTTAATATGTTTTTATGCTGGGAGGTTGGTATTACTACCCTCCTGTGCAGTAGTATTAGTAGTAGTTTGTCATTGCTGAGGGAGTTACGAACATCCCAGTATTCCCAGATTGTAGGCAGTGTTGCTTGACGACTGTTTAGAAAACCATTGTCTATGGTCTTGCCTAATAGGGTGTACTGTGTGTCTTTCTGACCAACAAAGCGAATGTAGTCAGGGGAAGTTATGGCAGGGTTACTATCTAATTGAGATATGGATGTGAGGGAGAATACAGTAATAGTAGTGTTAAAAGAAAAACCTTTTGGCATAACATTTTTTCTTACAGATATACCGGTTAAACTTTGCTGAAAAATCTTTGTAGACTAAATTAGGAAATTTTCTGCAAAAATTATCAGTAGCTCAAAATATATACATGTTAAATATTTTGTATAACACTCGATACACATATTTAGTTTCTGTACCTAAATCTTAAAACTAATCAGTGGAACATTTTTAAACAATTGATATACTCTAACTTTGCCTTTTCCATGATTTTTACAAAATCATTAGTTTGATAATTATTTTGAACTATTGTTTTCATCTTGGTTGATAAAGTATCCTTTGGTCGTCACCAGGTGTCTATTGATTGGCCAATATGTGATAGTTGTTGATTATTGCAATATTTTGTCCCTATGGTATCAGTTATTGTTCATTCCTGCTAAATTGGTACTTTACTACTTTATCCAAGGATTGAACTCATGACTGTAACACATCCTATATCCACTATGCCACCCTCCCAAATGACATTTTGGAAATGTTTATCTTGAGTCTTACTTTTTGGAATACTCGATAAGAGGATGCTGATTTTTTGCTTAAAATCATTCTTTTCCCAACTGTCAGTGTCTATATAATTGACATCGCCCCCTCATCCTCTGTACATTGGCTTTGGGAGAGGAAACATGACCACTAATTTCCATTAGTAGATTCATTTGGGGTATGGTATGAAATATTTAAGTGATCAGTGCCCATTTCTTCACATCAACATTTGTATATACACAGAACATAGTCTAGGAAGAAATTAAATAGATTGAGCTCTCCTTTCTTTCTTGTTGTACTCCAGATGAAGTTTGGAATTTTTCAGTATTGAGGTCCTCATCTGATACGCATGACTTTGTGAACCAATGTTTATAGGGCTTTAAGTTTTCACCCATGTTCAGTCCAGTATCAAGAAAATAACCAAATTGTTTTATGAATGGAATAAACTTTCTTTATTGATTGATTTGTTTTTATTTTCAATAAATCTGATACTTTCCTTCTCCAAGTTTTAGTTTCTGACTTTGTTTCTACAGATCCATTCAGTTAGATTTTTTTTTAATTCATTCATAATAGGAGCTGGCTGAAAATATGCAGAATAAATAAATACTTTTTAATATTTATAAAAATTTTAGGCAATTAAATAGTATGATTTACTAAATGTTTGTGTTTTTATATAAGTGTTAAATTTAGCTGCATCATTCTCAGAATACAGAGACCACTCTCCAGTATGCAGCCAACATCAAGATGTCGACAATCTGCTCAAGTATGTAATCTTTCAAGTAGAGGTGAGCATTCAAATTTGTTTCTTTTTGAGAATGATTTGATATTTTAGAATAGTCACATTGTTAATTATAATTTTTTAAATTTACATTTTAGTTATTGACATAGATTTATAATATGGATTTGGATTATTGCTAGTTTCTTATTAAAAATTCAATTTACTGAATCCTATTTTTTTTCTTTTTTTTTTTCTTGAATAGCAAACTATGTTAAAATAAAAATTCAGAAAATGAAAATTTTGCTGTTATTTATATATATTGATATGATATAAGAGAAATTGAAGATTAGCCAATCCTTAATAGTAATGTTTGTTCTCCCAACTAACTCAAGGAGTTCTAATTAACACTAGCAGATTAAAATGAACTCTATGTAAACTTACTCAGTTTCTTCTCAGGAGTAATTGTGTCAGCTGCTGACCACTTCATTCATTACCTTGTGTCCATATTCACACAGATTTTTTTTTTTTTAATCTCATGGTATTTTTTACTAATTTTTCTGAAAACTTAGATTTTTAAATGTTTTCTTAAAAAAATATCTAAAAATCAAATGGTGTTAACATTTTTACACCTATTGTTTAAATTTTTTGTCAATTTTCAGTTTTTAATTTTTACTTTTACTATAAACTTTTTTTTCTCCTTTTCTGGTGTAATCTCTTTGTTACACTAGGTTTTGCTTTTATCTTAAACTTTTCTACTCACATTTCATGCTAAAGTTTGATTTCCATTGTTTGGTTAGATGTCTTTTGTGCTTTCATGAAATTTGATTAATTTTGTATTTTTGTTTTGGTCTTTTTGTATTTTCTTCATGGTTAAATTTTCTTACTACATTTTTCATTTTTTTCTTTTGTTTTGAAAAGTAGGAAAATTATAGTTTTGGCCTCAATAAAAAATATTTATAATATTGCTGAACCAAAAAAAAAAAAAAGTATTTTCTAAATGGCCAAGAAAAGGCAATCAGGAAAAAAAATTTTTAGTATTTGCCTTTAAGGCAAAAACATGTCTTCCTCTGAAAATGAAAATAATTTGAACTGTGTGGGACAAAGCACAGACAAATCAAAGGCAAATAATTGTGTTAATGAAATGAAAATAACGGGTGGGGGGGACAACAAAAAAGAACAATGATCAGGCAAAAGTCAAGGAAACAATGGAACAACTGAAGAATCAAAACTAAATGAATAATACAAATAGCATGACAGCCAAAGAATCTCCCTCATACTGGAAGTCCCTTCCCAAATGCATAATCAATGTGACAGAGCTCATGAAGAAAGCCAAACACTACATCCATCTTATTAAAAATGGTGGGCTTTTGACAGACTAGAAGAAGAACTATGTTGGTTTTTGTTGTGGACAAGCATACATGCAAAATTTATTAGTCCATAGAAGGCACAGTGGTCAAATCACTGGCATCATTGGGGGTCAAGCACCAACAGATTATAAAGGGAAATGTCTATTTCATGTGGAACATTCTACTACCCACACTTGAAGAAAGTATATCTTTTACAAAAAATGAATTAATCACAAAAAAAACTTGATACTAAGAACAGGATAACCAGTGAACGTGTCACATAATTGTAGAAGTTTACGAGGTACCTTCATTTATTCTTGTGGAGCATCTTGTTGCATACTTTATACAGTATGAGAAAATTATAGGTATCTCCTCAGATCATATGTATGGCAATGAGGCTTGACATTATGCTGGATCAGGAAGTTATTGCCATTTGGATCTGTAAAGGGCAGAAATATTCTGTCATTGTGACAGGTAGGAAACCAACTTGCTGTAAGTGTAGTGAAACTGGTGACCTTACTTGCCTAGAGATGAAGCCTTCTCAAATTCCAAGCCAAAATGACTAAAATCAACCTCAGACCAGTACTTTTAGTTCTGTTACATGTGTAGTGGGTATGCCTTCTATCAGTACCAGTAGAAAAAAGCTTACAGTTAGATCTCTTTTGGGACTCTAATTTCTCTGTATTCCTTCACCTGCCACAGTTGTGGATTTGGAGAAGGGACAAGAGGAATGGCAAGTCACAAGTTAAAGGCTAGGCAAAATGAATCTTTTTAGGCTCCTCATCCTCTAGCACATCTTTCCCAACTTTCAAGACATAATGACTCTACTTAGATAATATGATCTGTTACCCATCACCCTGTCCAAAATGACTGTTTAATAATGTGCCCACACCTATCACCATCTCATCTTCGTTCAGCACAACTTCCACTCTGTCTTCGATACCATCTACGTCTTCAGCATTGTTGGAGAAATCTCTAACTTGAAACAAAGGGTGAATAAACCATTCAAATTTAGGGTAATCATCTTCCACATCACCCCCAGAACAAACCCTAAAAAGCTCTTACAAAGTAAAGACTGCTTGCTATCAGAAAAGTTAATGGAAAGGATATTGAGAATCTAGTGAAATTCTCCAATGCAAAGAGAATATTAACTGTTCAATTGGTTTCAGTAGCATAACAGAGGAGACAATACCATCAAGATGTCACCCCAACTTGTTATATTTGACAATGAAGAATATAAAAAGTTAAAGCAATAATGTTCATAGAGGGGCTCTATTTTAATTCATACCTCTCTCTATAAGGTCAAAGTTCCTTTCTGATACCAAGTGTCAATTAGAAAGGTGGTTGATGTCCTTTCCCTGAGCATGTTCATTTAGAAGGATTAGCTCTGACTATGGCTCACTGGTTAGCTAGTGTGAATGTCTGTAGTCTAAGGTTGGAGTCTTGCAGGGCAAGACTCATTCATGATCTTCAGCACCTAAGTAGATGTATGTTGTGTGCAGGAGATCTGGTTTAACGCTAATGACCTTGAAGATATACTGTCAGGGAGGTTTACTTTCTTAGCATGCTTTGATGGCTGCTCACAAGGTGTATCTTGGCTGATAAGCAAGTCTTAGATGGTAATGTGTGCCCTCGTTTTTGCAGATCCAGCAGGCATATTTAATGTGCTGGATGTTACCAAAAGCAATATGGCACTTCACTTCATCGGGGTTTATGCATCCAATGATAACATTTTAACTTGTTTTGACAAATCAGGCTGTTTTTTTTTTGTTTTTTTTTTGTTTTTTTTTTTTACAACATTTTATGAGAAAAATTCAGGTACTAACAACCCAGACATAAAGACATTTCATAACTTTATTGATAAGTTTATAAATGAGCAACCCCAATAAGTAGTGTGCATTTGGACTAATAGGGACAGCTCAGTTTCACAGTTGCTACGTCAACCAAGATTTAGTTAAGCAATTTGATGTATGGCTTTTAGGTTGTCCAATTTTCTATTTGATAGTTTATACGGATCATAGGCTTATTTGAGTTTATGTAAACTTAGATAGTCTGTGAGTGCTGGGTACTGAATATTCAACACATTATTCAATGAGAAGGATTTACAGTAACAGCTATTACTAACACTGAAATGAGAATTGACAGGGATGGTGGTTGGGAATAAGTAGTGACATTATCTGAAATGTAGGGTTTAGTTCATTTGCAGCTAATTATAGTTGACAACATTTGATAGATTAGCAGTATAAATGATATGTGAATCTAGAGTAGATCAGATGATTTGTAATGAAAGGGATAATCAGCTACCTCGAAAAAGAGTTTGTGTGTGATCTGCTGAAGAAAAATTACCAAAACGTAGTTAGCAAAAAAAATTATATCTACTTTAACGACGAGAATCTATTCTAATGTTCTTCCCTCCCCTGAATGGCATGACCAATCAGAAAGATCTCTTGGTGAACAAAAACCATTGTTCTTCGCTTATAAAGGCAGGAGATTTTCTGATCTCTGGAGACGAACACGCGTTTTTGCTGGTGAGAAGTGAAGGTTGGACGTGTGACCCCATTTTGTCATTTCTACACTGCTTGTTGGACTGTTATGACGGGTTATTGTATGAACTGTGATTTGGCTACATGTGTTGTGGTCGAGAGACAGAAGAAATTTATTGCTACTATAAGTTGACAGTCTTCTTTTTTCTTTTCCTTACAACCACATTAAATGGCCTCCTTGCTTATCAAGAAAGACTAAGTTAAAGAGAAAGTCTTCTGTGTGACTAATATGGCAGCTGAATTCTGTGCAGAAGAGTTTTGGAATGCAACTGATTGAGCAACACACTGCCAGATGGAGGGCAGACAATGGCATATATAGGGCTTTTCATAATTACTTTCAGGAAATATTCACTAGGAAGCCTAGTCTGAGCCTATTTAACCAACTTCATTCACCTTGATGCAACTGAAGCAGCTGGCTGCAAGGATTCTGTAACAGTCCAAGAAGTAGGAAACACTGAAACTTGTTGGCATGGACAAGACTCCAAGGTTTAAATGGTCTTCCCTATGAACTGTACTTGAGACAAACACCAATGTTTGTCTCTTTCTCAAAAATGATTTTTAACAATTAAATGAAGCAAAGGGCTAAACTCCAACACTTCACCAGGGATGTGATTGTTACTGCACAAGGATAAATATAGTGAAAATGGGATTAGTAATTTTTACCCTTTAACAATGTTAAATACAAAGATAAAATTTTAACCAAGATCTTAGCCAGTAATTTGCAGGCTGTCCTATTTATTCTGATTAGTTTTGAGTGGGCTTGTGCTGTGAAAAATTAGACTTTGACCAACTTGATCATAGTAGAGGTCAACACTGAAGCGACATTGATCCATTTAGATCAGTTCAAGGCATTTTCTCAAGGCTGTTATCACATCACCCATTTTCAGGCTGTAATTTTGCTCTAGGATCCAATACTTGCATGCAAACCCCAGTACATTGAAGTATATAGTATAATGTACTTCAGGATTTTCCCACTTCATTCATCAAGGTTGTCCACTCTTGCCTTTCCTGTACATTCTTGCATTGTAACCCTTCCTTTGCAAGTTAAAGGTGAATCTAGTCCTATGTAGGATTATGTTACTGAAATCAATGAAGTCACAGAGGGTATGAAATGTTTAATATGGGTGAAGATCAGCTTGCAGTTGAGTGCATAGAATCCAGGATTTATCATTTGGATGGATGGATTTTGCAAGATACTTAGCATCAAGTTTGGTCCCAATCTCCAACTAGAGAAGAATTGGTTGGAAGTTCAGAAGACTAAAGCCACAGTTCACCTGTGATCTTGGAGTATTTTGTGTTAAAGGAGCAGAAGTTTGTGTTTTGCATGTCTACCCCATCCTTCTTTACTGACTTTTCATGTTTCCCTGCTACTAACCATAAATCAGGAAATGTCAAGCTATATGGTTGGAAAGTTGTGGAATCACCTGAAAAGTACCATTAGGCGTTTTACTGTCAATTATAGCAGATAACTCAACATAGATGAGCAGCACAAAAGGTACTAGAATCTGGTGTAGAGGGCAGTTAAACTGGGAGATAGAGCTAAGGTAGCTATATCTATGGCTGAGCTAGCCACCTTGCTTAACAAGAAAGACTAAGCTCAAGTAGCTATAGCTAGATTAAATAAAATGTCTGCTAAGGCAATAAATATGATCACAGAATTGTGTACAGAAAAACTTAAGAGTGCTACTGATCATCATATTGCTAATGTCACAATGCCAGATGGGCAAACCATAACTACAAAGGCATATGTTAGGAATTTTGTGACTACTTCAAGTTTTTCACCACTGAGTCCAACTCAGTTTGACAACTATTTGGCTGACTTTTCTCACCTCAAGTCAACTGAAGTGGCTAGTTGTGATTGTCGCATAAGAGAGGAAATATATAAAATTTCCTCTCTTATATATGAAGAAGGTTGTTAAGGATGCAACTTCAAGAATTTATGGACTACAAAGTGATTTGAGGCTTTTGTGTTAAAATTTATGTTTTAAAATAAATAATGAGAACACTTCCAAGGAGAATCAAACCCAGAATTAACTAGATAAGATTCAGTCAAATTGAACAAAACCAAACTTATCTATTCCCTGCTGATAAAAAGAAGACATGTGTTGTCCTAATATTTTAGGTCATGAGAAATAAAAAATCTGATGTTTGTTGGCATTACGCTATCAATCCAGAATGTGTGTGTTCTTACAGATTATTCTGGACAAAGAACAAAACATGTTTTGTTTTGGGATTTGTTTATGTCATCCAGGAACACTATTATCTTTACAGAAAGATATTAAGAAGATTCTAAACAAAGAAGTACCATATGTTTTTTTTTAACAAAGTCACCTAAGGGAATGGATGGAAAAATTAGATATATCAATGTCAAATGTTGGAGGGGAAGTTGTGTATATAAACCACAGGCCAACAGAGATCAGGCCCAACAGGTATTTCTTGCCAGTGTTTTCACTCCAGCCACAAGAAACATGATGAGAGTGAAAACACACATAATCGGGAAAACAGGCCCTAGAGAAATCCACTACACAATGTACATAGAGGGTTCACACTAGACTTTGCCATCATTCCCCATAGGATTTGGGGAGACTCGAATCAATCCTGTTGAGATGATGCACCAGCCCCAACCAAGGAGAGAAAAGAAAGCCAGATGACCCATAAAGTCAATATTACTTAACATGCTAGTGGAGCTAGCACCTGATGAAGAGTGTGGTGTAGGAATTGAGAGTGTGATAGATGTTCTTTTAGATTTATCAATAGTGGGGGTTGCAGATGGAACTAGGGGGTATTTCTCAACATTGCAACAGAGGTGTAGTGAAGCTGCTAGATAAGAACAGGCATAGTAGGATTAGTAATTTTTGTCCTTTAACTATGGTAAATGCAGAATTAAATATTTTCACCAAGGTCTTAGGAAACTGATCACAGGTTATGCTACATTGTTTGATATTTCCTGAACAAACTTGTACTGTAAAGGCTAGAACAATCCAGTAAAACCTTCATTTGGTTTGCATGATCATAGAGATCTCACCACGTTTGTCGTCACGTTCCTTCAGACCACCATGGTTACCATCTCATTAATGTGTTGCTGGTTTGTCACTGGTATCGGGATGATGAGCACAGTTCCACTAGATCTAGCTGGCATTCATCTACTTCATGACCATTCACTCCTCTGTCGCCTTGTGCTTTTGTTCTCAGAAGGTGAGAAGATTGCTGATGAAGCTGAAGTGAAGAACAGGTCAACGATGAGGAGCTACACAAAAAAGAATTCTTTGGAATAAAGAATTAACTTAACTATGATTTAGTTTATATATGATTTGTTGTATACAGCAGTTTTAAGCCTTCCCATTTCAGTTATAATCAAATTACACTGGGATCCTTTTTAGGAGTTTATGGCCTGTGTTAGTAGTTCTGGTCTTCAGGGTTGACACAAGGTTATGATCAGAAGGTCTCAGTGAATGATATGGATTCCAGTAGCAGTGATGTGGGGACTCTGTAAGTTGTCTAAACCTCCAGCTTATATAGAGTCCTGCGTCTAGCAGGTGTGAGATTGACCAGGGTCTGTGGTTCGATTATTGCCTGCCCATAGCATCAACCACTTTCTAAAATTCCATATTTTCAAAATTTCCCAAATTAGGGGTTGTCCACCCCACTTTTGAGAGTGATCAAAGAAATCAAGCTGCTCTTAACTCCAATTCCCTTCACATTTCATCTTATACCATTGCTCCATATAACTGATGCAAATCTCTCTCTCCCTCTCCTCCCACCTTCTCAGTACCCAACCTCAATAGGAAAATATGCTGAAAGTCCTGGTACAAAAAAAAAAAAAATTAAATCCTTTTTGGGATTAGTACATTTTTATAGACAATACTTACCAAGGTATACAGAATTTACCAAACTAAGAAAAATGAATGTTGAATATGTATAGAAGATGATCCAACAAAATTATCTCTTGAAAATAATCAATAGTCAAAATACTTGATTCAGCTAAAGATATAACATTGACTACATATGTTAATGATCATTCAATATTGGGAATATATCACATGAAGGACATCCAATAATGTATCTATCAAGAAAGTTGACAAATGCTGAATTGAATTATTCAAAAAATGAAAAGGAAGCTTTGGTAATTGTATTGACAACTACTAGAGCCCATCAGTTTTTAATTGGAAGATGTTTCTTTTAAGATGTCATCATAGACTGTTAGAATTTATATTCATTCTGAGAAAAAATAGCCTAAAATCAGAATGTCAAGGATTTAGGTAATAAGACTGATGGCATTTGATTTTGACATAGAATATATTAAGGATATTAACTCCAACATTTCTTCTTACACCATTGCTCCATATAACTGGTGAAAATCTCTCTCCCTCTCCTCCCACCTTCTCAGCATCCAACCTCAATAGGAAAATATGCTGAAAGTTCTGGTACAAAAAAAAATGAAATCCTTTTTGGGATTAGTACATTTTTATAGACAATACTTACCAAGGTATACAGAATTTACCAAGCTAAGAATACCACACATGGATGCACTGTCATGATTTTGATTTTATAATGAGAACACAGATGGAAAATTTCAAGATCCATTTCTACACTGAATAAAGACTGATGTTTTATTATTGGAAAGAATAACTGAGGGAACTGTGTGAAACTAACCCAAGTAATCACTTTCCTAACGACAAAGTCTCTCTGTACACACAGTACCACATTCACGAGCATCTCACCGTTTTTCTCTTGTGTGTGGTGTTTTATGCCTAGCTGATCTTGCAACAAATTTGCATACACCCAACCACTCTCTTCAATTCTCCTGGCTCCAAGAACATGTTTTTCTTAAATTAATGTGTTAGGGTGGCCATATACCTTTTTCCTTTCCTTCACTCATTTTGCATGCCAGGTATATACGTGCTCGCTTTGCCCCACAGAGTAAGTCATCTTCTCTCCTACATGCGTTCCTAATCACATAAATGCCATGGAGATAATGGTCATCTTCATCAAGTGCTTCTACGTAAAGGTGGATTGGATCTACCCATCTCTTCTCCATTTGTCTCCACTTGGTCTCTCTCATTCATCATCATCATCTTCAGAATCTGTTTCCTCTGGTTCTGCACGCTGATGAATCATCTGGCCCTGCACTGAAAAAGATTGATGTATTTGAGTTGCACCCAGATAACTTATCACTGCCGTCATCTTCCTACATTGCAGATCTCTTTATGCAGGCAGAGGTCTCTGATATGGTGTGACATTCCATTGATAACTGTAATGTGGGCTATAGATCCCTGTCACCATTCCTTTTTTGAATTACATCAAACATCAACCATGTGGTGTCCTTACTCATACATCTCCTACTCTGTAGATTCCAGGATCTGTGTGTTCAAGTGGTGATGCAACATTGATACCTTTTATGCAGACTTGGTAGTTACATATGGAGTTGGTGCTGACAAAGCTTTTGTGTCATCTTTTGGCATCACATTATACCAAAATAACACCTCCATAAGTGATACACTTGATGGTATGATGACATCTTTCCATGATGCAATTCTCTGATGGTTGATAGGCACACTGGAATGCCCCAGCTCTCTGCAAACCTTGCCAACCTCTCCCCACAGAACGCTGCACTATTATTGATAGCAGGTGGCCCTCTCTTTCAGAATAGTGGCTCTTTGCTGGTGGATGATGCTGGCAACATCTTGATGTGGTAGTGATCAAAAACCAACTACAGCCACAGTCTATCAGTCAGGTAATGTCGGGCTTCGTAATGTGTTAAGTCCGTCTCCACCCTGCTCCAATTCTCGCGCTCATCCAACCATCCAATTTTTCAATGCACTAATGCTGGGTCTATGGATTGGCACATCTTGCATTTTCTAACAACCATCTAAACAGCTGCTTGAGACCTCAGGGCTGATATGTCTTACTAAATACAAGGTGTGCTTCACACCAGGATGCCCACTATGCTGATAGATGGCCTGAATGTGAATAGATTCCTGCTCTTCTATAAACGTGGCACACACTGGTTCCATTTCTTTCTGGATCACACCCAACCATCATTGAGGCACTCTGGTGAGCTGATCGGCTCTGTTCACATGGGATCAATAGTTAATTTATATTCCTCCACCAGTTCCTTGATTGTGCTGAGCCAATGTCTTATTAACATTTCTTTTGCTACCTTCATGTGCACCCAAGACTTTCCAGACAATGTATCAGAAAACCATCGGTGCACACATGTCAAGTTGGTCTTCAGGTGAACCACAGTCGCTATCTCTCTTGCAATGCCATGTTGATGCCTCTCAAGACTGCGTCGAGCTCTGCCAAGTTGATATGCTTGTCTTGCTGTCCGATTGCAGCCAACAGGCATCTTCGACCAGTGAATCGCTGCTTTCCACAATGAGGCTGATAGCCAAGGAGTTTACATCAACCCATACGGTGATATTGTGTCCATCAGCACACCAATTGTCAGATCTTTCTGTGCCAATCAGGTAATAATATCCATCAGCATCCTAGTCAGGGGTGGGTCCTGCCAATCATCCTATCCGTCATCACAGAGTTCACACACAATTTTATGAATGTGGTTGTGACACAGAGCCAGCCACATACTGGCAAATATCCAGTCAACTTCCCACACAGGGAAAAGATGCTCCAACAGATGAATACATTAGGCAGCAATGGGAGTTCACTCCTGTAACTCCATTGCAGTTTATCTCCACTCCTCCCAAACACACAATCCCAGCACACAGCTGCCACTCTCTAAACACTCTAGATTGTCAGTCTGAATCACTGAAGATGTGCCCTCACATGTGCCGCAGTACATACACTTTCATTGACAAATATGTCATCGATGTATGGACGTGGCTCTTTGAATGGTTTTGTCCTGTGTGACCATGGCATTCACAATTGATCGCATGGTTAGCTGTGCCATGTTGAGCCCTACACCCAAACTGGTGTGACAATATCTTTGCCTGTTTATCTTCATTGTTTGAAAGGGCTATAACGATTTGTCAACATGGGCCTGCAGATAGGCACGGTGCAAATCCAGCACGGCAACATTCGCTCCTTCATGTCGCCACTCCCTTAGTTTTTTGCGCAAACATCTGCATTAGCTATGTGCACATCAACATATTGATTGAGCTCCTGATGATCCATGACCGGGCAGACCTTCTGTTTGCTTGCCTGCAACACAGCCATTAGAGAGATCAGGACCCTAGGGAGCCCAAGTTCTTTCTCAGGATGCATAAGTAGCCAACCATTATCCGTCCATGTTCGTATCTCGCAAGCTCCCTGAGCAGCTTTTGTACTGAATACTCAGTTCTGTCTGGTTCTTCAGTGCAGGTGACACCTGGTCACCAGACCAATTCCAAGACACAAACCAGATGTTCCTGTTCCGGTCATAACTCCACACAGAAATCAGGCTCGTTGATAGTGATGGCTGCACACAAGGGTTGATCAAGTTGAGGAAAGCTCACAGTCCCATCACTGATCATACATACTCCTCCTAACTTCTTGATGATGTCAAATCCAAGCACCAGGTCGAACCCCAGCAATTTTTCATCTACAACTACAACCTCAACATCTATAGGATACCTGTTGCTTACCTCAAGTTAAACAAGTCTTGCCCCAGAGCACCTCAGGGTCCTTTCACCAACAATGAACACCTCTACTTCTTTCTTCTTCCAAGAGCGACAAAGTGGTCTGGTTACAAGTGACCATGAACAGCCCATGTCTAGCAAGGCTAAACTCCTGGTTCCATTGATGTATACAGCAATTGCAGGTAGCACCTCCTTCATATGGTGCTTGGCGAGTAGACTGGCGCTGACGCCTATTCCCCTGGCTCGTTTCGACGACAATTTCAGAATACATTGCACACTGCATTGCACTTGTAACATCGTATCTAGGTGTCCGCCTTCCAATGTGTGGTCCTTTGCAATATGATTGGGACCATTGCAATGATGGCATATTATGGAGCCAAGTGGATCCCCAGTAAGAAGCTTCTTCACTTCATCTCATATTGTGCATGCCACCACAACAGCCAGACCTTCCTCCATTACCTTGTCTTTCATGATTGCACTCAAGCCAACAGCTGGTTAATAGACAATTATTCCATCCGGGTTGAAGCACGAATGAGACGTTTAACCTGGTCTGGTAACCCTCACATGAACACACATGCCAGACCATGATCGCTCATTCCACCGAACATAACTGAGAGTTTTCATAATTCCACCAAGTAGACATTCACTGATTCCCATTACTCAGTAAATTGCTCATAAGCCAAAGAAATATTTGTAGCATAAGCTGTGTACAGTGCAGATTTTATCTGGCTGAAATCCTCCTTTTCTTCTTATCTCAGCTGCTGGTAGACAGCAAAAACAGTACCCACCAGCCTTAAGGGGACTACGTTTTCTGGATGTTTCACCTGGCACATCTTACAGACCAACTCAGCCTTCTCAATCCTCCCAACCACTGATGGTCCAGACACAGAGCTATTGAACTCAGGGATGAGTTTGAGGTCAAACTTCCTCTTCTATCATTTTTGGCAAAATAGCTTGTGTAAAACAGACCCAAGTAATCACTTTCCCAATGACAGTCTCTTCGTATACGCAGTACCACATTCATGAGCATCTCATCATTTTTCTCTTGCATGTGGTGTTTTATGCCTAGATGATCTTGTGACAAATCTGTATACACTCAACCACTCTCACCAATTCTCCTGACTCCGAGACCATGTTTTTCTTAAATTAAGTTAGAGCAGTCATATTTCTTTTTCCTTTCCTTCACTCATTTTGCACACCAGGGCATATACATGCTCACTTTGCCACACAGGGTAAGTCATCTTCTCTCCTAGAGGAACTATGCAAGATTCAGTATTAAGTAGAATAAAATGGAGAATTAGAAAGAACAAATGGAGTAATTGTTCTCCAACTGAAAGATCCTACAAAGAGGTAAAATACAAATTGATAGTAGGGAAGTGAGTAATTTGCAATATGATGTCATAATCCTCTCTTCAGTCACTAGGCCAGTTTGTGGTCAATCCTTACAGCCAGCCTTGGTGTTGGTTACTTGATCTTCAATTCCTACCCCACCCATATTGTGTTTGTTTTAGGTCAAAGGCTGAGTTGTATACTGAAAGTCACAAATCCGGTAGCTTTGGCAAGATAACATCACAAGGAACAAAGTAAGAGACAGCTGTGTAACACAACTTTATATCAAAAGTTCACTTAAGTACAGATGGCTTCTATGTTAGTTGTTGTCGACACCCACACATCAAGATGGGGAGAGAAAGGAAAAAACATTCTCTTCCTCCATTCTCCTCAATTTTTTTATCAGTATATTTTCAGTTTATTGAAAACGGTGCTTCTCTAGTTTTTCTTGTTATCAGTATATTTTCAGTCTATCAAAAAACGTTTTTCTTTCTTGTTTTCCAGTTCAATTTGAAAGCTTTTTTTCCCAATTTACCAGTGCCTTCTTACTAGTGTCACAGCAACAGTGATATGATGGTCTCTCCAAAAACACAAAGAAAGATTTTAATAAAGAGTGTAAATGATGGCATAAATAAATTGTGTAATAGTGGCTACATAAAAAAGGTTAAAGTTATAAGAACAGTGACCTGGATATTCAATTGTGGAATATGTAAAAAAAACAAAAAAAAAACATAAGAAATTTTACACAAAGGAAGTTACATTCATGGCCTATAGAGTTAGAACTATGGAGCAGTGTTCACATGGATCATGCATATGTCTGTGGTAGGGGACTTTTCTTAATATTAGTAAATTCCTTTAAATAATTTCTTGAAGTAATCTGTGTGTTAGACAAAAGAAGTTCTACAATGAAACAGATGTTAAGAATCATATTCTCAAGGAATGGAGTTCTCAAGACATTGGTATCTTACAATGTGCCAGAGTTTTGCAATGAAGAACTCATAGCTATAACAGATAGGATGCAGGCCTTACAAAAACCTCTATATCACTCAGTCAAATGGTATAGTGGATGGTACAAACTATAAAAATGGTCCTGAAAGACTAAAACCAATAAAAAGGTTTCCCTCCAAAACCATGAGCATCATATTAGGAGCATACCTCTAGGTTATTTAAAGGGGGCCTTGGATTTGATTTTTGGAGTTGACAAACATCTGCTCCAGGAATTCAGGTTACCCCAGTTTAGATAGAAAACAACATAAAAGAATTTAGACTATTACCAAACTAGAATTGAAGGGAACAACTCGGTTACTCCCACATCAAAGAGAAGTCTTCATTTGATGTGCTTGATCTATTCTATTTTTCTTTGAAAACCAAAGAAGTATTTCTCTTTTTTCTTCATTTTATGTAATATTCTCTTCTTAGAATTTTTAATTGTAAAAAGCCATGTTTCATTTTCATTGATAATTTACATGTAATTGGCTATCATTTAGCACACAAAGAACTTAATTTGTGTAATTCTTTTTTGTGTGTTAAGAATAAATTTTTCATATGTTTTTAAACTCGGCCCATGTCGTCTGTTTTTGTTGTGTACCCATAAATTAATGTTACCTCAACTATTTGCTTGTACTATGTTTTGTACTATGTTTTACCAAAAAAATCCTATAATCTTTCTACCAAAACTTCCAAATTACAGAACTATCCTGCATCGGGGAAGACTGGAGAGCCCATCAGCACTAAAGAGAAATCATTTTTGTATATGTACAATTAGCTGTTGGAACTGCCTGGAAAACCCTTGTCAATCTGAACAAAGAATTGTTTCCTTTTATAGCTATCTGCTATATTGCCAACTGTTTTTGCATTTACACAAGTCAAAAAGTAATCATTCTAAGTAATAAAAGTTAATTGAAATAAGTGCTATGTAATTTGTTGCATATTAATAATTGCCGCAGGGTTCAAAATATTTTTCTTATTTTCATTCATATCTATTTTCAGATAATCTTCCAGAAAAACCTCAAACCTTGACTTCTGTGTTTTGCTGGGGTAGTGGTATTACACTGCCTATGAAACTTCCTTTCCCAAGTAGTGAAACTCAGGTTATTCAAGTAGCTACTGGACGAACACAAAAGGCTGCTGTTACCAAAAATGGAAGGCTGTTTGTTTGGGAAGTCAGTTTTGTTTTATAAAATTTTTTTTTTTTTTTTTTTGATTCAGAAGTATTTTTCAGTTTTAAATCAAGTGAATTTGTCAGTTTCATTTGTACCACTCAAAAAGAGGTTGATTATATAATTAATATTTTACTAGTTATTTTTATCTTTCTATTACAATTTACAACCATTAATGTAAGCAACATGAATCAGAAATAAAATGTGATAAAAAAGAACAATAAAAATGAAAGGCAAATTATTCAAAAATTAATAATTCAGAAATCAAAGATAAGTTTATATTGAATTTTGAGATATTGTGGGGTATTCACTCACACCATAGGAGTAGTGGTAGTAAAATTTTAGTCTTGTTTTTACAAAAATAAAAACAGGAAAAATAAATGTGCACAATACAGAGACAGCATGAATAATTTTATTTATGTATTTGTGTATATTGGGGTGTGTGTTTTATGTTACAATTAGTTCATGTTACAAAAGAAAGTAAGTTACTCCGTAATATCACAAATCCTTTCATGGAGGGAAGTTACACACATGTTGTCAGTTCTTGGGTGAAGAGATTGAATCTCACGTCTTTTGGTGGAATGTCTATATTTCTGGCAGGAACAGTTTTTGTTGCATGCTGGGAGTAATTTTATTATTTTTATTTTATTTTAAACAAGGTTTACATAGTATTGTTTTATTTCATTTATAATTTTCGTTATTATTATTTTATTTATTTGTAACAATAATAATATCCCTATAATAACAAAGTTCATATATTCTGACTTAATACTTAACCAAGATTTTCTGTACTGGAATCTAAATGCTAAATCTGACTATGGAAGACCCTTACTGGCACTAACATGGAATGTTATTGATCATTATTGTCTAGTGACAGCAGCAAAAATAATAGAGCCATTTCTTTTTTCAGAACTTGTCTCTAAGCTGAAAAACAATTGCAATCAAATCAGAATGCTTTAGCAAAGATGACCAAGACTTCACCAAGAAGTAATTTTGCCAATTACTTATGAATAAATGTGATAAGCATATCCCTATGAGCCCACATGGTAGTAGTGAAAGATTGTATCCATAAACACCAGAAATGAATGTTAGATGAGGTGGTGAATGAGCTTGCAATTTGTGTATACTTTGAAAAGTGACTACCACTGTCACTGAAGGAATCTGATAGTGTGTGTATTACTTTTCAAGACAATAGATTCTTTTACCAATATTGTAGGATTCCATTTGGCATTACAAATAAAGTAGCTACTTTTCAGCAATATATGGACAAATTAGAGAAGAAAAACTGCAAAGTATCTTCCTTTACCTTTGATAATATTATTATTTCTGTAGATACAGAAGAGGAACCTAATTAAAATGTAAAGAAATTCCTAAAGCTCATCAATCAGGTGCATTTAATGATTCAAAAACTGGAATCTATGAATTGGAATCTGTATAGGGAATGGCATCATTAAGCCAGATTTTGAAAGGCTTTTTTTGCAACAAGAGCTTCTTCCACCAGAAAATTTGCAGTCTTTAAAAAGGGTACTTGAGATATTTGCTTATTAGTTAAATGAACCAACAGATTCTCTGACAATTCAATCAATGGTAAATACAACAAAGTGTCCACTGGAAGAAAAAGTCCTGAATGCCTTTAATTGTAAAGAAAGTTGGAGAAAGCCATCCTGCACTCAATGAATGAAAATTTACTCTTTGAGGTGTATATAGGAAATGTAACCCTTTTTAACTGTAGGATAAATAGGATTAATATAACTCCCTTTAACACTGGATTTTAGGGAAATTCCAAATAATATGATGATGGAATATAAAAATAAAAATTTACATATTAATAGTAACCTCTACAATGGTCATACAAGCACTTTGCTCAGTTTTTTCGATCTTCAGGCTAGCTGCATATATTCATTCAGAAAGTGAGGCTTCATTTCTGTCCGTATGTGTAAAGTGGTTCCTACAAAAGCAAAGAGTAGACATAAGTAGAACTTCATATAACCCTCAAGGTGCAAGAGGTATAACAGAAGAATTTGGAAAATTGTTCAACTAGCAGCTGCTGATAAAGAGGTAGCTTTAGAGAATTGGGAACAACTAATCCCAGCGGGCTTGTATGTAATTATAATACTGCTATGCACCACCACTAACACAACACCCCCATGAATGATTCCTCCTGTTTCCTAGAATAAGTTCGACTTGAGTATTCCTACCATCTTAGCTTTCAAAACCAGGTGTAATATTACTAAAAAGACACACACAACTAAATAAGAACAAACCAATGGTTTATCAAGTGGAACTTCTAGACACCAACATCCAGTATGCATGTGTCCATTACCCTGACAGACAGGAAACGCAGTTTCACTAAGGGACTTGACTCTAGCAGGGGATGAATCGGGATCCACAAGCCTAAGTGAAGTTCTGTCCTCAGGACACTTTGACTATGAAGAAACAGAAACATGGTCTCCTTATGAAGATTACAAGGAACCCTTGAGTCCACCCACCTACCAATACTTCAGAGGATGAGCAAGCCACTGGGAGGATTACGAAAAAACATCAGGATAAAATCCAGTTCTAGCAAGAAAGAGGAAGAATCTCCTCATGCACCTGGCAATCCGGCAAGGCCTCGAAGACAGCAAAGGATACCTTGGTGGATTGCCTTACCCTGCTTGATTCAGGGACTTCTTCCTCTGTAAAAATGTCAGGGGAGAATGTGGTATGATCCATCTCTCCCATTAAAGTATCTTCTCTGAACATATATATTCGGAACTCTGCTGATATGCAAAGTATATTGAAGCTTACTGATAAGCAATACATATTGTCTAGAACAATTCTACTACACTTAATATGATTAATAAAGTATTTTCTTTATGTATCTTGTATAGTCATGTTTAGTTATTTTTTTAAATAATGCATTATTACTATAGATTTTATGAACATTGTGTTATAAAGCTCTCACCTATGATATCTTAAGATGCAAAATGTACTTTTCCTTTTAGTTTTTAATAAAGTTCACTCAGTACAAGAATCAAGAGCCACTCAAATTAGAGGGTTACTGAATGAAATGTTTGATATAATTGCAAGAGGATGTGGTATGAATTGAAGATTATGAGGATATATTACTTTTGCTTTTTGTACATATTACTTTTGTTCACTTACCTGTCATAAGTGTCTCTATTATTTTTAGATCTAAAAAATGTACTACATTCTTAAACTTTTGTAAGTAAAATTCAAACTCAGATGAATTAACTTTAAATGTTGCAGAAATTTCAATAATAAGTAATTTCCAGTTATAATGTTCTGAATATTAACAAAATCAACCACATTTCTTCTTGCTACAAGCATACTTTTACTTTCATTCTTGGTTTTAAAATTTGATAGGCAATATTTTTACATGAACAAAGTGAAGGATATGTACTTGTTTATTTTTGTTTTCTCTGATATGTACATTTATTAAAATTATATATTTTTATGTTCAAGAGTGTTTGTATTGGCACTGACAACCTGCTATCAAATTCCTTGGATCATAATATACCTGCCTTTGTCTCAAGATACTTGGAAGGTCAGGCAGCTGTAACAATTCAACATGTAGCTTGTGGTGACCTTTTTGTTGCTTGTCTTACAGGTTTGTATAATATAAACTCTTTTGGATAGAATTTGTACCATGTGTTTTTTGATTTGATACAAAAGAAATAAACAATATTATTATTTTATTTTAAATTCAAAATAACTTAACCATGACTTTCTCAAGTTAATGGTGGCGAACATAATCTCTCCTCAAAATTCAGTTTTGATCAAAGAGCTGAAATGTTTCATATTTCCAGAAACTTGAATTTAAAAATAAAGATGGCTAAATGCAATAAATTACAGTTATTATAAGAGACCTGAATGCCAAAGCTGGCAAGGAGATAGAGAGGATGAAACAGCAAATTTGGGCTAGGAACTCATAATGAACACTGAGAAAGATGGACACAGCGAATGATCAGGTAATAGCCAACACCTGGTTTCAAGAACACCCAAGCCATATATGAATATGGAGAAGCCCAAGAAGAGAAACAAAAAAACAAATCAACTATATAACTATCAATACGAGATTTAGGAATGCAGTTTTATACTCCAAAGCATACCAAAGTGCTGACTGCAGGAGCAACCACATTCCAGTGAATTGTAAACTTAAAGTGAAATTACAGAAATTAAAGAGGGCCAAAGCAGCACACAAAATGCAATACAATACTAAGTCACCTGAATTTGATGGAGAAATATATGGGCATTGTTTAAAGTAGATACAATGAACAAAATGAAAATGTAAACTTGTGGGACGCATTAAGAGAAGTTTAGTAACATCAGTAATTGAGATCATCTCAAAATGAGATAAAAAAAAAGAATGTATGACAGATGAAATTCTCAACATGATGAAAAGCAAACAAAAACCAATGCCAAAGTATGACACAGAGTATAGGACACTGCATAAAGAAATTAGGAACAAATGCAGATGGGCTAAAGAGGAATGTCTCAAGCATGCAAAAATAGAAAGAATGAATATTACAGATAAAGCAGATATATATAAAAACTAACAAGACAAAAAAACATACTGATCAACAGGATGTGTAAAATTCAAAGATGGGACACTGATATTAGAGAAAGAAAAAATACTTCAGAGATGGAATGAATACATAGTACTTTTTCACAATAAAAGAGGACAACTTGCAATATACAGAAGGACCAGAAATATTCAAATCTGATGTGAAATCAACACTGTCTAAATTGAACAGAAACAGCAGCATGACTAGATATAGTTCTAATAGAGATGCTGGCAACCGTAAGTGATTTCAGGAAAGATAAATGAAATATCAACTGTGGTAATATACTGGAAGACCTAAGATCCATTTTCGTAGCATTTCCTAAGAAGCCAAGTACAAACAAATATGAAGAACATTGGATAAACAGCTTAATGATCCATATAATAAAACTTATCATACAAATTCTGAAGAATAGCTGCAGCAGAATTAAACTGGAAATAGGACAAGAAGAGTGCATGTTTGTTAAAGACACTGGAACAAGGAATGAGATAGTTATGCTCAGAATGATATTAGAAAGAACAATACAAGTGCAAGAAGAGGTATACCTATGTTTTATAGATTATGCAAAAACATTTGATAAAGTATGTCATGAAGAACTGTTATTAGGTAACTTCGAAATATTTGGTAATTATAATAATCCAAAACCTATACTAGGAATAAATTATATGGATAGAAATATGGATAGAAAATGAATTAAGTAAATACACAGAAATTGAAAGGGGTGTAAGACAAGGATGTGTCTTCTCACAATGAGGTGATTCTGAGAGAATTAGAATTCCTACTGGAATTCATTATTGTCAGACACAATCTTAACAGCATAAGACATGCAGATAACACTGTTACTAACAGACACAGAGAGGGAATTACAAGAATTCCTACAGAAAGTAGTGAAGGAAAGCAAGAAGAAAGTACAAAACATCAATTGCATGGTTGCCAACAAAAAGAACAGCGCAACATACAAATTACAGATACCAAAATCAAGCAAGTACAATTTAAATATCTGGGAAATGATTTAAAAGAGGACAGAAAGTGCAACACTGAAATGTGAAGATGCGCCATGAAAACAGACTAACGAAAGTATTAAGAAACAGAAGGATGTTGAGAATATCATGAACTGAACATGTAAGCAATGATGTAATTTTAGAGAAAATGGAAACAAAAAGGACACCTATACTTAACATAAGAAAGAGAGTTAAATTTTTAGGGCACATAATGAGGAAAGAGACCTATAAAAATTTGATACTGTTGCAGAAATGAAGAAAGAGTAACCTGGAAGGCAGAACTTGTTACTGCTGAAGAGGTTAACTTCTTCACCTCATGTAAATTTGAGCAAAAGCAATACATTGTATTTTGGGTAAATAAATGTATAATTTATTTAAATATATACAAAGCTAGCATACTACCCGTTGATGTTGTAAAAGGCAACAGAGTAGGAGAGAAAGAATGTTGGTCATGCCTGTTGGCTGATGTTTTGTGAAGACAGCACTGGCGAAGGATGAAAGTTGAAAAGTATCGTGATCAGTGTTTGCTGCCTTTTTAACCAACCTCTGCATGTCAACATCTCAGCCAGGTCTCTCTATCTCTGTGCCTTTTGTGGTGTTGAATCAGGGAATTTATATCCCTCGTATCGGCTCCAAATCACAGTCTGGGTCTTTTAGTGGGAGTTATTTCTACTGGCCAATATATATAATGTTCATTTTTTCATTTAATACTAAAAACATGTGTCGAGCCATGATGCGCAGAAACACATTTTCGCATTCTGCCTTGGGTCATCGAGCAGTCAACATCCAGTTTAGTGTAAGAGATACAACAATACTCAGTGGAACATTGATAATTTTAGATTAAATCTTTTGAAGATCATTGATGTAAGTTGAAATTCTACTATGAAATTTTCATTTATGAATGAACTGACTGAGCTTTAATGATGCCTTATTATCAAAAGAATTGACATCATTTATAGTGCAAGTTAGAGCATGCAACATTCTGATTCTTGTTCATTATGTTTTTAATCAATGAAGTCAGTGATCAGTCACAAGACACTGACAAATAGATCAACTGAATTCATTAGAAAACTGATGGTCAAGCATTTTATAAAACCCATGTAAATGGATCCATTCACTACTTGCTCACAGAATTCTCCCATAAAAAATAATTTAGTATTAATAATGGTGTTTCTACCTGTGGTGAATAGTTACATAGACCCAAGCGAGCCAGAGTGGCTTGCATCTGGTGCAAAGAAAAATAAGTTCTTTACCTCATTACAAAACATGTAGCAACAGCATTTTGCCCCTTGAAAGGCATAAATCTCCCCTCCCCATTTTAGATTATTCCAAAAGTGTATATTCTGTAATGGTGGCTTTTGTACAGCTTAGCGTGCTTCAACCAATAGCAATTCATATGTTGATTTGCCAGACTGGAGGATACCCTTTGACTCGGTAACTGAAGACAAAGCGAAGAATGCTAATTGGTCAGTCAGCTGTGATGTTGGTAAGAGAGCTGAAGCAGTGAAAAGCAGAATGAGTTTTACGTTGGTGACATGTGTGGGGAAATCAAGAATGGCAGACTGAAAATAAAAAAGTATTTAGTGTTGCACAAGTGATATCAGAGGAATACAAGCTCATTTACTCTACAAGCTATTTCATTCTTCTTCTCAATCAAAGCAGATAGAGGTTTTGATATTCAGCTAATACCGGAATTCAGTGGGGCTACTACCGATCTACTGATTGTAGAATGGATGGAAAACGTAGAGTTGGTTTTTGAACTCAGTGAGATGAAGAAAATCAAATGGATACTGCCACTGCACTTGCAAGCCAGAGTTCTCACTGTGTACTGGCAGCTAACTAAGGTGCAGAGGTCAGATGCAGAGCAGATTAAGCAAACCCTTATAACTGCATATGCAGTGGATTCATTCACTGTGTTTAATCAATTTGTGTCATGACAATTTCACCCAGGGGAAACCAGATTTTGACTCGGGCTAGGGCTGTTATGACCGATAGCTAGGAGCCCGATTAGTCGGTCACCGCATCTGCTCAACAAATGCATAATGACGTTACTGTACAGATTGGCAGCATCAAGTGTTTTGGTCCCAACCACCTGGCAAAAGATTGCAGGTAAGGCTACTCAGAGAAGACAGCCACCCGGGCATGAAAATCCCATCATGAGATACAGTGTTTTCTGTGCAATAAGCTCGGGCATATCTCATCAGAGTGCCAGGGAAATGGATCTGGGGTCAGTGCCAGTCTTCTCCCCAAGCAAATAAAGAACACGGCACTGCCTATCATTGAGGTGGCCATAGACAGAAAGAAGTGTTGACTCTGACTGCTCACAGACACTGGTAAGCAAATGCACATGCCACCATTAGTGACCAATGGAGACAGAACTCCTAACGGCTGACAGCAAAGCTCTAACATGCATTGGACATGGCAGTATTACGTTGAACATTGGTCATGCTCAACCTGTGCAGATTGATGCCCTAATTGTGGACAGACCACTACTTGCTTTCGATCTTCTTCTTAGGATTAATACGATCAGTGAACTGGGAGGGGTACAGATAACTTGCTCAGGAGAAGTGCAGTTTTTTGAAGGAAGCATGCCCCAGTGTGCTATTTCCATCAATGAGCCCGACTTTAGTGCAGAGTTCGATCATCGTAAAAACGTATGGACACCATACTGTCTCAAGATGAAGCCATTAGGAATGCCACATTGGCTTTTGAAGGTTGTCCTGATGTTATATGGACTACAGATCCTTTGTATTTTCTCTGATACCCTTTCACATAAAGCAGGCTGACTGTTTTCTGAGTGTTGTTGTCCTCCTCCAGATATCCACAAGACCCCAACCCCATAGAGGAGAACATGACTAAAGACTCTGTGTACACCATCCCGTGCAGCTGTGGAAAGAAATATAAAGGGGAGATAGGCCACCCGCTTAAGGTAAGGCTTCAAGAACACCAGAAAGCTGTAACACAAAGAGAAGTGGAAAAATCAGGCATGGCTGACCACATATGGAGAGAAAAGGGAGATCACCGACCTCTGTTGGATCAGATTGAAATCATAGACAAAGAACATCATTGGAAAATTTGTAAATTTAAGGAATCAGCACATATGCTAGGCCACAAAAATCTCCTGTGCTGACCAAGCATAGAAATGAATACAATATGAGAACCAGTAATAAGAAGTGCCAGAGAAAAGCGATGACAATGAAAATTGCAATAAAAAAATGCTGGTAAAAAATAGTTGCTGAAGACATTGGGTTTATAATACCTAGAAATTCACACACAGATGTCCTCAAGAACATATGGCACAGTGGATAAAGGCATTAGTTAGATCCAGTGACAGGACTCATAAAGTGTGAGTTCAATACCTGGTTAAGGCGGTGAAGAACTTGGAGAGGGGAATTAACAGGAGATAACTGACATCTATTAGACATGTCATGTGGAACTAGAACAGTTTACCCCAGCGAGTGAAATAAAGGGTTCAGTTTGACATTCCAACCACCTGAAGAAGACTGGAGCGTACAACAGCCGATTGTGATAAATATGGCAACAAAGATGAGGACAATAGTCCAAATAGTGTAAATGGAGAGCTTGTATATTTTAAGAGAAATGAATCAAAATGTTGGAGCAGTTATAGGAACTGAAAACAAGCAGATATTGGTCAAGCATGGTGGAAGTTATGCTAGAGTCCATCAATGTCGTCTGCAGATGTATAAAAATGATTTGTTGAAGAATTGAATGTGCCAACAACTGATGAGAATCCATCCAATACGGAAAAGATGATTCATGGGTAGACCAAGATAGTCAAAGTACATATTTTGTGGATGGTTCACTTGATGGGAAAAATATTAGAATTTCCATAAGTGACAATGCAAAAACTTATGAATTGAGTAGCAGTCAGGAACCAAAAAAAGCTGGACGTCCATCAAAAACAGCTGTCAAAGCAAATACATCTGCTACTGCAAAACTGAAATGAACCTGCTGTTTTTGTGGAAATAATTGTCATCCAAGAAGTCAAGTATCATAAATACAAGAAAAAAGGTCATTTTGGAAAATTTTGTAAGTTTTCAACATCAGCTGCAGTCACAAGTACTGGTAATAATGATTTTTTTTTTCTTATGACAATAGTACTTTGTTTACTAGTAGTGATTCACCTTTTCATGTTTTTCAAAAAGTAATTGTGAATGGTACTTATACAACCAACATAGTACAAATAAGAATTTTATTAATGAAAAGCTAGTAAAATTATTGAAGTTCTGGTTAAGTACTCCTGTTCCTGTTTTAATGAGAAGAAATATGCATCAAAGTAAATATGAACCAAGTGTTGAGGAGATTTAGGCTAACCCACAATATACACATGTTCGTCTTCCAAATGGCAGAGAAACAATGATGTCAACTAAACAACTTGCACCAGCTGGCAATAGTCCTTCAAACACATTTGATCATTCATAGTACCTTCTTTGTGAACTGCACACATTTCTTTTTATGTTTGAGTAGTATTTTCCCTTTCTTGAAATAAAAAAATTCATAAGATGCTGAAAATGTTACTTATTTCATCATTAATGTTAGAATCAGTAAACAAAATACACTGCTGATAGAATAACTGTCACAATATGATGTAATCTTTTTGAATAATAGTAAATAAAACTAAATGTTCCTAATACCATATACCAACAAAAACAGAATGAACATTTTGGAAAATGAACCTAATATTTAGTAACAGCTGCTACTGACCACTTCCTATATCATATAAGCAATTAAACATTGTTTGCCTCTGTTAAATGTATCTGTGTCAATTTATGAATCTGTAACCAATATATAATTTTTACTTAAATATTTCTTATATACTGAACAAATTACAAATGTTTGTAAATAAAAAATATTGTAATATCTTTGTTAATTTGTTAGTTTACTGCTGTGAATACAAACAAAAAATAAAATTTAAGCCAAGTAAATTCAGTCTTAGAAATGTAAAAATAACAAAATATTACAGTTTAATATTTTTATAGCAATAATTATAATTTGTATAATCTAAAATCTTTTTGGGTCATTTAAATAGAATTGTTGAAAAAACACTTAATACTGATGAAATTTTCATGGCAGTATTTGTAGGATTGTCTAATACATACACAGGATGATGAAAAATTTAAAAAAAAACTTATCTAAGCACGGGACTAGATTGGTAGCTAGATGTCACCTAAAGACCTCCACTAAATTTTTGATACCTAAGGTTTAAAATGAATTTTTTAAAATGCAAAAGCATTCTTGAAGATTTCTCTTCAGCTTTAATTGAAAGGTAAATAGTGACATTTACTATTTCCAGTAAGCAAAATACTCTGGTGCATTTCAAATAGAAATTATATTGATCGGAATCTCAACTTTTTGGTCACTTTCAGAAATTGTTTAAAATCATCCATATTTGACACATTTGTAAACAAAAGTTAATACTCAGTTTTAAAAATCTTCCAAAAATAAAATCTTTCTTAAAACTTTTCTGAAGCTTTATTTGAGAAATATTAGATGATTTAAAGTATAATTAATCTGATTTGAAAAAATATTATTTACTTTAAGTTTAAAATAACAGTGAAATGGATTTTTAAAACAAACTTGTATGCTTGTCCCCATTACTTGTCACTCATAGATCATTTAACAGGCATTGATAAGGTGTTGACAGATTTATTTGTTGCTCTATGGAGACTTTATCTGTTAAAACATAATTTAAGAAAATGACGGGTGAACACATTTTTTGTATAATTTTTTAAGTACTCAGTAATCTTAAAAATGTTGGAAAATATTCTCCATAATTTAATTTTATACACATGAAAAAAAAAAAGTAAAATTATTTTTAAAATCTCGAAACAATATACTTTACTAATCAAAAATTGAAAAGCTTAATGCTTTTCAATTTTTGATTAGTAAATATAGTTTTCATTTAATATCAGTATCAATTAATCAGATTGAAATAATGCAGAACTTTAAACAATTTATATATTATAAATTATTACAATTAAAATTTTTAAAACAAATGAAATCAATTTATACAAATTCATTATTCATCAAAAATTTTTTTTCTTTAGACTATAATGTTCTTAATAAATCTTATTTATAAAAGCAATTCAAATTTTTTCTAATTAAATAATGTCATAGTTGTAATTTTTATTTTACAATTCAGAGCAGATTTTCAGGTAATGAGCAGTAGTTTGAAAAACAAAATTGATGCTTTACATACTCCAAGGAGTCCTGCTTTTAGCTAATAAAACAAATTTTGAGACTGAAATTTAATTTCTCAAAATTTCATGAATTTACATAAGTGGGGCAGAGGCTAACATATGTAAAAAAAAAAAAAATTTTTACAAAGATTTTCTTAAAAGAAAAATTTCAAAATTAATTTCATTCATTTGTGAATAAGCTCTGAAAGTTTCATTAAAATCCAACAATTATTTGATTTTTGTAAGAATTTCCTAATCAGTGTATTTTTCACCTGAAAAAAAGCACAAAAACACATCATAAATATTACTTCAGACACTGATGCAAAAAAAAAAAAATGATTTTTTTTTTTTTACCAAAATTTCGAACATGCTGGAAAAGATTAAAAAATTTAATAAAAAAAAAAAATGCTCTGGTCTTTCCTCTTCATAATCGCATAAACATTTTAATGATAAAACTTTTTTCATCATGTTATACTGTTTTTTCTGCAACAAGTAGAGGTACCTAGTCTCATCATCCATCATTTTACAACTGAAATGGCTAGATGTAACCAAATTCAGCATATGGTTGAAAAAAAAAAAAAAAAAAAGATTAAATTTGATCAATGGTAATGTGTACTTGGCAGGTTGGTTAGCCAAGGTCAGAGCAGTGACAAGAATGGCCTGGAATGTGATAGTGAAGCTTGATCAAATCAAATGTCTGTTAGATTCTGGTCAAATGAGAGATCAAACGAAAACAGCATTAACCAGCCTGTGGTGTGAAAAGATAGCAAAATTGTTATGTGGTTCTTTATTTGCTATTGGTAAGGGAAGCAATTAGGTGTAAGTGTGTTGGTGGTAAAAACAGTTGACCAATGCCACAGTTGTGATGATGTGAGAGAGGCCTGGAGTGAAGCCATGAATCTTTGCCAATACAGAGGGTGTGAATGCAAAGAACCAGGTGATGTCATGAATCTGGCTTTGCTGATACAAAGGGTGCAAGTGTGTGGATGTTTGGGGGTGTTTATGTCTTGAGTAGATATGTGTGTTAGGTTGCTTGACCAAAATTAAGGTGGTGATGTTGCATAAAGAGTCAGGTGAAGTCAGGAATCTAGTTGCTGTGACAATGTAATGTCTCATTAATTCCTGTTTGTTTATTGTTCTCTCTCTCTCTAGTAATTTTTTCACACTTTGCATTTTAGTGGCTTGCTTGATTTTTTTTTTTTTTAAAGTCTCTAGTTCATATTACTATTTCATCATTCAAGAATAGGAATATGTGTCTTTCCAATATACAATATTATTAGTCTCATTTTTTAAATGAAAAATCTATTAACACATGTATTTTGGGAATTTTTTTTGTAGATCGTGGAATTTTAATGACATTTGGAAGTGGAGCAAATGGATGTCTTGGACATGGAAATTATAATGATATTACTCAAGTAAGCTTCTGACAAATGATATCATAATGATAATGTTTTTATTTTTTGCTTAAGCATATTTTGAGAATTTTGATATTTTTTTAAACATTATTCTGCTTTATCAGCTGAAGATAGTAACAACTCAAATTGAGTGAAGAGAGGAGGGATAGGTTTTACTCTTATTTAACGCTATTACACAGCCACCAGTAGTCATGGAAATCAGAATTAATAGAGGCTATATGATGCTTCATTCTGTCAGTGAACAAAAAATTATCTTCTTTGAGGAAACATTTAAAATTATTACAAGTGGACACAAAGAGACATCTGCTTTGATTGAAACTATCATGTTGGTACAGCCAGTAAAATGATTCCTGTGGACTATAGCAGCTGAAATAGAAGGTGTGAACCAGTGTAAAGATTGTGGTTTCACCTGGTATTTCTGAGAAAACACAAAGAAGAAATTTCAGTGGCACAATTGTCAATAAGAAGGTTGAAAATTTCACTCAAAGGGGACATCAGAAAGAAAATCATAAAATGAATTGTAATCAGTATGCTGGTAATAGAAAAAAGTTTTATGCATGGGAGGTTCATGTCTCAAAAGAAATAGCAACAGATGCTACAGTGTGATTGAATTGCCAAGTGGACAAAATCATGATGCTCACAAGAGCCAGGAAAAGAGGTAAGGAACAAATCAAGTAAAAAAGCATGTTGATCAGAATTATTAGGGAAACAAGTAGAGAAATCCACTATTTGAGAGAATGAGCAATGGAAAAATTGAAAGTCTAAATACCAGCAACATCAGTAACATTAGAATGCTTAATCCACTTGTAATGTGCATTAAAATCTCCAAACATAAAAATGTTCACAGATGAATGAAGAGGGAGAGAGCCATTTTTGTACTGTCAGAAATGTTGTCTAATATATAATATCTAATATATTACAATGCTGAGAAGAGGAGATCAATTAAGGAACAAGAGAGAGCTAACAGTGTGTAATAATGAAAGTCAAAAGCAATTGAAATAATTATCTGGGGACTTGAGGGACAATTATTTTGACAGCAGTATTCTGAAAAGAAAACTGTTTTATATTGTATACCAAATTAGTTGGTACAAGTTTTTAAAAATGTTATACTTAGGTGAAGTTTTCAGGATATACTAATATTTATAATATCTATCCTTATTAAAAATATGAGTATAAGTTATACAAACAAAATAAGTGTAACATTAAATTTTATTTATAAATAAATGCAAAAGATATTAACCATAGATGCCTATATTGGAGTAGTACCATATCTCATGACTGAATAAATTATTTTATGTATTAAAATGGGCTTTTTAATATTCTATAATCTTTACTAGTTTTTCATTCATTTAATCCTTAATTTTGTTAATTTTTATACTTTTTCGATGTTAGCATTACTTAAAATTGTTATTGCTATCCCAGAGATCTTTATTGCTTGAATATTGTTTTTCGTTCTGATATACATCTCTTTATTGATGGCTCACAAGTTTTCTACTGCATTATTATCTGGAGAGACTTGGCAGGGTGCATTTCCTTAATTTTAAATCTTTAAAACCTTTTTGGCAAGATTGGCAATAGTCAGCCTTGAAAAATTTAAAGGAACATGGCACTGTGAATGAATATATTCTTTAACTTAAATTCTTGTTTGTGTGCCACTCAAAAAATGTATTGTCCAAGAACTTACAATAATTCTCTATATTTATCTTGAGGATTAAAAGATCTTTTACTGTCTAAAATACTATTATTTCTTGATGCCCTCGCTTTACGTTCTGGTAATAATTTATTAAAAACGCACTTTATCTTCCTGATGAACATTAACTCAGCAGGTGACATCCCAGACACAGTGTTCATGTTTGGTGTTATTCTGAAACTGCTCAGAAATTGTTGTAGCATTACTTTATCTGACTCCTCTGCCTCTGTCTTTTTTGTGCCCTTTTAAATGTATTGACAAACCATTCCACTTGTCCATTTGATCTTGGGTGATAAAGGGGAGTTGTAATATGTTCTATTGCTAATGATTTGCAAAAAACTTAAATTCACTAGACATGAATTGAGTCCCATTATCTGAAATGATAGAATCAGGAACACTGAACCTTGCAAAAATCTTGTGTCGGAAATTTATTTTCATCACAGTAGTCGGTCTTCTACATTTTAATATTTCTGGCCATTTAGTGTAACTATCAACTACCACTAGATAGTATGCTCAGTTTAACAGTCCAAAATGACTATTCTTACCATAGAAATTTTAAAATGTGCTCTCTTTCTGTATATCTATTATTGCAATGTATTTGTTAGTTTGTTTCCAGTTTTTTGAATGAAAAAATTTAAATATTATTCTTGTATTTTTGAAAAATAAAGCCAAAAAGGGGAAAAGGTAGAAACCATGGATAAAATTGACAAAAAATGAAATAATTTATTTATTTTATTGAAAAGTATAGAATGATTACTTTTATTAAATATTTAATTATTATGGGAGTATATTTTTTATTCAATATAACTTTGCTGTCATAAAGAACATTTTTAATTAACAAGTGGAAAAAAATGAATACTAATTACTGCTATTGTTTAATGTGTAATATGTAATATGAAGGTGGATCAATAAATTTGTAACCTGACAGTTGAATTTTGAGTTGAAATTTTCACTGTGTAATGTTTAATCTATGTGATCTATGAAATATCAATTTAAGTTCATTGACAAAGAAGTAGAATATGTTGAAAAGTAAATATTTGTTTTAAAATAAATGTTTTCGTCATTAGACTACAGATGTGTTAATATATCTATGTATTTGTTTACTTATTTTTTAGGCAAAAATTGTTGAAGCTCTGCTAGGCTATGAAGTGAGCCATGTATCATGTGGTGCTTCCCATGTTTTAGCTGTCACTAATGAACATGAAGTGTTTGCATGGGGGCGTGGTGATAATGGTATGTATTTTCATAGAAACCTTTTCCATCAATTGCACTAAAAAAACCTCTTAGTTTATGTACTAAAATAGTTATACCAATTGTTTTCTAATAATTTAGTAAAAACATTTTAATTATGAAAACTTTTGAAAGTGTCTTTATATTGAAATTACTCATGACTGATTTAATATCACAAACTACCACTTGAATCCCCTTGCTATCCCAGTAGTAGAGGTCATAGCCATAAAGTATTGTCATTTGTAATTTCCGCCTGTCAGGAGATCACATTCAGATTCAGCCATGTAAATGCAAGGTATCTGATTCATTAACAAATTAGTCATCTGGAAATGGCTTTCTGGGGCACTGTTTCTTTTTTTGCCTTCAAATAATCTCTATGTAATAAGGGTAAACCAGTAATAGGGGATAACCAGACTTGTGTTAAGTCACATTGTGCTATTAGTACTCTAACTAACCATACCCTAACTCATGTATTTTAAGCTAATCTCACACTTAACCCTGCCACCCCTGCTCCGGTCCTTATTTTCAATTCCTCCAGAGTGATATTAATCATTCAGTAATTACTCTTTAGCCTGGATAGGGTCTGCAACATTACTCAGAACCTTCCTAGAGTTGGTGTCTCAATAAAATTGCCAAGCCTCCTGTGATATCAAGTTGACATAATCTGGCTCAAACATCATCCAGCCTGCACTCCTTCCATGTTTATTGAAGAAGAGTAAAGGATTATCCCTTGTTCTCTGTTTAGGATATAATTTACTGGTTCTTTCTTCCGATGCCATAATGATTTAACTGTCTTAATTTTTTTGGTGATCTGACTGATCAATGACTGCAACTTTTCATTGTGAGGGTATCAGGTTGGCAGTTTTCTGGTTGCTGTGTCTGACTGGTAGTAAAAAGCCAAAACTCTTTTTGCTAGTGCTTAGAGAGGCTGCTCTGATCAACTGTCACATAATATTGGGGTATTTGTAGAGCCATGTCATGCATGGGTAGGTGTCACCGTTTGTATTTCTGGTGGGCAACCCTGAAGCCATATTCTGCTTTAATCATAGCCATATTCTGGCCAGTTTTATTGCCATAGATGAGTGAGAATGATAATTATTTTAGCCTCCTATTTTCCCCTCACAACATAGCTCCTTATCATGAAAAAAAATACAAGAAAACAAGTAAAGAAAAAAATCACCTACCCACTTCAACCTTATTTTCTCCAATATTCATGGTATTTGCTCCAGTTTCTGCAGTGTAGAATCTTTTCTCTTGAAACGGCCTCCAGATATCTTTACAGTTTGTAAACTTTTTTTTTTAATTGAATTCATCACAAACAAGGCAGTAAAGCCACAAAGACACAAGAAGTTACTAGATGTGGAAGAATTAGAAAACAGGAACATTACTAAGGAGCAAGAACAATAGAATAGTAATCAGGAAGGCAGTAGATAATGATTGACATTGCATTTAAATTATTGAAAATTAAAGTTGATTAGAAAACATAGAGCTCGAACAAAGTTCTACAAGAAAGAAGTGTGAGAAAAGAAATTGTTAGCATAGAACCAATTCAACTGTAAATTGATGAAACCATGTCACCAGTCTAGTACTGCACTTAAACTCATAAAATCTAGATACCATAGGGAAGAGCTCTTCCAGGCAGTTACCATGAAAGTATTTATAGAAAAGGTACAGTGAAGCAACTTTACAATGGTGGGTAGGTGATTGAAGCCGTGACATCAAGTCAGGACCAATAATATTGCTGATTCTTTGGATTTTATCAAAAATTTTGAAATATAAAGCAGGAGAACCGGACCACGTGGCAGAAATATTCTGAGCATGAACAAATTGAGATATTTGAGTTATCTCCCCTTGACCAACTGCATGGTTGGAGAAGAGAAAGATTGAGAATAATGGCACTAGTGGATAATCTACATAGCAGCAGTATTAGCCAATCAGGATCCACTTGAGGTAAGTTGGTGGCAGGAGCTGGCTATGTAAGCTCAGTGTTTAGAAGACCTGGATTGAGGAATCTATGCTAGAGGAAATTGACACTTGGTAGAGAGCAAACAAGACAATAAGCAACATGAAGACTCCACCACAGTTCAGAGAGGAAAAGAATGATTATGAGGCCTAGAGAAAGGATTTAGAACTGTAGACTATGTATACAGACTTGCCAAAGGAGAAGTGGGCTAATGCAGTTCATTTGAGTTTGACAGGAAGAGCAAGACTGACATCATCAGAATTGGCCATTTCAGAAATAAGCATTGATAACAGGATACCAGCTGCTGATTAAAAGGCTTGATAGTTTTTCGTCAGGATAATAATTGGAGATCGTTTAATGCCTATTTGGCATTGGAAGATTTGAAAAGACTGCCTAATCGCAGCATTGAAGAATACTTGAGTGAGTTTGATAGCAGGGTCTATAAACTAAAAGGACCTAAATATAGAACTTCCTGGTGCTATATTGGCATGTAGGTTGTTAAAAAGCTGCAACCTAGGGGATTTACATTTCCAACTGGCCTTATCAATAAGACCATGGATGACATTTGATAATGTGCGACAAACATTAAAAAAAACTATTTACAAAAAATAGTGGAGTATTGAATTCTCCTGAAAGGGAAAGTACTGATAACCTTGGTGAAAAATGAAACATTCTACAACAAGTAACCGTGGACAATACAAGCCATGTGGAAATTACAGAGGAAGAGGAGAAAAAAATATCCCACTTCGTGCTGATGGCAAAATTGCACAATGTTTTATTTGTGAATCTCACAAACATTGGGCTTGTAGTTGTCCCCATGCCAGTGATAGTAAAGCAGAGGAAGTGCCAGTATTATTGATGGCATCAGATGAACCACTAACTGAAGTCATGTATACCTTAACAGCAGAGGCAATGAGTTTTGTTCTTCTAA